>CP092087.1:12590000-12705000 GCA_029203775.1 Neoneuromus ignobilis
TTTTGTTGACGGTGTTGAACAACTGTAAACGAAAAATATCGTTATATGACTGTAAACAAAAAATGTCGTTATACGAGAGGTTCCTTCTTTAATTTAAAAAGTTTTATCAGTTTATTTTACGTTATACGTGTGTAACAGTTTGAAGATTGGTTTCCGCCTGCTGACGTGTCCTTTATTTATTATTTTTTTATTGTTTCTATTCGATATATATGATGAAATTGAGTTTTGGTTGCATTTCGTTAATTTGTATATATCTAAATGCGGACATGACATTGACATATTTTTTTTACATACATACATATATGTATATATATGTATGTAAACCAATATATACTCTATAAAAAATAAAGCGATTGAAATATGTTTGCATGTTGTGTTGTAAATTTTAATTAAGTAAATACATGTTATATATATTTGTTTATATATATTATACACCATATTCATTTCTTATTTATAGAAATTGTAAAAAATATTATGTTAAAGGTGAGTATATTATATATAAGAGATTTATACATGTTTTATTACAGAGGAAATGTGTAGTATATTCAAGCATTTTACAAATTGGAATACATATATTTTTTTATCTCAAACGTCATTTATGGTAAACAAAAACACGTGTATATTTTTATTATGCGAGTAAATATACTTATATGTCTTTTTAATAAATGAACGTAATGATTTTTCCTTAATGAGATGCATAAAAAATAAATAACTATATGTGTTATTTGGATCATAAAAATATTTTTTAATTCAGGGAAAATTATAATACTTTAGTAATAATTTTATACACATATTTTATTTGACAAAAATAATAACATTACTGATATTCTTTGTTAAAAAACATTGCAAGTTAATTATTTCAATTGTATCGTGAATAAAATATTATATTTAATTGTAATTTTTTGATATATTATATGAAAATTAAATAAGTATTTTTTTTAACTTCGTTCAAAAATAAATTATTTGAAAATAATTTTAAATGTACATATTGAATATTTTTAACAAAATTCGTTTTATTTTTAAAAGCACGAGTAAATTGAAAAAGTATGTTTATAATTTGTCTCTCTTCAAATTGATTGATTATCTAGCATGAAAAAGTATTTTGTGTTATATTTGCATATATATAACGATAGAAAGAGATAAATAGGAATAGAGATAGAAAGAAAACATTATGAGAAATAAGAGTATCAATAAAAAATCAATTTATAATTAATTAAAATTTTTTGAATGGGAATAAACATTAAATTTTCATGTGAATAAAATTTTTAATAACAAACTATTTGTAATTAATTAATTATTTCTGTAAAAATATCTATTTTCTTATATTTTTTTTATTTTTGTTGGTTTATGAGAAATTTATTTTCTTATTTACAATTTGTAAATAATTAATTATACAGTTGCTATTATTAAATTTTATTTCAAACATAACCGATCAGTATTAAAAAAGATTAAGGATTAAACACCCATATACTTTTCCAAATAATACAAAATCCATATCGGTTGACAAAATTGCACAATTGTGTGAAATTAACCCCGTTTTTATTAAATTTTTCAAAACTCATTGGATGATTTCACTGATGTGTTCATTTTTATTTACTTGTTATCTGTAATTAGTTTCACATTGCAAAAATAATATTTATTTGTTTGTTTTAATATCAAACACCGACAGCAACGAAACTATATGATGCATAGAGATAATTGTTCGTTATTTTCATGCAAATTAATGCCAGGTTTATAAAAAAATCGAATTTTATCAAATGTGAAATTGTTCAAAACGATCATTGAAATAATTAAACCAATTTGCAATGTTCATTCGAAATTTGAAACGATGAGCTTTCGTTTATATTTTAATATCACTTCATAAATACATACGTACATTATATATATATATATATATATATATATATATATATATATATATATAAATCAGCGATTTATTATCACTAACATACATATTAAATTAAGTCCATTTAATGAATTTATTTGAACTATTTTTATTGATAATTTTTTATCTGAATAATTTCTAAAATGAGTTGAGTTTTATATAAATAAATATTATGTTACATTAATAAATTAAATATATATTTCTGTTTAAACAATTATAAAAAATAATTATTAAGCCCATTTATGGATTATCTAGAAAAATAAATAAATATGTGCTAGAAAAGAAAAATTAAATTTATTTTATAGAAAAAATAGCAAAAAATTAAAAATATCTTTTTTATTTTCAAAAATTCTTTTATTACATTGAACTAACATTTAAAATCAACTTATTTACTAGAAATGAATGATTTTTTATACTTAATCTAAATAATATGCATTTTTGTAAGATCTTTTTATTAATATAATTTAGAACTGAAGAGTTAGTACTGAGAGAGATTTACTGAAGAACTAGTCTAGGTTCTTGCATATATAATTGAAATAAATTGCATTAAGTTGCACAGTGTTTTAATGTATTACATATGTAAATTTTAATATATGGCACTCTTAATTATACAAAGTAGTTATGATAAATATCATTTTGTGTTATACTATATACAGGTTTTATTTTGTTTATGATCTTTTTTTAAAAAAGGAAGTTTGTGTCATAATTTATTAGTGTTGAATTTATTTATTTTATTTTATACCTTGTTCATACTCAACACAAAATCATAATAATAAACATTAATTATTACTAGTAGTTAAATTAAATATGAAAAGAATATTTCCATACTAAATTTTATTATGAATTTGAATTAACTATATATATAATTAATAATTAGAATTATTTTTTAATTATAAATTTATTTCATATTTATTAGGCTTATTTGACTCTAAAATTAATTATATTGAAAATATGCAATTATTTTCTCAGTAGACAGGAAATAATTTTTTCTATTAAATCAAATATAATTTTTAAATATTTTTAGTCATAATTTATTTTATAAGCAAATTTTTCTAGTATAAAATTTAAGTTGATACAAAAAATAAGTTTAATTAAATTTGTATATTTTGAAAATGAAAATGAAAAATAGTTCAAGTAAATATTCATACATAAACATAACCTTATATATATATATATATATATATATATATATATATATATAAAATTTATTTCAATTTTATATTCAACGCAGACCAGAAGTACTTCAAATGTTCTAGCAGTATTATCTTGTAAGAAATGTACGTGTTAATTCACATAATTTACATGTTTTCTTTTTGTTATTCTGTTTCAGTGATTGTATAATTTAAATTCATATTTTGCGACTCTACTCTTCCAACCATGATCGGTATGATATATAACTCACCCGAATGTTTCCGTAAATACACGATGTAGTAGGCTAAACTCATTTAGTATTTACACTAGTGTCTGAATTAATTAAAACCTCTATCCATTGTATATATATTCATATATATATATATATATATATATATATATAATGTTTTTAAATAAATATTTACACTTAAATTTAATTAAAAATGTATGTTGCATAAATTTGTATACTTGATAAGTGAATAGCGTGATTGTACGATATTAACATTAAATGCTATACTTATATTCGATCGATTTAACATACTAATATTTATTGGTTTTGGTAATGGTAAACTATAAAATATTAACTAGCTAAAGAGGAAAATTATATTATTATGAGTCTAAGAGTTGGCGGTAAAATTTTTACAAAAGGATTTAAAAAGAAAAAAATATTTAATTTTGAAACTTAGTATATGTTTTATTAATATATATATATATATATATATATATATATATATATATATATATATATATGTATTTATATTTATTTAAATATTTGAAACATTATATTGAAAAACAATATTTATATAACGTGTATTATAAATCTACTTAATGCCTGAAGGCAATGAAAATGTAATATAAAATTGATGAGTAAAATAAATGAATAATTTAAAAATTAAATTTTTAATGTAAATTACCAAATGTATTTTTTGGAATTAAAGAATATGTACATTTATTTTCTATTCGAAATAAGTAAAATTATTTTTTAATCTGACATTTTTTTTCCTGTTAATATTTTCTATTATAAAATAAATTCAATCTTCTAATTATATTCAAAGAATGAATTTTATGAAAAATTAATTACAATATATTTATTAATATTAACAACTGTTAAAAAAATTTATAATTGTAAATTTTTTTCATTAAGTTAGTTTTCAATTATTTGATATATAATATTATTTTATAGTAATCGTTTTTTAAATTAAAAAATCGATAAAATTAATTAATATTCCTTAAGGCTATATTCATACTACTTGAATATTATTTGTTTTAATTAGAAATATTTTCTTGATATAAGCCTATTAAAATACACAGTTTTAAAATAAAATTAGAAATTATTTAATATAAAATTGATTTATTGGTATTAATGTTAAAAATAATTTTAAATAATTTACAATATTTTATATTATACTGGAACATAATTACATACCTTAAAATTCGATTCTATACGTCAAATATTTGTTTAAAATTTAAAAAATATACAAAAATTATATATACAGGTATATGTATAAAAAATATAACTTTGTAAATCAAATGCAACAAAATAAACACGTGGAAAAATCAGACATATTTTTTTAATAAATTCAGACCAAAAAGTGTATAGCTTTTTTTTAAAAAAAATATATAAAGCTTAAGAAACATAATTTAGTTTCACGTAAGCTAAAAAAATGTAGAATATAAATATAAAATGAATCGACACGTATGAGCACTTTATATATATATATATATATATATATATATATATATATATATATATATATATATATATAATCCACAAATCAATTAAAATAAATCTAGCTTAGCAATACACAATAGTCACAATTTAGTATGTGGTAACTTTTGGATAAAAAGGAAACCATTTTAGAGAGCACTTGGAAAAAAATGATATTTAGAGATTCACAGCACCTATTTCAACCTATTAATATCAAAAAATATTTTTACATAGAATATTATATATATATATATATATATATATATATATATAATATGTAAAATGACACTATCACAACTGAACTTAGATATTAGTTATAATGCAATTCCTTTAAATATATTATCAACTATATTCAAAAAAATATTAATTGTAGTCATATGGATTACTAATTGGTATTTAATAAAAAATAACAAGGAATTGTATTCCTAGTTAAAATAATAAAAATATTTTACTGTAATAATAATGAAACGAGTTATTTATTGAACAGAATTTGTTGTTTGATTGAAAAATAAATCAATATTTATAAAATATATTTCAGGGTCCTGAATTAATTGCAGAATTATTTTTCAAAATAATATAATATAAACTTGATAGAATAAAACTAATATTACACGAGTTTCAGGTTATTAATTAATTATATAAAATGTACAATGAGTATAAAATCAATGATTTCACAAATATATGATAATTGTTCAGAATTTGTTTTGAAACTGTAGTGAATTCATTTTTACCCAAATGGAGTATTATGTTAATATTATAAGATATTCAACAAATGTTCAGTAATTGTTTATCAGTTTTTTTTATTTTGATTACATTTTATAAAAAATATTTTTTTATAATAATATTTTACAAAGTAGTGCTCTGATGATGATAATATTTTCATTGAAATTTGTATCAGTAAACAACAAATAATTATTAAAAACTTTTTTAATACTTTATGGTGTTGAGGTAAAAGTTCATTTGTGTAAAATAGATACTTGCTTTTTAAACCTCTTTATATTTGTGTGTAATAAAGTTCTATAAATAAATTAATCGATAACTACAACACAGATGAAAGTATGTAATCATTTTTTATATTAAAACTACTTTTTAGATTCATTTTATAGAATAATTCGTTTTTTTCTATAATAATTTTTTAGGGATTATTGATATTTGGTTAGACGATTATTTTTTTTTTAAATTTAATCTAAGGTCCAATATTCTATTTAAAGATAAATTTATTTTAATGTATTAAAAAAATAATTATAACGTTTATAAAAATCAAACATGGTTATATATTTGTATTCATCTATCTTTCTATTCTCATTAGCCTTTTTCAATTCACTACTGGATGAAGACTTCTCCCAAAATTTTTCACTTCAACTGTTCCAATGTCTTCTAATCCATTCCAACAAATATCTTTATTTCTTTGTCCCATCTATCCATGTGCCCCTTCATGAGCCTTCAAATATATCTAGGTTCCCAATCAATTACTTCCCTTATCCATCGGTAATCCCCTCTTTTTGCTATATAACCAGCCTATTTCTATTCTCAACTTTTCACTTTTATGATATCCGTATATTTTGTTTTCTTTTTGATCCAATAATTCCTTTTTATATATTTTTGTGTTATTTTTACATACATCTTTCTGACTATTATTCTAGCATTCAAAACCCATGCTTCACTGCCCTAGGTGAGGATAAATGGATGTAGTTATCAAAAATTATTCTTTCTAAAGAGAAATATTCAACTTTATAATATGCGAATTTCTTCTAAACTGACACCATCCCATTTTTATTATATGTTCCTCTAATATTAATAAGTTATCCTAAAAATATTTAACTTTCAATTTCTATTTCTTTTCCTTTTAAGTAGATTATTCTTTAGTTTAAAAATTCATTGAATATTACTTTTGTCTCTCTCTCTTTTTCTATCTATTTATATATTTTTTTTATAAATGTTTATCAAAATATTAACCTATAATAATAAATTAATTTTATTTCTTCTTTTAAAATATTTATGTAAAATTTTATATTCATAACTAAAATATTTTTAATCACTTTTTAAAAATATTTCATTAAATTTTATTTTAGTTGATAGTTAATTTATCTTTAAAAAATATAATAAATATTATATCCATAAATATAACTCAAGAAAATTTAAGTATTTTTTGAGATGAGTAAATAAAATAAATAATGAAGACTGCTTTTACATCTGTTGATGACGCAAAAACAAATAATTAATGAAATAATGAACTCTTTTAATGGATGAATGAAAATAGGCCATTAAAAAGATTGAAATTTAGTATCTATTGAGAAAGTGAGAGATTCTTTACGATGCTGATGATAATAATGATAAAGTGTAATTATATATTACAAGATATAAAATTAGACGAAAAGTAAGTTCATGAGCGAGTGGAAATTTAAATATTTAATTATGATATTAATTGATGTGAAATGTAGAAGTTAGGTAAGGTTTCAAGTTAAATAAATTAAGTAATATTTTCTTTCAAATATTTTTAATTTAATAACTGATTAGTATCATTTTTTGTTTTCTTTAATAAAAAAATATTTTGTGCATTTTCCACATTTTTTTACTCTAAATCTAGCAACTAATTGATGGTAAGTTTTTTATTGATTGTGAATAACGAGAAACGTTTAAAAGTCTTTAAAAGAATTAATTTGGGTTTAATTTAAAAAATAATTCTAAATAAATATATTGAACTCATACTAAACAATTATTATTTATTAATTATTTAAATGTAGTTTACAAGAATGAGTTAAATATTTTGTAGAGATGTTAGTAAGTAAATAAAGAAAATATTTTTAATATAAAATTATATATATATATATATATATATAGAGAGAGAGAGAGAGAGAGAGAGAGAGATTTAAAAATTAATGACGAAGTTTTAAAACGTTTAAAAATTAATAACAAATGTTTGAAAATTTTGAAAAATCTCACATTTCAAAATTTTTAACTAAATATTTATAACCAATCCAATGGTTATATGCAATCAGCGATTTTTTTCAAACGCATAACGATATTAACTCAGTACATTATTAACGATTTGGATAACGGATCGTTGGAGATTAATCAGTGTGATTTGGGTTTGGTCGGAAGCCTTGTTTTCGAATACCGTTTATGGATAAAAACCACAAGGTGTTAGTTACGTTGAACGTGATGACCATACAAGATTCACCTCTGCTATATTTGTTACTCGTCTTGTGTTAATTTATCTACCAACTGGAAAAAAGCTACTAGCGAAGAATTTCGTTAAGAGAATATCAGAAAAATGTACCTTGATGAAATTAATAATAATCAAATACGTTTTATATGTACTGTTAAAAATCTTAATGATAAAGTATGAAATTATTTTATATATTTTTTAATGAAATTGATTTGAAATTTCATAGATACTTTCTTATGAACATTTATATTGTTTTTTTAAAAATATTTGAAAAAATAAGAATTATTTTCAATCTATAAATAATAATTTATCAAATAATTTGCTGATTTTTTTAATAATAGTTGATTGGTGCTTCTTTATAATAAAATATTTATCTATTGATAAAAATATAATCTAATGTTATTTAAAATTAAATTAAATCGAATATTATTTTTGATATCGATATCATTTTTCTCTTTACAACGAATTGTTTGCTTTTTTAAAATACAAATATATTTATTACTAAATACTTCAATAGTTGTTATAACAACAATAATTATTATCGTCGAACATGAGTGGAAATTAGCAGAAAACACAACATATAATCATTTTTTTAAAAAATATTTTGAAAACTATTGTATATATTAAATAGTATTTCGAAAAATATTAATTTGTTCAGTTATAATTTTTGTTACAGAGAATTTTGCACAATATGTTTTTATTCTATTTATTAATATTTATAGATTTTCAAAATAAAATAACTTTTAATAAAATTCATTATGAAATATTATCGTTATAATTGTGTGAAGATTACATATTTGTTATGTAAATGAAATAAAAGCAAATTTTTCTCCATTTATAGATAAAAATATATTTTTTTTATTAATTTTAGAAAATATGTTAAAAGAATTAATTAGAGTATCGTTTTTAAACCTCATTAATATTATTTATAAAAATATAAAGAAAATAATTAATATTTTTTTCTTTTTTTAACAAAAATATCAAAAGGGCATTATGTAGGATAAGTAACATGTCCGAATGTTAACTTATATAGTTGAATTATATATATATATATATATATATATATATATATATATATATATATATATATATATATATATATCAAGAAGGGAGTATTTGTGTGTTCTCTAATAAACCAATTACTTTTACCACTTAATACTTTTATCTTAACGTAAGGACAGAACATAACGTTATAATATTATTAAGTGTAATAAATAACATTTTTCTTTCTCTGTTTCCAAAAACATAAAAATGACATTAATAAAAATTATAATTTAGCATTATAACTCATTTATTACTGCAAATATCATAAATCTCTTTTTATTATCATTCATAAATAATAGTAATTTGATATATTATTTATAAAATTTTGATATAGATAATTTGTAAAATTTGAGATTTTCTGTGTCTGCTTTTTAAATCGACAAAAAAAATGTATAGCAATAAAGTGAATAATTAGTTATTATTAGAAATGTTTAAAATATATACTTAGTGTCATAATATATATAATAATTTCAGTAATGTGTGTATGTATAATAATACTATTTTTGAAAAAATTATTTATGTTATATAATAGCTTTTATAACTTAACGATTGATGATGACATCTTCATTGAAATTTAAATTATTTTATTGTTGTTATTAACAAATAAAATGAACAATGAGTAATTGTTAGGAATTTTTTTATATCTTATGGTATTGGTTTTTAATATCTTGTAGTTATGATTCCTTTGAAATAAATCATTACACAGGTATCAAATTATGGTGTCTTTAAAAAATATTTGTAATTAATTAAATACAAAATATGAACACATAAAAATCATAAACATTAAATCAAAATCATTATTCCTTTTAATATAAATTGTAATATTTTGATATAGCAACGGTAACATAAATTTAACATTTAAAATAAAAATATGTTATTATGCTAATAGAAAGTTCACTTAATTTCGACTCGATACGAAATAAAAGAATGCGTTTTCATGTAAGAACATTCCGAAATCGAATAATTTATAAGAGAGTAGAAAAAAGTAAAAAAGCAAGGAAAAAATAAGGTCGCAGCTTATGCGTGAGCGTAGGGTAGGCCGAATTTAAAATAGATGAAAACATGCGATTTCCGCATTAAGGTGAAAATGAACATGAATGTTAATTGGGTGCATAGGATATTAAGAGTAGGCCTTTTGAATATTCATATAAAATTAATTGAAAAAATACATAATTGCAACGTGTATACGAGCTATATAAAAATATTTAATAATAGATTTAATTGAAAATTCACAAAAAAGCTATTTTCGTGCAGGTGTTCTTTGTTCCCGGAAAATTAACGACAAAAAGAATATTTAATGTTTCTCATTGTACGAGATTAACGAACTTTACTGATTATATTTCTGTTTTATTTATTTCATATCCTAATATAAATTTTTTTTGTTATTGATAAAAATTTAATCTAATGCTTTTGTTGTAATTGTAACTTAGAAATTAGATTTTCCTTTAATACTATTTTTTTCTTCACACCTGATATGTGAAAATAAATCATAATTATTATCATAAAAATTGAGACCCGAATTATTCTTATATTGTTAATTTTTCAACATATTTTTCTATTATATTTATTTAAATTCTCTTAAATATACAATTTTAATTTTATTCATGAATTTCTAAAGTTTTATATTTTTATATGAAACGCTGTTACTGGACTTTAAATTTTACTTACTTTTTTAAATAAAAAAATTATATTAAACTTTAATATTGTGTTAAAAAATATTCTAGATTATACTATGTTCATTTAGAAAACATTTTAAGTACTATTGATTTATGGAAATTTCTTAAACATTTCATGAATATTTTAAGCTTAAAATCTAGTTATATCTATATTGTTTTATTTTTTTAAAAAAAGTAATCTATAAAAATATTATAAATTAAGATTTATTGTGTGCACAAAATAGTCGAGTATAATTTGAATATATTGTATGATGAATCTATAATGATATTTAAATAAAATATAGTTTAAATATCTTTGCATGATTGTATTTAAAATATTGTTTTCCGTTTTCAATTATTCATTATTTTTTAAATCAAAATTAATATTTGATAAAAATATTTTAAATACTACATAATTCTTCAATTATTGTTAATGATGTATTTTGATTTACTTATATTTGACATTCACTTATGTGTTATTAGATATTGCAATCCACTAACTATTACTATGCTCTAAATTTGATAAAAATGTCATCGAAATGCATTTAAGTGAATTGAAGAGTTAATGAACAATTTTGAATTTCTTTATTACTGAAAAAATTAAAAAAGTTAGTTGTCTATTATTTTTAATTTTTAGTAACAGTAAAATATTATTTGAGTACTATTTTTTATCATATATTTCTGGGATAGTGTATTGTAAGCATAGAAAAATCTTAAAAAGAATAATGTTAATAATAATTTTTATTCATAAAGAAAATATTGCTCCAAAATTTGAAAATTTTATTAGAATTTTCCATAATTACTTCCATTTATTTTTTTTGTTCATATATTTAAAAATTAGAAACATGAAATTTGAAATGCTAAGTACTTATGATTAAAAAAATGAGTATACAAAATAAGGAGTAACAAAAATTGTATAATAAATAATTACTTAACATTGAATTTTATGATGTTGAGGTAGTAATTTCTTTGCAAAAAAGAAGAAACAAAGTTTTGTTCCAAATAATAATTGTAGTTTCGAATATATACATATGTTTTAAAATATTTTTTAAGTAAAGAAAAGTAAGTATGTAGAATTTTCGTATTTTCAGTGAAAAATTCAATGTCAGTATTTACTATAGAATGGTCTAAATGAGACTGATGGATAGTAAATGTAGTAACAAGTCAATATATGTCTAAACCCTTTAATCTCATTTGGACCAACCTATGAAAACTATATAAAACTATTAGATGCTAAAATAAATTGCAACTATTTAATGAATTTTTGATTATTTAATTTTGTATTTTTTTTCTATTATGTATATATATATATATATATATATATATATATATATATATATATATATAAATCACATTTTATAAAAAATTAAATATAAAAATAAATATTAGTCATCATACTAATTGGTAATAATAATATCAAAGCATTATTTATTATATAATTTAACTTGAAATAACTGTCATATTTTTTCCAATTTTATATATATATATATATATATATATATATATATATATATATATAATATTAGTACTAAAAAATACTCTTCAAAAAGAGTGTACATAGAAAATGTTCTATAGTAAATTGTGTCAGTTTTTATTTATTTTAACTTCCTACCTCATTTTTGTTCACAATCTAAATTGAAACAAAGAATAATTTATATCGTTATGAAGTGAATTTTATTTTATTTGATAATTAAATTATATTTTACTAATATATTATTTAATAATTTATATATTATTAATAATTTATTTCATAATTGTCATCGATTCACGAGTTCCTAAAATTTCAAATACGATCTTTAAATGAGATTTTTTGTTTGTTCTTAAAAATAAAATTCCAATTACTTTCTATTAATTACACATTTTCGAACTGATGAAAGAAATTATCATTGACAGACGAAAATTAATATAAATTCACAATTTCAATTCATTTCTTATTATTTGATTATAATTCAATGTTAATAAGCACATAAAAATTCTACGAAAATACAAAATTAATATTTCCTTCGTTTTTGTTTCCTCTTTGGCCTTGATAAAACAGAAACCGTAACATATTTCTACGAAAATTCAACAAAGATACTTTTTGATCCGTCTAATTATATCTCTGTTTGACATTTTGAAATGTTGGTAAATTTAAATAAGGGTAAGGAACTGACACAATTGTTTATATATATATATATATATATATATATATATATCCATCCTTTGAACATTACTCCAGTGGCTTATTTTAATTGGTGCCGAGTTACGTAAAGGGTTTCATTCTCTTTCGTGTTTGCTGTCTGCGTGAAGTGAAATTTACTTTCTTGTAGCTACTGCGTTACCTCAACGTCAAACGTGTGTTGTATTTTTCATCACACCATAACTTTATACACATACATACATACATATATATTTATATATATATATATATATATATAAATATATATGTTTTAGTTTCACGAGTTTGGCATTAATTTAATTAATTTGTTGTTTTTACGGTTGTTTTGATGTTTGTTTTTTATTGCTATTTCGTAATTTATTTTATTTCTGATAAAAACAATGGGTTTACTACTTTGTTCACTAAGTGAACAACTATTTAGAATGTTGCTGGGAAATGAGAACAAGACTTAATCATAAAATGTATGTATAAATTGTGAGTTGTATGTGTACGTTTTTTTAATGTTATGTTCAATGGTTTATGTATATTGACCTTGTTTTTTTTTTCTATTTTTCTGTATATCTATTTATCTGTCTAACTATATATATATATATATATATATATATATATATATATATATATATATATATATCAAGAGAAAGTAAATGGCATCTACGTAATTTCTATCTCAACACATTAAATATTTTTTTTAAAAAAAGAAAAAATCTAAATGTAATTTTATTCATTTATAAAATACTTAATTTAATTATAATAAAATACAATTATATTGTAAAAAATATAATTTGATTTGAGATATTATAATACATTTTCAAGTAGTGAATAAAAAATATATTTTAACAATATATTTAATAATGGAAATGTTATCATCTAAAAGAATTTAAATTATGAAAGATCTTTAAAACTAGTATTTTTTTTAAATTAGAAGGTGAATTTTATATATATATATATATATATATATATATATATATATATATATATATTATATTATTTTATTTTACAATTATAACAATGTAATATCTATATTATTTATTTTGACATACATTTTTCAATAATATTGATAAATTAATTAATAATTTTTAGAGTATGAAGATTTTTTTATTTTAATCAATAAAAAATATAATTAATATGACTTGTTTAATTAAAAATTCTAAAATAGTAACCTGAGTATGTGTTAATTTAAATAATATAATAATAATATTTTCTTTCAATAACATATATTCATGAAATAAAAATGTGGATCAAAAATCTTTCTATGATTTTTTTAACTGTAAAGTTGAATCGCAAGCTTCAATTGGGAAATTCTTTATCATTTCAAATAATTTTTCTTAGATAACTATGGAAAATTATAATTATCAAATGGCTACCTTCTGACCATAACAAATTTGTGTTATTTTCATAAAATTTGTCATTATTTCACTTAAAACTTTAAATGATCGTCTGTTTATTTTTTTAAGTAATGTGTTAAACTTATTTAAAGTCTTAGGCTTATCAAATAAACCCATTCTTTCAGATAAACTAACAAAAAATAGTCTGATGCTGTAAGATCAAGAAATCTCGCAAGTCACGTATATTTTTAAATTTGGAAATAAGGCGATTTGGTAAAAAAAATTAAAAATATTTGCTTCAAATTTATTTCTGGAAAATAAAAAAAAATAAAAAGTTGTTAGTAGAAAAATATACAACTTTTTGAAATATGAAAGTGACTTCTCATCCAACTTTTATATAACAAAAAATATAGTTTTTATTTAATCTTATGAACTAATCTAATAATTTTAGTTTTAGGTATAAAAATCGATATCATTTAATATGACTTTGTTAAATGTTATTAAAATAAAAATATTCTTGATTTAAACAGATTTTTACATTACTTTTTTCAATTTTCTTGAATTGTTATATAAAATCACGCAAAGAACAATCTAAAAATCTATTTAATTTTAATATAAATTCATTAAGTAATTCAAATTTAATCTTTTCGATTCAAAAACTAACGATTTCTACGATTACCCTTAAACACTACCTTTAAGAGAATTAGTTAATTAAATAGAGGTCTCAATGTTAATAAAATTAACCTTTTGTCATATCGTTAATATAGAAATTAACTGAATTGGTGTATCAACGTTTATTCTGAATAGTTCGGTTTAGTTGCTCTTATACATGAAAGGATTTAATATAAAGTAACAACCTTTATGTTTGTTTTGTATTACCAAATTAATACAACTCTTATTATTTTCAATAGAACTATCGTCGGTTTGTATATATAATAGATACTTAGTAGTATATAGGTGACCCAAATATGAGACTGAAAGATTTAGACATACATTCACTTATTTGCTGTTATTTACTATTCTTTACTATCCTTCAGCTCATTTGGGCCACTATTTACAATCATTTTTTTAACGATTTTTAGAGTATTAAATGATTAAATGTCAGAATTTTTGTAGTCATTTTACAAAAGCATAATTAATAAACTATTTAAAAAGTATGTTTGTGATTTCAAATAAATATTATTTAAAAAATGATATAATTTTCAATAATTAAATATTAATATAACTAAGTTACCTCAAAGATAATTTTTTTTGTCGATGGTTACTCTGATTAATTTTTTACAAAATATCAAAAAAATGAATATACTATTTGTTTTGAAATTATAACAAACTCACTTTAACACAAATTAATTATCACCCTCAGTACCACAATATGAATCTATTGTGATGCTGAGAGTGATAATTAATTTGTATAACTGAATATATTTTAATTTAATTTCATAAAAATGGAAGTTTTTTAAAAAACTTTTTTTTGAGAAATGTTTTGATTAATTAGTTAACGCTTTTTGAAATATATTTTTTAATAGAATAATAAAACTCCACTTTTTCTTCTATCTTAGTTATATTTTTGTTATAATATTAATATTGTAAAAATATTTTGTTTATTTTATCAAAAATCTATAGAATTAAAGATATTCTTTTAACTAATCTAAAATGTTTTTCTAATTTTCATAATACTTTCTGTATCTAAAATAATACTAGAACTTAGGATATATTTTTATAAAATAATCATATTTAATTATTTTTTTATTTAAAATTAATTTCATACTATATATATTTAAAATTATTTTTCTATTCACTTAAATTTTTATCTTTAACAATTTTTCGGTAGATTAAATTCTGTAATAAATTTTAAATTTGTTAAAAAAAATTATAATCTTGATATTTGTTGAAAATCTATACAATAAAAATCCGATTAAAAATCTCATTTAAATTCGTTAATATAAATACTAAGAGAGATGTAGATAATACATTTTTTAAATCGTGACCTAAATCCACACTATTATAACCGTGTCGACGAGTACATGCACATGTATTCTATGGTTGCTGAACACTAAAGCCTGAACAAAAAGAGATCATTAAAACGCAAACTTCAATTTGGCAGCGTAAAAAAAGATAAATTCACGTTATAACTACCTAGAAACACTCCCTTTAGTGTTATTTAAATAAAAATAATACGGATAGTTGTTGACATATATTTTACATAGTGTAATTTCCTTATGAACTAAATTTATATATATATATATATATATATATATATATATATATATATATATATATATATATATATATATATAATATGTGTGTGTGTGAATATACAATTAAAAGTATAAAAATATATTTTTTTAATAAAAATATTTGAGACCAAATAAATGTCACGAATTTTAATATTTTTGTTAATTTAAAACATTCATGTCAAAAATTATTAACTAATTAAAATTTGAATGTTTCAGTCATATTTTGAAAAGCACATTTTATTATATAAACTTTTTTATTATACAATTTTAAAATAAACTACAATTTTTAAAGTAAATTTACATATCTTATAATTATATATATATATATATATATATCTACAAATTAATTTAAAGATAAACATTCTTTCAATAATAACTGAATGATTTGTGTGAAATTTTGGTTAAATAGATATACTTTATTTAGGATAACCCACATGTGACTGAAGAATAGTAAATGAAAGTAAGTAAAAAATGTATGTCTAAATCCTTTAATCTCATTTGAGCCACTCTATTTATATTAAGAATATTTTCTGAAAGTGTTCAAAAATATATAAATATACTAATTAAAGAATATATATTTTATTATAGGATATTTTAGTTAAAAATAAATAAAAAATATTATTATTACTATTAAATATTTTTCTTATATAAGAATAAAAATATGTAAATAAATTTAAGCATACAATAAAATTATTATTAAGATAAATAAATTATTATATTTAATGTAATTTTATATTAAAAATTAATTACTAGAAATTTCAGTTTAAATTAATAAAATTTTGTATTGTTATCAGAAAAATAATTATTTTAAATAAGCTAATTTGCTGCTACTTCTTTAAAAACTAACAAATTTATTTTTACACAAATGAATTACCACCCTCAACACTGTAAGATATCAGAAAGTGTTCAATAATCACTTATTGTTTATGACAATAATTGGTTAATACGCATTTTGATGGCAATGTCATTATTATCAAAGTATGTGTTATAAAATCTAAAGATTTTATAAATCAAAATGCATATTAGCTTGTTGTACTTTGAAACAAATAAAGTGAACAATTCGTAATTGTTGAACATTTTTTATCTTTTGGTATTGGGGGTGATAATTTATTTGTGTAAAAACTAACTTTTTTTATACATAATTTATTATCAAAAATTAAAAATAATATAAATAAATTAAACTGTATCAGTAGAAATCAGTTATATTATTTTTAATTAAAAATGTTTCATTATCTTTTTGTAAAAAAATTTAATATCAATTAATTAAAATAAACATTTATAGATACTGAATAATTGATAAAAAAATATGTAATTATATCATTTTTTTCTATCATGTTTAATTATTCATATTGTAATTTCTTATCAGTATTTAGTAGAATAAATTTACACAAAAAGAAATAAAAACATATTTATTAATATTTAACAATTATAAACTTGATTATTTTAAAATGGCAATTTTAGTTATTGTAGATAAAAATATATATTAAAAAAAATATTATTTATTAATTGTTTTTGAATCGTTCATTATTTAAGATGTTATTTTGAAAATTATTTGTGCGAGTGTAATAAAAAAAAATAGCAACTCATTCAAATGCTAATATAATTGAGATCAGGCTATATAATAAGATCAATTTTAGAAGCAATAAAATATATGCGAAAAATAAAATACGCAATAAAAAGAAAATTGTTGTCATAAATAAAATGAATATTTGATTGAAATAGTCATAAATGTGGAAATATTTTTTCGATTTTTTTCACATATTTTTTTGCAGATATCTAACTACGCTTTTTTGTATTTATATTACATACATAGTTTGTATACACACTCATACGTACATACATACATACATACACACACACATATATATATATATATATATATATATATATATATATTTGATATTTCTATAATATAACTACTTTATGGAAAAATAGCTGAATAATTCGAAGAGAGTGTAATATCATCGATGAATCATTTTTTTTTTAAAAAAAATATGGAATAGTTCAAGAGATAAGTTTTTAATATTAAATTGTACATTTTTTGTAAAAAAACATTTAAAATGTTTTTTTTTTCATTCTGTATTTATGAATTGAATTTTATTTGTTTCATTGCAGTGAAGTGTTTTCGAGATATGATATAATATATTATTGAAACCGAATATAAATATCTGTATTAATTATAAAAACGCAATCAAATCAACTGATTTCATGATAAAACTCGCTTATCTGTAAAAAACAATAAATAATAACAGAACGCGTTACAGTTGACAGGCCAACATTTATAGTGACCTCACATCAAATGTGCGTGTATATGGATGACGTTATTATTTCTGAAATTCAACAATGGTTTGCGACGGTCTTTGAAGCGTGTACATGCTTGCGACGGCTGACAATAAATTTGATTCTTTTTACGCATATCCATATAAAACAATGAACATGCAAAAAATATAACGGTATGGGTACAGTAATTAATCACTGATAACGACGAGCCAGGATTGTTATTAGAAATCGAGTCACCGAAAGTACAATACATTGAAACTCCATTTTGGGTCGACTCATTGGACATTGAACGCGGTCATAATATATTTTTTTTATGCGAGCTATTTAGCTTTGCACAAAATCTATAAAATTACAATATATACAGTATATATTATGGTATTCAGAAAATTCAAAAGTTTTTCGTAGTAGTATTCGTGTTTTACAACCATTTTAGCGTTTTTTACGAATAAGTTGAAAACTTTGATTAAGACTGAAATCAAAATTTTATTTACTTTCCATAAAATTATCATGGCTGCTACAATAAAAAAATCAATGCATACATAAAGAACTCTTGTTTTCAATATCTGTCAAATGTAATTTTCTGGGTTCAAACTTGAATATTTTGTATAATATATTCCAAAGATTTTAAAATGTGAATAATTAGAGAATTTATTTATAAAAAATAAAAATCGATGAAAAACTATTCAGAGCATTTGATTTATTTTAATAAAATACATTCAGTGATATATGTAGGTCATGCATTTTCTATCATTTTTTTATTAAACAATTTTCTTAATATTTCAGTTAGCAAGGTCGAGTAATATTCAATATAAAATAATGTGAAAATATACAATAGTGTATGTTGATTTTAACGAGAAATATTATTAAAAAAACAAAATTATTCCTAAAAAAATTATATTTTACATTAAAACGATAGAAAATCAATTATAATTGATAAATTATCAAAATCTATAAAACTCAATGAAAAGAGACATTAAGCTAAATTAAAAAAAATGTATTATTCTACTTAGAGTAAAGGGTATTTTATAAAAAAATATTTTCGTATAATAACTTACAGCGTTACAATAATTATTGTTAAAAGAAAATTACTAGTTACATGTGTAGAAATATTAGAATTTAATTGTAATTTTTCAGAATAATGAATATATTTAGTTTAATGAAAATTGTATGAAAATATATCAATATTTTTATAAAATTCAAACACTTTAAAATGTTATTTTTTTTAATAATGAATAACTTTAGAAATATGAAGATATTAGAAAATGTAAATGATTTTTTGAATTATTCCTGAATTTATTTTTATAAAGAAATGTAAATACTTTCGAGAAAGAAATGTTATAACGAAGAAATTGACTAAAATAAAGTTTTTTTTAAAAATATTTAAGTTCATATTGCATAATTAAATGTAAATATATATATATATATATATATATATATATATATATATATATATATATATATATATATATATATATATATATATATATATATATATAATATTATATAAAGAGAGATAGAGATACAGAGGGAATAAAAATAATAAATTACTTATAGAATGAAATTTTGAAATTTCCTGTTTATAAAAATAATATGTACATACCTTAAACTATATTTCATACAATTTAAACCTTAAACTATATTTCATATATATACATATACATCATCTATTAAGTAATATTTTATTTTCAGAGTTCTTGTAAAAAATGACTCTACAACTTTATATTATTTATCTCATGTTAATGAAATATAAACAATTTTTAAATAAATTATAAAGATTTTATATTTACTTAATGTAAGCTCTAGTTTTAAATACATAATAAAACAGATTATATGAAAAAGTTTACAAACAGACACAGAATTAATTAAATCTTGAATATGTATATTTACATTACAACATTTTCTATGTTTATAATTACAAATATAATTACTACTTAATTAAAGATAATATGAATATATTACTTTATCTTTTTTTTTATTTAGGAAAGAATTATATATGACTTATTTATTTTTATGTTAAAATTGTAATTATTTATATGTATATATGGAAATAGAAGTTATTTGATCGATTAAAGTAGAAAATTTTTGTAGAGGTTTCTTCATTTAGCAATGGATTAAGAGGGGCTGATGGTAATGATATATATATATATATATATATATATATATATATATATATATATATATATATATATATATATTAATATAAATATGTGTGTGTGTTTATGTAAGTTTATAAAAAAATTGTTATTCAGATTGAAAATCTCTTAAAAATAGCTACGAATAGATTTTATTTATAAAAACATATCATATATCACAAAAAAATATCAGCATTGTAATACAATCACTAGTAATGTGATTCTTAAAATAACTGCTGTTTACAAGAATAGTCAACAATCTGATATAGACATAGTAATATATATATTTTTTTTACTATATTTATTCATTTTAACTGAAGAAGTTAGAAAAACGTGTGTGTGTATATGTATACATATATATATATATATATATATATATATATATATATAAAGATATAAACAGAATTGTAAGAGTACAAAGAGACACAATTATATTTCTCTATCTGTACATTTTATTACAATATTCGAGATAGTAACGAGCGCCACGACGATCGTTTACGGTTTTCTTTATGTACTATTTTGCATTGTAGATATTATAATTTCATTCAACCTTTATTGGACTCGGTAATTTCGACAAATATTTAAAAACCTGATTATCTGGAGGACAATCATGGAAAAAATTAACTAGTTTATTTTTCATACTTTATTTTATTTACGAATGTCAGTTTATTTAACTACATAATTTTTATTAGATAAATATTTATTACTGTATATTTAATATCTGTTCAAAAAGAAAGTAATTAAAAAAATGGTTCATTTTTTATTATCTATTAATATTATTCCATTGAATAAAATAATATTGTATGGACTTAATATAAATATATTTAATTCAATGTTTACAACATTTCATCAATAATTAATAACTAATATAGATGGATGGCCCACTTAAAATTGAAGGGTTTAGGCATACATTTAGTTGCTTATTATTATTTGATATCCTCTTATTTTATTTGGGTAATTTTTTATAGTGAAAATATGATGAGTTTTTCATTTTTTTAAAAATAACCTCAAAAATATTATAATCTTGTGAATATTACAATTTTTGTACAGGGTTTTCCAATAAGCGCTTCAGAATTTTAAATGAAAATAAAACAAAAAGTATTTAATTAATTAGTTATTTATTTTTAAGCATGTTCTATGGCATTAATGATGGAATACAATTTCACTCATATAACCACCATGATTTCATTTGACATATTGCTCGTTTAGTCCAATTTTTAGTCACTCTTTCACATAATCGTGGTCCAATTTCATGAATTACAATTTCAATGCTAATTTTTAATGCTTCTGTTGTTTGTGGTTTATCAGCATAAACTAATAATTTCACATAACCCCACAGAAAATAATCCAATGAAGTTAAATCAGATAATTTGGTGACTAATTGATGGGTCTATTTTGTGAAATAATGAACTCATTAAACTTTTGTCTCAATAAACCTATTAAAGTTTTTACAATTTCTGAGCGTTGTTAAAGTATTAAACGTTATATGATAATTTGCTAAACTATACTGAGTTGAAATGTCAAAATAAGGTTTGAAAAAAATCAAAAATAGCTGCCACTAGCTGTCAAAGTTATGACATTCTTTTTGGAAAACCTAATATAATTTCTAAAAAATAAAATTAAAATTATTTCTGATAATAAATAGAAATTTTAAGATCGCTTAATAATATGTATATACTACATATTTCTAATATATATGATATGTTATAAAAAATTGTTGAATATATTTTTAATAATTTTATTGTAATTACGGCACCATTCCAATATTGCAAATGTAAGTAAGGATTCTATATGAATTTAAAATCTTATATGTAATGGAAATTCATATATAGAGTATTATGCAAAGACTGAAAGGCTTTACGAACATATTGATTTTATGATATATATATATATATATATATATATATATATATATATATATATATATATATATATATATATATATATAAACGTAAGTACATTACAAAAAGAGTAGTATAAAATATTGTGTATTTTTATTGGTTTTTTATTCAAATGTACCGTTCGTACAATAATAGAATGCTATTTAAAGAATTATTTGAACTATTATCGACACCATTGACGCCAATTTGAACGACAAATAAAATATATTGTGCGCACAATATGTTATCAGATTTCAACGTTTGTAAATTAATCGTCGTGTCATTTCATTCTTGTTCCCTATTCATTTATTATATTGGATTGTACTGAATAAAAATGTATATATTTGATAATCGTATACAAGAAAATAATTGTATAAATGAATAGAAAATTTTCGAGGGCGTTGTTCGTTTTCCTGTTTCAAATGTATGATTGTACTATTAAATAATCGATCATTCTTTCGAAATAGTACAATAAACGTTCGTCAAATTGAATGAAATTTAAAATATTACCGTTTCATTCTTTGACTGATTCGTGATATGAATTATTATTATTTTTTTCGTTTATCTATTTTACCTATCTATCTATTTTTTTATTTATTTATATATATATATATATATATATATATAAACTAATTAAAAACTAATTAAATAGCTAGATAAATGAATAAAAAAATATATAAATATATTATTATTACACATATTAATATAAAATAAAGAAAAGACTTAAATTTAATATTTTTTTATTAATGACTGATTGAAAATAATATTTTAATTACAAGTTCTATTATAATAGAAATTTGAAATATTTATCAAATAAATATTATAATTAAAGATAGATTGTAGTTCAAATAATTTAAATTGTGATATAAATCTAAATGCAATTTTGTTCAACAATTTAATATACACATATATTTTATTTAAATGCTAAACATTTCCACTACAGCATCCGAATCATGTTTTTACTGCATTAATAGCCAAAGGAATTTTCATTATAACTATACAAAGTGCACTGTTGTGTAACAAAGCGCATATTTAAAGCAGCATATTTAATATTGCTTAAAAACATAACTTGCTCATATTATATAATATTTTAATCGTCAACATAAATAATTAAAAGTTATTTTGTAAGTGGAATTTTAATAAATAAAGTCAATTTATACATTTTATTAATTTTTTAATAATATTAATTTTATAAGTATTTAATTAAATAGTATATAATATGTTATTATTATTTTTTTTGTACACAGTGGAATTATATAAGCTTTTAATAAAGATAATTTTATATAAATATTGATGAATAAAAAATTGAGTATAGTAATATTCATAATTACTTTTAATATCAAAATAATTTAATAATAAATTAATTAATTTTGTTTATTAATAATAAAATTAAGTTAAATTTACCTATCAAAGAATATCAATTAATTGAAGAATATCTAAAAATGAAAAATTTGTTTTTGAATTTATATTAGTTATTTAAAACCGAACGAAAATAGTTTAAGATTAAAATTTCATAAATGCCTAATGAAAATTTCCCTACAAATCTTTCAAAATGATCGTGACGATAATGAAACGCGAAATGCATTAAATTCACAAACGAGTTTTAAACTGAAAACTTTAGGGTTAAATCTTAAAATCTGAGCCGTCGTTCCTTTCAAAACATTCCTGTTCTGGATTTAATCGTTCGCGAAACTCAACGGCACTTCCCACACTATTATTGTTGTATATACATATACATAGCCGTTCACTCACACAAACGCATTTCTGTTTCTTTGTCAGCAGTGTTAGGGCTTCTTGAACATTCGCGCGCGCGCTAATGTCTGGCGTTATCGTATTTGTGAATAATGCGTCTCAAAAGATTAAACATAAAACCATCAGTCGCTCTAAACGTGACTATTAAACAGTACCTAATAATGTACCACAGTGCGGGAAACAACTATTTTCATATTTCGAAACCATAATGTATTCGTAAGGTGGAATATTTTGAATAAGAGATTATATTTTGCCACGCACTTAACACTGATAAATAAAATATCTCATTGTTTTTTGTGTCACCAAACATTTTTAAAAAAAGTTTAAAGTTTCATTGATAAATGTAATAAAAAATTTATATGCAATTAATAAATTTATATATACATATATATAAAGAGAGAGAAAGAGATTTGAATAAATTAAAATCATTAATAGATAAACAGAAAAAATACAGATTTTTAGCAGATTCGGATAGATTTTCGAATAAAATAAAATAAACTTAAATTGTATTGATATTATATATATTATAATAAAAATCGTTTACACAGAAGCGTTAATATAGCTTTATAAATGTTTTATTTTTCATGACCTATTTATATTGTTAAATAAAAGCAAATTTGGGAGTCGTCGAGCAAAGCGAGTAGGAGGCGGAGTCCTCTGGTTACAAAAAGAAGAAATTACTCTATAAAAAATTATATTTTATAATGAAGATGGTCTATATCTTTCTCATAAAATCTTAAATAAAGTAAAAAAATACTTTTGGATATTTTATAGTTAACTGAATATAAAAAAAATAAAACTACATTAGGAAAAATTGTTTTTTTCAATTGATAAAGATTTTAGTGTCATTTTATTCAAATTATTAGCAATTAATTTAATTGCATGTTTTTTTTTAATTTTAGTAATTGTATGGGAAATTGAAAATAATCGAAATTTAATTTATTCGATATTACTTAATATTTAATAAATTAACGATAATTGATTATATAGTTATTTATGAATGATTGATACCATAATTTGTTTTAATACTATAAGAAATTTATTTTCACATAAATATATAATTCATAAAAAATACCATAAAATTTTATAAATATTAATTAATCAGTTACTGTTCACTTTATTCACTGATATGCTTTTCGATAGCTATGCCATCATTTTCCATAACTGTATTATTAAATTTAGATTTGATATTTTTTTTTAAAAAAATGTATAAAGTAGCATTCTTATTATGGTGGACATTTTTTTACAATGGTTCAATAATCAGTTATTGTTCATTTTATTCACTAATGTACATTTAGATAACTATGCTATCATTGTCGACTGCTGTATAATAAAATTTAGCTTTAATTGTTTTTTAAGAATTTATAACGCAGTATACTAACCATGATACCATATCGGTCAAAATGAGTATTAGTGAATAAAGTGAATAAGTGATTATTCAACACTTAATTGTTTGTATTAAATTAAATTGATATGTCTCTTATTATGATACATGTTTAATAAATATTATTATTATTAATAATAATAATACTACAGAAACACCCTGGAGTATTGATGTGGAAAGGGTTTTGTATGAACAGCTGTTGCATACAGTCAGTTGATTCTAAACGTAGGTAAAAATTTACCGATACGTTATTTCAAATAAATACATATTTATTATACAAATATTATTATAATAATAATATTTTTACTCTATTATTAATTTTTAACATATCCAAATATTAGTTTCTAAATAATTAATAGTAACTAGTAGCAATTTAACACAAATGAATTTTAACCCCAATAGTTTAGTGTTCAATAAATTAAATAATTATTGTTCACTTCTTAATAATTATATCGGCTAATGTATTTCAATAGCGACGCCATCATCATCAGAGCCTTTCTGTTAAAATCTAGAAAACTAATAACTACTAATAACTCAACAAATAACTAGTAACAAATTATAACATCGCTTTTATGACCACTAAAAAACATTATTCTATAAAATTAGAAATATGATTACGTTTTTTAAAATCATTTAATAATGTTAACGAATTTATTTTTAAGTAATATAAATCGAAAAAAAAGAAACTTCATTTATAATTAAAAAATTAATAAATTTCTGTAATAGAAATTATAAATATTTTCTATTTTTTTAATTATTCAGTTACTGATTTGAATGTTTTTGACTATAAAACAATTCTAATCGTGACAGATACTAAAATAATTACAAATGTTATATCAGTACTTGGAAATTATACCATATATATATATATATATATATATATATATATATATATATATATATATATATATATATATATATATATATATATATATATATATATATATATATATATATATATATATATATATTATATATATATATATATATATATATATATATATATATAAGAATAGGTTGAAGAAGAAAGGCATTGGATCCATCAAAGTGAAAAGCTCTTTATTCAACAAGAGAAAGGACAAAGCTAATGATGATGAACATATGTCTATATATATATATATATATATATATATATATATATATATATATATATATATATATATATATATATATATATATTTATATATATATATATATATATATATATATATATATATATATATATATATATATATATATATATATATATATGTATATATATATATATATATATATATATATATATATATATATATATATACATACACACACACACATATATAGGATGGTTCAAATGAGACTGTAGGGCTTAGAAAAATATTTACTTGCTCACTGTCATTTACTATTTTTTGCTATCCTAGAGTATCATTTGGGTTGCCTATATAAATAAATAGGAACTCTTAAAACTTTATACATACATATATATATATATATATATATATATATATATATATATATATATATAAATTCTAGCTATTGTTTTGTGATTCCGACAGTTTATTTTACGCTAATATAAACATACATTGTTTTATCTTCGCATTAAAACATTAATGGATGCTTGTTACTGTATAACAGATTACATTACCGAAGGTTTTATTATAAAATTCTGTGACAATGGTGAACGTATAAAAACTCTCTCTCGGTTTTTCAGATATTTTATGTATATGATTATGTTATCGTCATCAGCATCAAGCTCACATATAAATACATTGTAATTATTAACGTTATTATTTTAAAATCTATGTACGTAATTAACACCATTGAATAAATTAAAATATTTTTAAATAATTAATATTTATAACTCGTACATATATTTTATAATATGCATATAATTAGGTATAAATATATGAAATAAATTAATAATTAATAAACTTCGTTTTTGAATTTTTTAATATTAAAGGCAGAAATATTGATTATATTTATTTTTCAAATTTTCTTCATTTTCATTATAAAGGATCATCCAAATATGACGCCTAGATTTGTATTTTATTGAACAGAAACTATATGCATGTTTTCATATATACCACCCCATACACATGTTTTATTTTAATAAAACACAAATCTAGTCATCACAATTTGATGATTCTATATTATATGGTATTGAAACTTTTTTCTTGGAATGTAAATAATTAAATGTTGAAAGAATAAAAAAACAGTTTCTTAAGTTATTTTATTTTCTATTGATAAAAATATATAAAATGATTGGAAAATGTTAAATTCTTTATCTTAAATTTTATTGTTACAACTAATAATGTAAATTGATTATTAAAATGTGATTTGAAACAAATTTAAAATCATTATTAATTTATAAATGAGAATTCTAGCAAAAATATTAATACAAATTTATTCTATTTCTTGCATAAAAATTTGAGAAGTTAAGTTTAATGTTTTTAATACAGACATACGATATAAATATATAATATATACACATGAAAAATAATCTAGATATATAAAAAAAGTCAAGAAGAGATTCATGAATAAAAATATTCTTCGGCGTGGAATGGAAAAGAAAGGCATTGGAACTATACAAGTGGAAAATTTTGAAAAAGCTTTCATTCAGTATTGGATAAAAAGAGAATGTTGTTGTTGATAATAATTATTGTATATATATATATATATATATATATATATATATATATATATATATATATATATACTGAATTTTGTTTATTAAAAGCATATGCTAATTTATGAGTGGTTTACAAACTTAATTCTTTTCAATTTTAAAATTTCATCTAAAGTACTTATCAAAAGTTTGTTAAATAATGTATATTTTCAATTTTTAATAATGTAAAAAGAAAATATTAATATATATATATATATATATATATATATATATATATATATATATATAGTAAAATAATTTTAAATTTGAACACAAATATGACAACTATGCGAATACTTAAAAAATAAATATAAACACAAAACTCTTAAAAATAAATAAACATCATTCGAGTTTCTTTAGAATGTTTCAAGTTTACATAACATAATGTATTTTGCCAGTGGGGGTGAATTCGAATAGAGAGTTTAAAATGGTCAAAAGAACTTTGCCAATTAAAAGAGAACGCGCTTCATCTCTTCTCATCGCGACAACTGAATTCGTTTTGTGTCGACGATGGCGAATGAATAGATTAAGAAACCGGACGACTCTTGGAAAATTGTAGCTAAGGAGGGAGGGGAGGGGAACGAGACTTACGAATTGCGTGGCGGACTATAAAGAGAACGACGATGACAATAGTGAAAGAATAGATGGAATATTCAGTTCACTGCGTTTTGTTTACTTTTGGAGTTTATTGATTTTTAAATTTTGTGTATGTATGTAAACATATATATATATATATATATATATATATATATATATATATATATATATATATATATATATATATATATATATATATATATATATATATATATATATATATATATATATATATATATATATATATATATATATATATATATGTATACATATATCATAATAAATCTTAAAAATTGAGACTATTTTTTGTAGATATTTTTTTTCATAAAAATTGTTATTCATGTATTGACAGTTGATACGACAGTTTCTAAAAACTATGAAAAAATAAACTATCTTTAACTGTATATATATATATATATTAAGAAATATGTATGTTTGTATATATGCTATACTATAACTAATTCAGAAACAAAACATATATAAATGGAATATATCAATGTCAAACTACAAAAAGGTATTTTTCTTATTTTCATGTTGTTATTTTTTTAACATGAGATGAAAATTTAGTGTGTGTTGTATATATGTATGTATGTATGTATGTATGCATATATATATATATATATATATATTATATTATAAGTTCTTGATTAATACATACTACCTGTTTTTACTGATGGCAGTGAAATAAAGATCTTGAATACTAGAATAATTCAGTGGCTCTAGACCAGCAGTTCCCAACCTTTTTCGTTCGCGGGCCATTAAGGGGTTATACGCAGTTGCGAGGCGCAAAAACGTCGTTTTTTTAGGATTTGTTTTAGAAACAGTATTTATTTTGCAATTACAAATTATGGTTATTCGAATAGATCCTACTTTCAAGAATAAAATAACATGTCGATTATAAAAAAATATTGAAGTGCACCGTTCCTGCAGACGATGTCCCGAACGACCTCCAAAAAAAGGCGCTTGGCGGTGATCTCCATATCGGCGGTTTGGATTATCCGAAATCAAAAAATATGGTCAATTCTTTTAAAGGATAGATTAATGCAGGTATTGAACGAAGGAATAATAAAAATTTTCATTTTTGACAAAATGGCGTCTAATTGAAAAAAATTTTCGTTTTTTACTAAAATCCAAATAAAAAAATAGTAATAATAACCTTATTCTTTCGTTCAATACCTGAGGAATATATTTGAGAAGATTGTGTGAAATCGGTTCAGCCATTTCTGAGATATCGAGATCACCGACTATGAAAACACCGTTTTGAGATAAACGCGTTTGAAGTTTCGGAAGTAGTTCACACATAGTTAAAAATTACTTACAAATTCAGGTGTATGTCCGAAAATATTTATCGGATTTACTTCAAATTTTCAGAGAATATACTCAAATATATGTGCATTCCGAAAATGCAAAAAAAAATCGTTTTTTTGAAATTTCTAACTGCGTATAACCCCTTAAATGACATAACTTTTTTGTGGACTGGTGAGGTAAAAAATTAAAACATTTCGCAAAATAAATTATATAATAATAAATAAACTTTCACATTGTACAAGAACAATCTGTTTTTTCTTGTTATTCCCTTGAGTCATTTCTGCAAAAGCGTTACTAGAAATTATGGACATTACTCTCTGTCCCCTTTTCTGAATATTATTGTTAATTTCGTAATATTCAAGCAAGAATTGTCTTTCTTTTTGGTTTGAGTTTTCTACTAGATATTTTTGTTAAGGTATCGATATTTAAATTAATCTGCCTTGATAAAGTTTTACTAGGATTTGAGTTGATAAAGATACTGATGAAACCAAAAATGAAAAGAATAGAAATTAAGGTAATAAATTTCATCAGTAATTATTTCACATTAGTAATATAAAAACATCTCAGTAAGTATATGAATAATAATTTTTATTGTGTAAATAATTAACTTAATATGTTCATATGAATTTCCAAGCATTTAAATATGTTCACTAGAAAGAAACTCCATTTTATTTCAAATAGAGATAAACAGTGACTGCAGTTTGTTATTTAATCTTATGCATTTCACCTACCCTCGAGGATAATTACATAAGCTTGTGTGTACCACGATCTGCTCTGCCTGTTTGCATACTTTTATTGTTGTTTATTCGATGCTTAACTATCAGACGAGAACGAACAACATTAAAGTTTATCCATTACTTGAATACTGAACACACGTTTCGTGCAGCGTTGTTATACAATTTTACGTTTGTGTGTACAATGAAATCGTATACAATTAACCTTCTGACTGCTATTCTTGTACAGTAGCTAATGTCTCATTTTAAGAGGTTTTTTTAGTCATACGACACGAATATTGTAAATGTACAATATTACGCTTGTAATCTTCGGAATCTAATTATAAAGCTTCTGAACGAATGTTTTCTATATATCTTTTTAAAAATGTTCTTCGTCAGTATTTTAATAACTAAATAATTTAACTTCAAATTGTTTATCTAAAATTCAAGTGAATTTAAAATAATAATTGTTTATTTTAATATAATTTGGATTTATAGTAAAATAAATGATTTCAGAGCAAATATATTTTTTTATTTTTTATAGGATTTTTGATATAAATTACTTAAACTTCATTTTTAAAAAAATCTGTTAAAAATATGAAAAATTTTTTGGAGAAAAAATTACTAATTTAATTTGCGAGAAAAAATGAAGATTTTTCATACATTTAATTTAGTAGTTAAATTTATTTTAAAATTGTGGCAAATTAAATTTCACATAAATGATTTATCATCTCCAATACCACAAAATATTATAAAATGTTCAATTTTTTAACATCTATACGCTAGCTAGTGTACATTTCGACGGTAATGACATCATCGTCAGAGTATTGATATGTAAATAAATAGTTAACTATTATTTAAAAATACGTTGAATAAAGATACGAAAATACACAAAAAATAGTATATAAGTAGTTTTAAATTAAAATTAGTCTAGTTTTTATAACGCAATGCTCTGACGATGATAGCATTGGCATTAAAATGCGCATTATCTTGTACTTGTTATACACAAACAATAAGTGATTATTAAGAATTTATAATCTCTTAGTATTGAGGGTGATAATTGATTTAGTTAAATTTATAAAAATTAAAGTCGGTGGTATTTTTTAACGATTTTATAAACAATTTTATACAATATACAATCTCAAATAATAAAAAACAAATTAATCAGAAAAATGTCACGTAACCATGAAATAATTTCAAACCAAAGTATCATAACACAAGAACTCTATTCAGAATAACTAGAGACAGTTTTGTTATATATCTATGTCAAATACACATTGTGCTTATACGAACTGTTATATCAATTAAAATGTACGTAGAAAGGTATGTTATGTTTATAAATGAAAAGTCCGGAAAACTGTGGACGCATATCACTTGAAAGTTTGAATGTTTCAGACAGTTACGTGACAGCTATCTCACCATTTCAATGCGAACTGTAAAACATGAGGCAAGGCAATCATATGCAAGTTATTAGTACAAGGATGCAAGTTACTTTTGTCTATGCTTTACATGAATCAAAAAATTGTTCATACGTTCGTTTAATGTACATATATATATATATATATATATATATATATATATATATATATATATATATATAAATAGAAAGAAAGGAAATAATATAAATATTTTTCTCTATAATGAATTATACTCATGTATATAGAAATGTTGAAATCACCAACTCTGCAAATAAGTTTATTAAATTCATACACGATAATACTCGAAATCCAGTGGATTCAAAATTCAATTTTGAAACTACAAATAGATAATTTCAAAATGAAAACTGCAAGTCATAGTCATGTTGTATCTACAACTGCATTATCTAGATTTGTAACATTAATACATCTGTAATTCCCTGTACATTATTGTACTCTATAAAATTGTATGTTCACGCAATATTTTGTATTACATAGACAATATAATGTTGAAAACTGTTTTAGTGAAAATTGTAAATGAAAAATTCGGTATGAAATTTGAATAGAAAATTAATTAAGCGTTATTTTCTCGCAGTAAACATAATTATTTATATTCTGTTTTTGTTATTAGTAAAACATTTTATTAGTTTTATCAAATTTTATATAAAATATTAATTAATTTTTATTTATATAAATATTTATTAATGAGAGAGAAAAATATGATAAAAAATATCAATTTTTTAACAAATAACAAATAAATTTAAATTTTAAAATATTAAATGTCAGTTTTGTATCATTGCTTAATTAATTAAACTTTTTGTTTAAAAATAATTTTTCAATGAAATTAAATACTTTTTATTGAGATATGAACTTTTCTTTAGAGATTAATGTTTCTTTGAATTTTTATATATTTTTATCTCATCATATAGTCCTAAATAAATAAGAGATCTTTATTAGTCAATACCATTAGCTTTACAAATTAATATGCATTTATAAATTTATTTCATCGACTTTTATAAAATTATGTGAATGTTAATTTTCTTTAAATCATTAAAATCAAACTGATATTAGAAACTATAAATTTTAAATCACCATACGTATTTAGAAAGAATTTAGTTAATATAAAAAATTCTATAAAGTTATTTTAATTATATTGTGTTATATTTTAAAAATATTTTTATAAAAAATAATATTTAATTTCATGCATGTTTGTCACATTTTCTTCATTATGAATATTGTAAAATCAAATGTGTCAGGTAGAACAAATCAAGAATATTAACAAGTGATTTTGAGTTTAACAAATTTCATATTTAGATTTTTAAAAAATGAAAGATACTCCAATATTGTAGAAAATGATAATAAAATATTATTTTTATATTTACTAAATTTATATTGTTTTAATTGAAAAAATGTACTTTATTAATTTTTATAATTGTCATTAAAATATTTATTTTATATATATAAATATCCATATCTATCTCTCTCTCTCTCTCTCTCTCTCTCTCTATATATATATATATATATATATATATAAATATGTATATACATATATTTATATATTCTACGTTTTCAATCTAGGTTATATTTCTATCAAAATATAAAATTTTCGAGCATCAAAAAAGTCTTTCATTAGTTTTATTGATTGATATTATTGTTTTATATATATATATATATATATATATATATATATATATATATATATATATATATATGATTTCAATTTCATTTGAAATATATTGTAAATATCTATAAATTTTTATAAAATATATTTATAAATATATCTATGTGTATATATATATATCTATCTATCTATCTACTATATATATATATATATTATATATATATATATTATATATATATATATATATATATATATATATATATAAATGTTTACTGAAAAGAAAAATGAAACAAAAATTTTTAATAATTCAGTGAAGCATGGAAATAGTAACGAAAGAAATTTCTAAGCATGATTGAAAAATCTGTAAATAAATATGAGAACAAATAAAATATGTAGGATATTTAGCAAAAAAAGAAGATGATACATAGACAAAAATAATTATAGAATGACGATCAAAGAGGAGATGTTCTCAGAGATGAAAGAATTAAGTTGTTAAGTATAGTATAGGTGAGGGTTAGATGAGATTAGTTAAGATAGGAAACATGGAAGAATTTTGAGAAAATATTTCAAAATATCTAATGATATTCTATGAGGATTTTTCCCAGTAATAGAATGATGTAGGATTTTATGAGTGTAAATATATATATATATATGTATATATATATATATATATATATATAAATGGTAATAACTATGCACATCATTAATTTGAAGTATATATTTCGAAATGCTATATTTCATCGTATGTCTGTAAATGTCATCGGATAGATTGTCTGTCGTATCGTTTGTCCATGTCATCAATCCGTTGACAAGTCACATGACATGGTGCTTGTTTTGCATGGGCACAACTGTAAGGTTAGTTCGTTTGACACGCGGATGCAATGAAAGCTTTCGTAGTTCATCCTAGCGCTTCAATTGTGACGTCATACAATGCTTGATAAAAGCGTGTGACACTTGTGAAGCTTCTTTGTGACTGCCAGGGCGGTCGTACAACGAACAACACACACATACACACTCTTGCAGCTCGTGTCGTTATCTATCCTATTGCTTTGACTTTGAATTGTGCATACCATATGTGTAACATAATACACACTCTAACTTTATATATATATATATATATATATATATATATATATATAACATTAATCTCAACTTCTATATCCTCGAGCTTTATACTGTGAAATTTTATGCTTATGTTTTTGTTTACATTTACATAAGCTGATATTGTTTTTGTCTTATATAAAAGATTCCAAAAGTGTTCTTAATATATGAAACTAAAATTCCGTAATTACATTACCATTTAGAATATATTTCAGTTGACTAAGAAAATGAAGTGTTTTTCAAAATATAATAAATTATTTTCCAAGTAAAAAATTCGAAGTTTCATAAAATTCTCTTATAGAGCTCATTTTTCTTCTTCAGTTACAATCCTATGGAGAAATTTCTTTCTATTATGTCTCGTTAGTAACGAATTATAAATTATTCTTTGTTTTTTGTTAACCAAAGACAGTTCATGTGGAATCCATTTTTCTTCTTTGTCAATTTCTTCTAGATATCTGTGAACTGTTGATTATGTAAATCCAAATTGTTGTAATAATTCCTCGATGGTTCATTTTGAATCGGACTCAATGAGATATTTTAAGACTTTATTGTCAAATTCGACTATTTTTCAATTTTAAGATGTAATAGAAAGGTGAATTTTATCTTCCACATTTTTCTTAAATTAATGTTAAAATTTGAGAATTTCCAACAAATCACCAAGTTATCACATTTTTTTAAAATGATAACTATTGTATTCAATCCATAGTGAAAATTTAACAGTATACAGTGTCGTATGTGTTTCTCTGAGGATTTAAATTAATACTGTAATTGCAATAGAGACAATTTGGAAATTAATTACATAAACAAAAAGTTGAATGTTGTATCTACAAAATACAAGACACTAAAATAAAATACCTCGTAAGTTTTTAATAATATTTTAATAAATACTTCGTTACTTAAGAAAATCTCTAATATTTCAGTACCACAAGATTTTATAAAATCTTTTATAAATAATTTTTTAATACGTTAATAAATATTGATTATATTCAGATAATATTTTTTTATTCGTAGTTGACAATAAGAAATAATCCATAAATATTATTTCTTCTTATATTTATGTTATATTAATTTTTATTTTTACCTATTTCACCTTTTAACATTTTTGTTTTTGTATCATTTCCGTTTTAATCAATTTAAAACCCAAGAGATTAAATATTTTTTACGAATATTGAGCCAAATTTCGCGATTTTTTAAATCCTTTTATCGTCCAATTTTATACATATTTTATTGAAAAATAATTGTATTAAAGATAGAATTATTGTATAAAGAATAAAGAAGTGATTTGTATGTTAATAAAAAAAATATTCAAAACTTTATTTTAAAATTTAAAAAAAGTACCTGGAAAAATGTTCTAACTGGTATAATTATTGGAAAGTTCTATTTATATTTTTATTATGATTATTATTTAAAAATATATAGTTGTTTTCAGCTTCAAATATATAGGGTAATCCAAAAAAACGCACCTACAAATTTTTTTAAATAAAACACAAACTAATTGGATTTTTTCAAACTGTTTTTTTTAATTGAAAGTATGATTCATTACAATTATCAGTGGAAGAGAATATTGTTTAAATGTCCACCATAGCTACATCTAAAGGTATCAATTTTAATATTGAAATTTTTAATGACTTTTCGACATGTGACTGGATTTATTTCACGAATTGCAACTCGATTGTTGTTGTTTAGATCATTAATTGTTTGTAGCTTATTAGCATAGATTAGACTTTTTTTTAAAAAAAACTGAAAAAATCAAATGGTGTTGAATTGCTTGATCTTGGAGGCCATCAGGATCTTGGAGGTCAACGTGTAATTTGACGAAATCTTCATTTCGTCAAATTACACGTTGTCCAAATTTCTATCGAAAAAACTGAATGTTTCCTCAAGTTATGTGACATATAGCACCATCTTTCTATAAACAGATATTAAACACAAAAATATTATTTAATTATGGCTATAAAAACTCATTCAACATTGATTTGTATCGCTCAACATTCACAGTAACAGCATTTATAGCATTATCTTCGAAGAAAAATTGTGGATGTAGAAATTTTTCATGAATAGCAGGAGGATTTCAATCTCCCCAGATACGACAATTTTACTTATTAACGATTCCATCCATTGTGAACTTCATCACTAAACAAAATTTTGTTTAAAAATAATGGATCTATTGATTGTTATTCAATAATCCAACTAGCAAAATGACGACGTTATAAATGATCTCTTTCTTTCAATTCCTGGATTAATTGAATTTTGTACGGATTGTAAATGCAAATCTTTATGCAAAATCCTCCATAAAGAATCATAAAATATGCCCAATTCTTGAAAATGACGTGAAATTGATGTTGGCGATTAATTTTCAACATTTTCACTTACAGCAGCAATGTTTTCTAGTTTTTGGTCTTCCACTTTTTGATTAATCAATAACACAACTAGTTTCTTCGAATTTTTTTACTAATCTTTGAATTGAAGACTGATTTGTCATATTATTTACATCAAAAAAATCACGAATTTTGCAATGGGTATTTTTCAAATAACATCCATTTTCATAATAAATTTGAATAATGTAAATACGTTACTGCAATATATACCTATTCATGGTTAAAATTGTAATCTTCTACTGAAACAAAAAGGCTTATTGTGTTATTTGAAAAAACATGTCGTATAAACATTATATAATTTTTACATCTAGGCGTAACATTTGGATGACCCTGTACATTTTGATATCAAAAATAACAGATTGTAAAATATTGTAGTTATTTTTTGTTTAACTACAATATTTTTTATCATTACAAAGTATGATATATTTTACTATATAAACAAATGTTAAGAATCAGTTGATGTTGAATATATTTATTGTACATTTCAGAATGATTTATTCATAAACCAAAGTACATGTTACATACAGAATTAACCGATAATTATGTTGAATGTTATATTTCTCTCGTATATTTGTTTAAAATATCACAGAAGGAACATTTAACATGATCACGAAAGCAAACTTAAGTTGTGCATTAGACTGTGTAATAGACGTCGCACGATGTTATACTATTTCTGAAAATGTTCTCTTCATGTGCGCATCCATGTCGCTATGATGACTTGACGAAACTAGGTCATTTCGATAACTTGTTTTCAAACATAACACGGAAGTATTTATTAGATCGTTCGCATCTGATTACCTTAATTACACGACAAGAAGGGTTGGGCGAGATTTGTTGTGGTTAGGATATTATTACCGTGATTTGAATACCAGGCGTAAGAAATAATAGAGTTCATAAAAAATGTTGAACTGGTGCAAATTAAAATATTGATTTTTTAATTTTTTTATTCGTTGTTAATTTATATTCTTTCTTGTATATGAATTCATTTACATTTTTTATAAGCTGACACATTAATTCCAGTATTTAATATTTTTTTTAACAAAAAATACATTTGTTTTCAGAATAAAATATTATCAAAACACTACTTCCTTACAAATCAAACAAATTATTGCCTTGTATAGGGTGACTTAAGTAAAACTGAATGATGAAACTTTTAATCCCGGTTTACATCTATTGATTTTATTTAGATCTTCTGTATATAAAAAATACACTTTTTAATATTAAATATAAATATTGATTAATTTTGAAATTATAATTTTATTTATCAAATGTTTTTTCAGAAAAATATTGAATCATTTTTTAAAAGTTTAAGATTTTTAAAAATAATTGTATATCGATTTTTAGATAGAAATAGCAATAAATTACGACTTTTTTTCATAAAAAAAAACTTATTCAAAACTCTAATCGAAAAAATAAAATAACTTTAATTTTTAATTTTAATATTAGCAAGGTTATTAATTTAAAAATATAATATAGGTATTTTTTTAAGAATGATAGAACTTTAAATTCAATCTCTATTGAAAGTTTCATCTAATTTAAAAAAACACACTTAATATATTAGGTTGGCAAGTATCTCCCTTCCGCTTTTTTTTTATTTATTTTTTTGTACATAGCTGCGAAATTCAAAAGACCAGAAGGCGGAAGGGAGATATTTGCCAACCTAATATATACGAGGGTCGTTTGATAAATATGGTAAATTTATTTATTGTTCAATTTAATTCATGAATTAATTTAATTAAATTTTTCAATTTAGTTTTTCTCACTTTTTTACCATACTTATCGAACGACTTTCGTACATGTGTGTGTGTATGTGTGTATATGTATATATATATATATACATAGAGAGAGAGAGGTATGATAAAGATGTTTTTTAGGTTAGATAGAACTTTCGATAGAGATTCAATTTAAAGTTCTATCAAATTTAATTAATACCCTATATAATAATAAAAAATGCATTAAAAAAATAACATTTTTTTAACTACAAAGATAAGTATTTTTAAATTCTAAATTGAATAATTTATAATTATTTTAGTTGACTGATTGTACAGAATATCTAATTAAATAAAATATGTGTATAAATAAGAAATATAATTAATTTTTAATCATTAAATTGATATCATTTCGTACAATATGTTTTTTCTTCGAATCGATGAACAGGAATATGTATACAATACGTATGTGCATGAATAATGTTTTACAGCGTACTGATTCAATCACTACTTCATTTAATACAATCTGGAAACTCATTCAAGTCCTTTTGATGTCATGCCAGTGAACATAAAAGGAAACATACGTAGTTACATACTAGGTTTAAATTTCTCTTCGTATATTGTTCTATGTCAGTGCATGAAGACGATTCTATATAAACAAGACGGCTTTATTTAAGTTTAAAATAAATTGTTATAAAAAATTCATACACCTCTATTTTAAATTAATAAATATTTTCATACATTAATTTGAATTGGATTTGTGTGCTTTAATTCAAATAAAAATATGTTATTTCAAATAAATTAAGTATTAATCAAAAATGACTTTGTTATATAAGAGATTCTTAAATTATTTAAAAATTGAAACAAAAATAAATAGTTTAATTTGTGCTTTAAATCAAATATAAAGTATGTTATTTAAAATCAATTAAGTATTAATTAAAAGCTGATTTTATTATATAATAAATTATTAAATTATAAAAAAATTGCAAAATTTAATTTGTACTTTAACTCAAATAAACAATGTTATTTAAAATAAATTGAGTATTAATTAAAAACTGATTTTATTATATAAGGGATTATTAAATTATTTAAAAATTGGAACAGAATTAAGTGGTTTAATCTGGGTTTTAATTTAAATAAAAAATATGTTATTTGAAATAAATTAAGCTGATTTTATTATGCAATAAATTATTAAATTATTTAAAAATCGTAACAGAAATAAATAATTTAATTTGTGCTTTAATTCAAATAAAAAAATGTTTTTCAAATAAATTAAATATTAATTAAAAACTGATTTTTTATATAAGAGATTATTAAATTACTTAAAAATTGCAAGAGAAATAGTTAAAAACCATGAATAGAAATTAAGGTATGAAAAATGTATGCATATTTAAAAAAATATATATATTAACAATCATATAAGTCAGTCTGAATTACAATAAATATATATATTGTTCAATAGAAAATATGTTTGCATTAGTTTTTGATTTTAGATAAAAAAAAATGATTTAAATAAATGATATTAGTAGAATATTTCATTTTAAATCAGTTATCATCTCAATTCTACAAGATATTAGAAATTGTTCAATAATGACTTATTGTTCACTTTGTTTATTTATAACAATAATAGTTTATGCGCATTTCTATTGCAAAGCCATCATTTTTAGAACGCCGTAAAATCTTTTATAACTCTGCACTCTGATGATAATGGAATTTCTATCTAAATATGCATTGTTATAAAAAAACAAAGTGAATAATAAGTAATTATTAAACATCTTTTTAATATCTTATGATGTTGTTGTAATAAATGATTTGTGTCAAAGTGAATTTTCTGTAGTTTTAAATAAAATAATTTTATTTCAATTCAGAATTACATTCATTATTAGTATTTACAAGCTGGTTAAATCTTCATAATAAACAGCTATAAATAGTGCATAATGTATTACAATAAAAATAATTTTAGGTTAGTTATTTTAAGTAAAAAATATAATCGTTCTTATTTAAATCTCAAAAGCGACAGAACTTTCTTATAACTTAATATTTTAACACTCTATATAAGAGTGTAAATGTATAATGAAGATAGTAATCATTTATATGATCTAAATTATATATATGTATATACAAATATCTCATGGATAAACATGATAATATTATATTATATACTCTTCTATATATAAATGTGCAATTTAATTCGTCACGTATGTTATACAAAACTATAACATGATTTAGCCATAGAAGTTACAAACACACCCACTTGTGTCAGAGACATCTTGTCGTACAGACAGATGGATGAAAATTTGCAATGTGTCACTGTGGGTTCAAACTGGTGTCATTTGATGAAGGTGGCAGTACAACTGTCACCAACTTGATGTGACTGTTTATACTTTACTTGATATAATATATATAAATATATATATATATATATATATATATATATATGAATATTGTTGAACTTTTTGAAAATAATATTCATATACTAACACTTGCATGCATAAAAGTTCTTTTTGTAATTTATGTATGTAAATGATTATAAATATTCGTACTTTTTCTGATTAAAAAATCTGTCATATGCATATATTATAATATTTTTGTAACTAATCCTAATTTTGTAAAAACATTTTTTTGGTGAATCGCATTTATTTTGTGCATTTATTATACAAGGCCAAACTGCACCAACGTCAAGCGAGTATATTATTCAGTGATTGTGGTTTACCGACAGGATTCTAACTATTGGGTTGACAAATAAATAATTTACTTGAAATTTTTTTAAGTAAATGAAAAACGATTTTTTCATGAAATAAAATAATTTGATTCAATAAAATATTGATCATTTTGTTCTATGATCTTTTGCCATCTTTCAAGTATTTTTATAATTCCCTGCTCAAAAAACTTTTAATATTTCTAATCGAAAAACTGATCCAAGTACAATTTGATAGCTTGACCTGAACTGAAAATTTTATTACTTAAACAGTTTTACAAGAAACGAAATAAACGGTAAAAGGTGAGTATCGTGGATTTGGCATCACATCAAGCTCCAATAATTTCTGGCGAGTGTTCAAAGAAGTATATGGTCTTGTATTGTCATGATGAAACACAACATCTTCACGATTCCCCAATTCTAGACATTTCAGTTGCAATACATCATTTAATTTGGTTAACTGTCAATAGTACACATCCGAATTGATCGTTTGGGTCCTTGAAAGCAGTTCAAAAAATACAATTCCTTTGTAATCCCTCTAAACTGATAACAAAATCTTTTTTTGATGAATATTTGCTTTTAATGTGCTTTAAGCTGGTTTACTAGGCTACAAGCACGATCTTTTTTGCTGAACGTTGTTGTAAACAATCCATTTTTCATCGTCTGTTATTAGTCGTTTCAAAAATGGATCATTTTCGGTACGTTTCATGAGTGAATCGCAGACATTTAGGTTTCACATGATTTTCAATACTACTATGTGATATTTTTAGCTTATCTGCAATCTCTGTAATTATGCTACGACGGTTTGCTTCAATTAATGCTTTGATTTTATTGTCATCTATTTCAACTAGACGACTAAAGCAATGTTCATCTTTAAATAAAAAATTACCAAAACGAAATTCAGCAAATCAATTCTTTAACTAAAAAAAAATCTTTATTATACTTTTATATATAAATACACACACATGTATATATATATATATATATATATATATATATATATATATATATATAAAATGTTTTTAGGTTAGATCAAACTTTCGATAGGAACTCAATTTACGAGGGTCGTTTGATAAGTATGGTAAATTTATTTATTATTTAATTTAATTAATTAATTAATTTAATTCAATTTTTCAATTTGGGTTTTCTTATTTTTTTACCATACTTATCAAACGACGTTCGTAAAGTTCTATCACACTTAAGAAACATCCTATTTAAGCACATATATACGTATGCTTTTGAGCTAATTGCTACAAATTGGAATTTATGAAATAAATACGATGATACAAAGTTACATCATTAGTTATTCACACTTCAAAACAGTCAATTAGTTCTTGTGTATATTAATTCGTAATTAGAAATATTCATGCATATGAATAAGTAATTAGAATATTAACTTTAAATAGATACATAGAGTATATGTATATGCGTTAATATGCACACTTATAACACACACTCACACACACACACACACATATATATATATATATATATATATATATATATATATATATATATATATATATATATATATATATATATATATATATATATATATATATATATATATATATATATATACACATTTATATAAATATATATGTTACTAATATACAATTTAACAAGTTGAATATCTGCTTATTCAAGCATTTGATCAATATAAGTTTCACAACAAAGTTATTAAGCTTATAATACGATAGTAGTTGAATCGTAAGACATTTCACTTGACCGCACATAATAATATTACTATATTTGTGTATAAGGTAGTCGTAAACGCCAATGTTTTGATAAGTCGAAATGATTTTCATGCGGAAAATTAGTACGGATAAATTTTATCGATATAACTGAAAATTATTTATGAAATAATTTCAATGGAAAGAAAAATAAAAGTGTAGGAAGTATTTCTTTATATATTTAATATTTTTATTAGATGATATAAATTTTTTTTTATTTAATTCAATTTTTTTAAATGATTTTTCCGAATTATTCTTTTATTGAATGATTTTTTTAATATACAATTTATATTTTTTAAAGTTAATGTTTTATTTAAAAAATATAACAAGTTATAATTTTTAAAACATTATGTTTCTTATTTTTTTAGCATTTCATATATTAAAATTTCAATAAATAAATTACTTACAAAAAATGTACGTTACTAGAAAATCATAATTTATATATAAAATTTTAGTATAAATCATATATATTATACTAAGACGTGAATTTAATGTGGTATTCGTATTTTGTTCGATCAATCAATATATATATATATATATATATATATATATATATATATATATATATATATATATATATTCCTCTCTCGTCGAACGTTATATATAAGAAAATCTCTTTAGTCACCACCCTTCTTGTAAATTTAAGTTAGGCCTTTGATGTTAACTCGAAATAAATCACACAACCTCAATCAATGTAATGCGTCTACTTGTGTGGTGTTGTGCTGCTTTGAAACAAGTCTTGAATACATCAAAATGTTTGATAATACTTGCATAATCTTCAGATCTTTTTCGACACGAAATTTGTCGATATTAAGTCTTAATGCAAAAGTAAATCCAACGAAATTATTTTCAAATATTGAATGAACAAGTATTGACGAACATTTTTTTCAAAGGAATTAGATTCACTTATTTTATGAAGATACTTTTTAGAATTTATATTTAGTTTTATATAAGAATTTTTATTGAGTTATTTTATATTATTGCGATAGCAATATTTGTTTTAATAAATTTATTAATTTAATATTTATTATAAAACATGTCTTTCATAAATAAAGACATTTTTTTTATAAAATATTGCTTTCATATTTGTATATTTTTCTTCTACTCAAACGTTTATATTTTCTGTTGTCTAATTTGAATATAAATTTTAAACAAAGTATATAGTATATATATATATATATATATATATATATATATATATATATATATATATATATATATATATATATATATATATATATATATATATATATATATATATATATATATATGTGCGTGTGTGTGTGTGTATAAAAGTATGATTTTAAAAAGGTTTGTAACTATATTAGCATTAAGTAATATACTATTCGTACTTTTTAATAGTAATTATATTTTTAATTATCTCTTTCAATTTTCTCTACTCTGAAAATTTTTTCATTTGAATTGAAATAATCATCTATAACGTTTTGAAATACAGTAGTTGTTTTTTATATTTTATGTTATTAAATAAACTTATTATTTTTTTAAAAAAAATTAAAATTAATTTTCCTCAATCAATATTTTTTTAAAAAATATACAGTACGTACATACAATAAATCTCGTGGTTTTCTTAACTAAATTTATCGAATATAAACTGAATTTAACAAAAATTTCACCAATACCTTTAACAATATAAATAAAAAGGAATATATATATATATATATATATATATATATATATTTATATGTATACACAAAAGAATTCCCTACTGTAAACAGCACAACAATAATAATAAAAATGTTTTGAAGATACCAAGATATAATGAATATGACTCATATACAATAAGTTAAATTAAATGTTGCGAAGAAAAAGTGAAAAATTAAGAATACAACAAAAACCCGGAAATTAAACTTGAGAAAAGAGACACATTTGAATTCGAGACATTAAAAAATATGTATACATTTGCATATATATATATATATATATATATATATATATATATATATATATATATGTATATGTGTGTGTATTTGTGTGTACCTACGTATGTATAAGAAGTATATGTGTTTTATGAATGTAGAAGTTTCCACTTTCTCTATTGCCCTCGGGAAGAATATATACGAACATTATGCTCGAAATACACCAAAAGCAGAGACAATTATTCACCATCAGAGTGTCATCCAGCGAGAAGTCTGTATTGTAGATACAAGTTCAGAAGAAAAGTAAGATGGATTGTCACGTGACGAAATTAGATAGTGTGAAGACATTGACAACGCAATGAATAAAATAAAAATAATTATATAGAATTAACATATTTCGAAAATGAGTAAATAAAATAATTTCGATGATTTTACTGTATATTTTTGAAAATAAATTTTATCAAATTTATTTTCCTAATATAAATAAATAAAGATATGAATATAAAAAATAGTTGTTATGAAGATATGTAATAACCAGGATCGAATTATAAAATAATAATTTTATACATGATATTAATAAAGTCATGGTTTCAATTTGAAATCATTTATTTTTGTTATATAATTTAAATTTTCATTATTTTATTTCATTTAATTTAATTTTAAAAAAATACCGTAGTATTATAAAGAATTTCATTTATTCTTTTACATATTTTTTTCACAGTTTTGTCATAATCACATTTTGATATTTTTTGGATTATAAATAAATTATACTTAATTACTACTCATGAAACCAACAAGTAACAAAATAAAGTAAATGTATTAAAATTGTTGTAATTTTATTATTAAATATTTTCCTTTGTAATTAAAGAATAATTATTCTTGATATCTTTTTTATAAATTAAATTACGAAATTAATTTTTTTTACTAACAATCTCACGTTTTTAAAAATATCCAATATATATTTAATGAAATAAGATTTTTTTAAAAAAATACGATATCTAGAAAGTAGATAATTATATATATATATATATATATATATATATATATATATATGTAATGTTTTAATTATTTAACAAACTTTATAGATCAATATTTTGTAAAGATATCTTTTACACATCAAGATGTGAAACCATGTTGAATAAGTACACGGTGAAGTTTGTTCAAAATAAGACAATTAATTGTAAACTTTATATACATATATATGTCTAATTATATATATTGGCAAAGAACAAGTGAAGCTTTCCGTTCAAAATAAAGCTATGTCAGCCGATAGGTACTACACAGACATTTCGGTAGGCAACAACTACGTGAAAATTAGTTGCTGGTTACTAAACACAAGAAAGTCTTGTTTGCTGTTTGTTTGTTGATGAAGAAATACTCGAAAGGCAAGCAACATACTGTAAACAGTGACTTGTTACTTGTGGAAAACTATACTGGAGAAGTGGAACTTTCACGTAAGTTCTATAATGACGGTCTAGCGAAACGCTTACTTCTTTGAAATAAGAAAATAACGAGCATTTATATAGGCGAACAAAAATTTACATACTAATATATATATATATATATATATATATATATATATATATATATATATTCTGTGTGTGTATTTTGTATTCATATATAAAAAAATAAAAGTTATTTAAAAAATAAGACATTTGTAATATTTTGTTATAATAGACTCAAATAAAATATGAATATTTTTTAAATAATATTTATTGATAATTATTTAATATTGTATTTTAAATTATTTATTTAATTTAAAGTAATTAATTTTATATTGTAATAGTATGCCAAATTTTGAATTTTTAAAAATATTTTATGCAATAAATTTTAAAGTTGAAATATTTATCCAATTTTTCATTTAACATAAAGTTTCTTAACAATGTATTTTCATAATTAATTATCATCTTTTGTATAATTAATTAAAATTTTAATGCTACTCATTTCTCTCCTTCTCTCCCTCTCTTTCTCTCTCTCTCTCTCTCTATATATATATATATATTTATATAAACTTTTTCTAAAGAGAAATTGAATAAATATTGTAGTAAAATATTGTATTTTTTCTATTCAAAACTATATTTGTTTCTTTTATATAATAAAAAAATCTCATGATATATTTCTCTTATATTTTCTATTTAGACGAATTTTATATGAAAATAAATAAAATGTATTATATGTCATCAGCCTCATTTTATCTACTGACAGGTAAAGGCCCCTCAAAAATGTTCTGCCTTTCTCTTTCAACCTTTTCATATATCTAGATTCTCAATCAATAACTTCTCTTATCCATTGATGGTCCCCTCTTTTTACTATATGACCGGCTTATTTCCATTTCAAACTTCTCGCTTTTGCCACAACAACCTCAACTTTTATTTTCTTTCTGATTCATTCTTTCTCTTTCTATCTTTTCGTGTCATTTCACGTGCATTTTTCCATGCTTCTTTGTGTTACCTAGAGTCCCTGAGTTATTTTGGTATTCACGACTCATGTTTCACTGGCATAGGTGAAAACAAGTAAAATACATTGTATAAAAACTTACTTTTTAAACAGAGAGAAATATTCGACCCCATAATATGTAAATTTCTTTTAAACAGTCACCATTCTATTTTTATTCTTCTATTTATTTTATCTATAAATATTTATTTAATATTATTGAGTTATCCCAGATGTACATAATTTTCAATTTCTTCTATTTCTCTTTCTTTAAATTCGATTCTTCTTTGATCTGAAAATTCATTGAACACTACTTTTGTCTAGTTATGTTGTATCATAAGACCATTTTTTAGATTTTCTTTATCCATTTTTTCTATTATTTTTTCGAGTTTATCTGGACTTGTCGAGAATATAATAATATAGTTAGCAAATCTTATATGACAATATATATATATATATATATATATATATATATATAGAGAGAGAGAGAGAGAGAGAGAGAGAGAGAGACTAATAGTTTTTTTTTCAGAAGTATGAAATGATAAATATTATTTTATTTCTTTAATAGATAATAAGCACATTTTAGTTAGTATTAATAAATTGATAATAATAATAAAACATTTAGGCAATAATTGGAAAAATAAAGAAACACTTGTCTTAAATTAAATTAAAATTTATGAAAATAATGAAAAGCTAATGTCATATTATTTAATTTATATATATATATATATATATATATATATATATATATATATTATTAAATTTTAGTATTATTAAATATGGGAAATTTAATCTAACTTTTTAATTTCATCTACAAAAAGCTGTTATAGTAATTAAATATTATAATATGTTTAATAAATAACTATGACTAATTTTGGATTAAAATAGCACGTCAGTAACTGATAAGTGACAAATTAATTACGGTTATAAACTTTACACAACATTTACAGCTTTACACAAACATAGACAAACTATAGGTATAGTGCAATTTGTCACTACACAAGAGTGAGATTAACATACAATAATACGTTTATTACTTATCTGTTGTTAACACACGGACACCACTTAATAATCATACATAATATAGTTGATTTTAATTATTGTTAATAGATTTCTAATCAATTGTACAGTACTTAAATAAAAGAAAAATAATATTTATTGTAAGTTCATCAAAATAATTGAAATAATCTGAATAATTATCAATTGGTTTAATAAAAATAAAAATTTATCTTGTTATTTATATGTTAATATTTATATTTTATAATTTTTAGTTTATATTAAATATTTAATTTGAGAGAATTATTAAAAATCTAATATATATATATATATATATATATATATATATATATATATAAATTTTTATGATATATATATAAAATAGTCTTTTTTTTGACAACATAATATATATATATATATATATATAAATTTTTAAAAATAGTTTTTTGAATACAACAGCTTGAAAAATTGAAAAATGCGTTTGTAATTTTAAAAAGAGTTGAGAAAATATTAGATTCGTTACTTCGTTATTCAGACAAGCGACTCAATTTAATTTGTATTTTTAGCTAATAAATTGTCGACACGGCTAGCATGAATAATGAATTAACATGTAACACAAGCTGTTAAGAAACATGCAAACGAATTAATTTCCATCAACAGCGATGAACGTATGTCTGTTGCTATGAACGAATGAGGAGAGTTGCGTTGTTCAAAAAGAGGAGTTGTTCAAAGTTATACAGTAATTATTTATTTTTCAAAAAAGTTTAACGCGAGCTAATTGTAGAAATGCGTTCAGAAACTATACATAAAATCTCTGAAAAATTACGCAATGTAGAATTTTAATTACTGTCTATTTCTCTGTTGTTCATTTCTACTTTTTTAAAAAAAATATTTAAAACGTTTGCTGAAAATATAACTTTCCTTTTAATAAAATCATTTTTGTTTAAAAATTGCTCGAGGTATGACTGTTAATGAATAACAACTATATTATATATATATATATATATATATATATATATATATATATATATATATAGATATACATAATGTATGTATTTACATATATATGTGTGTATGTATATATTAATGTATATTAGACTCAGCTGTATTTTTATTACAAATGTTATTATTTTTTTAAATATTATATTATAATATATATTTTTACATTGATTATTTTCTTTAATAATTTGATTGTTATATTAAATTCAAATCAATATTGATAAATTGTTGAACTTCTTTAAAACAATATTTTAAAAATTAAAAAAAAAAATAATTTTTGAAATATTTATTTAAAAAAGAATCATTTAACAGTTTCCATATTTTTACTGTTAAATTGTAAATACAATAGCATTATTCGTCAAACTATTTAATTGTAAATATTTTATTTATTGTTTACTAAAAAATAAAATAAATAATTTAGTCATTCTAAGAGAAATCTTAAAATTTATGAAATATAGCTTGTAGTATAGAATTTCAAAATTATAAAATAAAAATAATATTCTTTTAATTTTTTTCTCAATTTAATATCTATAAACTTATTTCGTTTTATGGTTTCCTTCTTTATAATTGATTTATACATATTTGGAATATTTAAATGAAAATTAATCCTTTTCTTCTTTATTAAGATTCAAGATTGTTATCATTTATATACATATTATACATTTCAAGACATTCATTATTCATTCACATAAATGTAACAAAATAAATAACTTTATATATATATATATATATATATATATATATATATATATATATAAGAATATGTACATACAAACACAAACGAGTAAAACAAATTCAGATAATATATAACTGTCAGTTTTTATTAGGAAAACTATGAATTTCGAAAGTTATAAGACTATATGTTAAATAGTATTCTCAAATAAAACTTTATATATTTCTTGATTTATTAACATATATCCGTCCTTTACATTTCGCTGTTGAATGAATGATATATATATATATATATATATATATATATATATATATATATATATATATATATTTGATATTTAATTCAATTTATTTGTATAAAAATGCAAAAATTAATTGATTAATTTTTCTTAAGAGAAAAAACGAAATTATTTCTATATTTTCATTCTATTTGATTTTCCTTTCTATTCAAATAATAATAAAAAATTATAATTTCGTGATAAAAAGTATATTTGTCAATTTACTTGAACAGTGTGGTAGTATATGAGATCTACATTCTATTAAAATACATGACATCAAACGTATACAAAGAAAAGCTGCAGATTTTGTATTAAACAGACATTTCAAGCTTGACATTGTCTTGACAGTGAAATGTTAAATTCGGAAGGTTTATTTTAGGAAAAAAAAGATAAAAACTTTAAATCGTTTTCTAAATTTAACTACTATAAAGGGTATAAAAAATGTCTATACTGGGATAATATGATAAAATAATTATTATTTGTTAGATAATGATTATATATTAAAAATTTAATTAGAAAAATAATAAACAGACAACTAATATTTTTTTAAAAATAAAATCGTCTTATTAATTTAACAATTAAGATTTATATGTTAGTGAAATAAAATTTTATTATAGCAAGTACTAAGGGTAAAATATTAAATGTGATATTTCTAAACAAAAAAATATATATATTAGGAACAAGTAATATTAATTAGAGATCAAAATGTAGTATTTGATTACTGTTCATACTCATCATCCAGACTTACAGAAAACTAATTAGAAATTATATAAATTTTACTATTTTCAAAAAAATATATCCATATTTTTTAAATACTGTTAAAGATAAAGCTGATTTTTTTAAAATATTTATGTGTGTATATAGAATGTCACAGATGAGACTGAAGTATTTAGACATACATTTACTTGCTATAATTTATTATTCTTTATTATCCTTCATTCTCATTAGAGCCATCATATATATATATATATATATATATATATATATATATATATATTTATGGATAGATAAACATACTGTGTGAGTTAACAAACTTTCTGATATCTGTACTTTGTTCTCTATTAGCGTCATACATTTGACTAACTTGGTTAAACTGAAGAGCATCACAGTAAAACTGCTTTGAAATAGCAATTAATTATATCTAATGCATAGTTCGTTGGTTGCGTCGGACGTTTTAGTTAAATGATGTCATTCTAAAGCTACATAACTATATATATATATATATATATATATATATATATATATATATATATATATATAGCTTAATTTAGAGGTACTGCGTAATTGTTAACTTCAGTTCATTGGATATTTAGTAGTTTAATGATCGAATTTACCTATTTTAACTTAATTTCGTCGTCTAATTTATATTCCGTTTTTCCTCTATAATTTCATAGATATTCAATGAACTGTAATGAGTACGTAGATATTTATTTGATTTTTACATTTTTACTCTATACATATAATTTGATTTTCACTATTGCAAAAAATGAATTGTGATTTTAATCAAACTTAATTGATTTACTGTAATATTTTTGTGTCAACTACACATTTTAATAAAATTCATATTTTTGTACATGTAATTATAAATGTTTTCTTTTAATAGTCTATAAATTACACTTTTTTAATTTTCAAACCTTTTATAATTGAAATATCACTGTATAATTTTATGTACTATAAAATAACAAAAAGGTTTTTAAAATAAATATAAAATAAATTTTCTTTACGAACATACAAAATTTAAACGTTTTTATATTTTAACAGAAATAACATTTTTAATATTATAAATTTATTATCATGTTTATAGTATATAAAATTATTGTTCTTTAAATTAATAAGAATTGAAAAAATGTATATATATATATATATATATGTATATGATTTCATTCTTGTACAAGAAAACGTACTTAAAAAACTACATCACAAAATAAAGAGGTTATAATTATTAGAAAACTCTGTAATGCAAACGAATAAGTTATGTTATAAGGAAATGAAAGAGAAAGATAATGGGTGAGATTATAAGAGGAAAAGTTTTTCGCAAAGACATAGAATAGAAGTGAGAGAAACGAACCTAGAGACGACATGTCGGGTATCCTTTATAGAATTTATGAGTATCACTGACGAGACACAGTTTCCTAGTTAAGAAGTGAATCCAACCACGAAATCGAGTCTTGGAATGAGGTAAATACAGAGAAGCGTTGTAAAACCTTGTTATGCTGACGAAATGAAAAGGATAATAAATTAATGGGATATTATGACTGAAAATTGTACTGAAACGCTCGCGGAGTTAATAATTTCGAAGAGTCGCCTCTTAATTCTAAACATTTATATATATATATATATATATATATATATATATATATATATATATATATATATAAGATGAGTTTTAAACGTCATGATGGAAGCTTAGATAAAACTTTAGTTGAGTGTTCATTGAAGTTGATCTCAGAAAGTTGACGATTGAAATGTTTATATTTTAAAACGAGTTTCATTAAATACTCTATTATTTCATTATATATATATATTCTTGAATAAATAATACTTTTGTTAAATACAAAATAAATTTTTTACAAAATGTCTATTTTTCAAAGCATCTAACAAAATTTATCTAAGTAACGCCTTGTCATTTTTCGAAATTCTTTATATATATATATAATAATTTTGAAACTACATAAATCATTTATATATTTATATAAAAATCATTTTAAAATCAATACTATTTCCTTTAGGATTTAAAATGTATAAGTATAAGATTAAAATTTTAATTTTTATTAATTTATTGCTACTTATATTTCATTTTTATTATCATTATTTTTATTGTATTTATAATTTAGACATTATTTAATATTTAATTATATAGAATGGCTTAAGTGAGACTTAAGAATATTAAAGTATAGTAAATAATAGTAAGCAAGTAAATATAAATTTAAACCTTACTCTCATTTGGGCTGCTATATTTTTTATTTCTAAGTATTCTGATTACAATATTGTCATTTTTAAAATCTAAACACACAAAATATGTACTCATAGATTGGTAATATATTTTGAAAATTATATTAAAATATTCTGATCAATATCAATATTACTATTTTAAATATTTTGATGTAAAATATTTTCAGTGTCTTAAAATTGTTCCTCATTCTATTGGTATTGATTATTAGTTCCATTATAAATATATGATGAATTATATAAATTTTAGCAATATGGTTTATGAAATTAATTAAAGAAAAATAAATCAATTAATATTATCATCGAGTAAAATACCAAAAAAAAATGTGTCTAAAATATGATTATGTAACTTCTATGAACTATGCTATTTGTTATTAAAGTTGTGTTTAGTTGCCAAAACCAATTTGCTCTAAACTTCGGTTGCCAATTAATCTATATGTAGCCACGTGCAAGAATAATAATGTTGAAGTTTCAAGCTTAATTGCTAATTTATAAGTTAATACCTTGCAAAAAAAGTAAATCTTTTTTATTTGTATTGGAAAACTTGTATTATAATGAATATTAAACATGAATCGTTTTGCAGATAAATTGATTACACTTTCAATTTTAATTATATAAATAAAAATCATTACTAGTGCTAAAAATATGTTATTATGTATATAAAATGATATCAATTTATATTTGTATATTTTAATTCTCTTATTTAATTTTTTGTTAGCTTTGAATTATTTAAATTACAAACTTATTGATTTTTTTTAAAATTGTTTAATTGAAATTTTGCAATAAGTTTTTTAAAGATTTTATACTTTATCATCTTTTAAATAAAATATTATTTGTACATTCTGTAAATTATCGGAATTTATATTTTTATTTAGTATATATTAAGGATGATTCTATGTGTATAATATTTAAATTAGTTGCATGAAAAAAATTCAGGAAAAATCCTATCATTCTTACTATTTTTTATTATTAACAAAATATATTGTATTACTGTAATAAAACAGTAAATTAAAATAATAAATATACAAATTTAAGAAAAAGACTATTTTTATAAAAAAATACATCGTTAAATATCATCATGTAGCTTAGAATAACTGAGAAATGAAGTTCATTCAAATTACACATACTTCGTTGCTAACGATTTCTTGTCGTTGAAATCTATCTGAGTGATTAGAACTCGAAACCCCTTTAGAACTGAAATCCTTTTAAAAGAAAATATACTGCGAATACTACATTAAAGTACATATTCGTACAAAAACTCACCGCGTAAAATTTTCATTTACCTACGGCTTGATTAGTCTCGTCACTGTATAAGTTTCTTGAAAGTTTCAGCCCTTTTCGTTCAGCATATATACGTGTATACTTCTTCTGTTATACCCTCGGGTTTTGCGGTTATTCGTAGGCTCAAGAAGTTGGCCATACTAAAACCGCCTACTAAATTAAACAGTTTTCGAATTAGGATCTACGGGACGCCACTATATGAAATCAAACGGCGTTAGTTGCTAAAACTCGTTTTTATTTCGTTTGGAAGTACTTTTGTTTGTTTGAAAAAATCGTTATATTAATAATTTTATATTTTGTGTATTAACAGGGATTTTTATTTGCGTATAGTCATTTGTAAAGGAAACAGATTTTATATTTAAAATTAAAAGGACAAAATTAGATTCAATATACGCTCTTTTATTGTTTCAACTTTCGCTTGCATATTTTTGTATTAACAATAATGTATTTACACGTATTTGAAATTTTATAACAAATATCGTTATAATTTCATAAACAAACATATTTATTTAAAAAGTGTATTTGAAATAAATTTATACTAATTTAATACCAATATCAATAAATTTATTTATTTTTAGTAAATATTTTTTTTGAGGAAAAATGTTATGTTATAACGAAACTATTTTTAAATCTATCGAAAATTCAATCTGGTTACTGTACAATTATTTTAATCAAGTAGAAAAATGCTTTGATGAAAGATATATGACTTTTTATCATTGGTGAGCTCCAATATACACTCAAACAAATATTTTATCATCAGTATTTACCAAGGAACAATGAAAGAAAAATTTTTGACCATAAGTTCATTCAGAACATTATAATTTTTGAATATCAAATAGGAAAGAATATTTTATATTTTTAATAATTTGTTAAAAATTAAAAATTATTTATTAATATGTATAATATTTTGCAAATAATAATTTTTAATATTAAATTAATAATTTTAATATTGCAAAATGTTGATTACTTTTTAATACCTTTTAGTTATAAAAATTTTAATATCTTATAATTAATTACAAAATGTAAATAGAAACTATTAAGCGTACTCAGTAAATTACACATAGAAGAGAACGCACAAAAACTAGAATCTCGTCGTTCGTATTAGAGTAGCTTTGGTTCAATTTTCGGTCATGTCACATGAATTATATCTGAAGTTACGAATCGTGAATTGAAATCGAGATCCTTATCTTTATTATACAAAACTTAAATGAAGCGTACACAGAATGATAAACGTTACTTTACTTACGAATATCTGCGCGTGATAATTACGCGGTGCAGATAACACGTGCCATAAATCATCGGATTCCTTAGAGCAGTAATTAAGTCGCGGTTTTATGCGCGATTATAGTAACACGTTTGAATATTTTTGGATCAATTCTATGGGAGAATTTGTACTCATTATAGGCGAAGAAAATTTCAATATTTACTCAAATTGAAAGTTTATTTGATGAAATATAATTAACTTATAAAAATAATCAATATTTTTTATTCATTTAGCCTCTCAAATAATTAGAAACTAATTTACTCAATATTTTAAATCAAATTTTAATGATTTTTTTTCATTACATAAATAATTTAAAAATCTAGTCTTTTTTGATAAAAAAATAATGCACATCACACATTCCATTTTAAAATATTATTTATAATTTAATAAATTTTCTAAAATAATTATTTTTATATGAATTTGAAATGCAAATAATTAATCGGATATTAAAATTCCTATAATTTACCTTTGAAGATATTTATTAATAAATTACATTTTTGCACACAAATTATCACCCCAAAAACCACAAAATGTAAATTTTAAAATATTTTTGTTTACAATATCTGCACAATTTCTAAAATATTATAATTGTTTGTTACAGGTGAGTGTTTTTTCGACAATCTTCTTTGTTCAAATGGTTGGTAAGTTTGTATAATTTTCCATCACGAAGCACAAACATCACGTGTGCCGCATATAACGAGAACAAAAATGGTGTGTTAAGTAATTAGTTTGATATTCCTCTTTTAATCCAGTTTATTGAAATTTTTAATTTAGAATTTGTTTTAATGACTATGAATTAAATAAAATATCTCATGTATTTTATAACATGCATGACACTAGAGATTTTTTTTATAGAATAATGAATATTTTTAATTCCTGTTATAATATTTAAATTTTTAAATACTTTAAAAAATCAAAAACAGTATATAAAAAATATATTAATTTTTATAATTCTTAAAAATATTGTTGAAATTAATTTGTAGCACATTATTTCTTTAAAAACTGCTTTTAATAATATTTTGCGTTCAAAAAAAAATTTTGTATTAAAATATATATATATATATTAATTCAAGCATCTTATTTCGTAGCTTTTTAAAATAAATTGACAAAAATATTCACATTATATTAATTGAAAATTAAGTTGTAATCACAACTGAAACTATTTATAAGTGACATTTGAAACTTTTTTAATCAAGTTCTACGGACAAAAGCCAGGCAGCATTCTTTTATTGCACCTTCTTTTGTATTGATTTTCTGCCAAATGTCTCTTGATGAAATCTTTCTTTGTACATATTACTCTAGAGAACTGAGATTAAGAATAAAAATTTAAATGTGGATGAAAAAAGAAAAGCAATGAAGACGTTACGTTGGTTTGTTTTATAAGTTTTTTTCGTTTTCAAATAAATATCGTGGTTTATCTAAATTTATCAGATATATCATGATTAATTCTAAAAATTCATTATATTTCGTTTACTATTTTATTACATAATTCATACTTTAATATTTAATTTACATTAATTTATTTTAAAAATGTGTTGTTTCTTTATATTTCTATAAATAATTTTTAATCTAAATTTCTTCTAATTTATATATCTAACTTTTGAAACTGACTTTTGATAACTTTTCTAATTAATTATAGACTAACTCATTTTTTTAAAAAAAAACGAAATTATGAATAAAAAAAATAATTTTCTGAATTTATTTAAATTATTGATTTTTCAAATTTATTGTTACAACTCTATCTTTTCAAGAATATAAAAAGAAAAAAATTCTTTGATTCACAAATTATTATAAATAAAAAAAGGATTTCACTTTATTGACATAAAAAGGATATCGTTATAATTTCCGTATCGTTACGTTTCATTCTCTCCTTGTTACGTATTTATAACATAACATATGGATTTTGAATGGGACCATCGTTGTCTGAAAAAGGTCCGTCATTGACTTTGTATATTCATAAAAAGCTCTGCACAATCACAATACGGATTTCATTAATGTTTTTCACAGTTCACTGATCTCTAGCTGCACGTTATAATTCAACAACATAATACTTTGCTACTTTCTAGGTAGAAAAATGACGTTTATTCTTATTTCATCCTTTTGTACATTTTTATTTACATCTTTTATACTAAAAAAAATATAAATAAGTAATTACTGTTATGTTTCACTTTTTATGTACACATATTTGTGTCTTAGAAATTTTATTTGCAATAATTCTTATCTTATATATATATATATATATATATATATATATATATATATATATATATATATATATAATGATATAAATAAAATTTAATATTCTCCCTTCCGCTTTTTTTTTTTTTTTTTTTTTTTGTCTGATTGAAAATTCGATAATAGTTTATTTTTGAATCCTTTACAAAATTTTTTTGACTATAATGAAATAATCTACAATAATAATAATAACAATATATTATTTATAATAAAATATTTATATCATTAATAAGAATTTATTTTTATTTTTAAATTGAAATTTTTATTTTTATTAATCAAATTGAAATATTTATATTTTTTGAAGTTTTGAAATTAATAATATATTATTAAAAAAACAAGTAATTTATAAATATAAAACTTAAAATTAATTAATTTAAATGAAAAAGAATACAGTACACTTGACCACTAATCTGGCCATTAGTAATCTGATTCCACTACTAATTCAGACATAATTTCATCGATTGAAACTACAATACTATCTGCATGTGTTTATTTGTGTGCATCTAAGAATTATTTTAGTTTTAAGTGAAGAGATGTTATTTTTTTTACAATATGACTTATGTATTGTGTATTGGATTCTTATCCCTTTTTTTAAAAAAAAATGCATACTTCCATTGTATATTTATTTTCGATCAAAAGCATTTGAAATTTTAACAGTTTTTGAGATCTGTTTGAAATGGATGTAGTATCTACTTGTGTTACGTTTTTGTGTTTCTCATTTTTATGTTAGAGTAATGCGTTTTGATTTTATACATTTTCTTCTATGTGCTAATATCATGCACATGTTTCATAATTCTATTTTTTAAAATATTATTCTTAGAAGTATAATTTTAAATGATAAACAAACTCGAGATGATTAAACTGTCATCTGAATTTATTATATGTGATTCATTTTTGAATTTTTTTTAAATAACTGTTAAACAAATTGTATACACTAATCTAACTGGTGATCTAACAAACATACTAATTTGACATATTATAAGTTTTAAAAATTATGGATTTATGATGGTCGACTGTATATAAAAGATTACGATTAGCATTAAATAGACTCGATGGTTTAAACAATGAATTTGGAATGTAACAAAAAATAATAATATACTAGTCGATATTATAAACGAAATAACCATTGAAAATTGTATGATTAGGTGAAAATTAGAAATAATAAAAGAAATTAGTAACCTATGTTAAAACATCTAAAATCTTAACTTATGTATCATTATTTTTTATTTTAAGCTTCTATGTATTATGTAATACACCAGACTTTAATACTTAATAATAAAATAACAAAGCATACGCAGGTCTATATGATGGTTGAGTAGTAAAACGTAAAATATTTATTTTCGTTTTCATTCGTTTGCAAAGGGAAAAACATAAGCGCAAAATATGAACAGAAATAAAATATAAAATCCTATAGATTTAGAATCAAAAAGCTGTTTGATAAAAATTTTATAATATTGTATTAAATCATGTGTATATTTGCGATGTCAGCGATAGTTCCAATATGTATATAGCTCTTTTTTTATATACAGCATATATATATATATATATATATATATATATATATATATATATATATATACACGAAACAATACTCATATATACATAAAAAATACCACACAACCATATACCTTTTTGTGCACCCGTTGGTGTGTGGATGTTACAACCGCGCACGCGGTCCTATTTTATATCAGCGCCAGCAGGCAGCAAAACCGGCATCGCCATCGCCACTACCACCCACCATTACCGTTACAACCGGCACATATACAGTCGTGACTGTCATCCTGAACCCGACCTTTGTTAAGCTAGAGAATTCACGAGGAAAAAATTATCAAATAAATTTGCCAGACTCTGTGTCTATCTTTACGGAAAAGCATTAGAAATAAATTTCATACGCGTACGTTTCGTGCGTACGTTTTTTTCTCTCTGTATATTTTTCCGTTGCGTATTGTTTTTGGGCTCGTGCAGGACGTCGTAAAGTACGTTTTGCATTCTGTTCGTTGTTTAATTATATGCCTGGCTTTATGGATATATATAAGTGTGTGTATGTATTTATTTATATATATATATATATAACTTAATAATTTTGTTTCTTTGTTTTTCTGAAAGTGTGTGCCAAAACTTGTAAATGTATGTAAAAACATACCTTTGTATTATTTTTAATCAGATAAAATATTCTACATAAGCAGACTTTATGTTTTTAATTTAAATAAATTCGAGAATTCCGCCAGAAGTACAAAAAGTAACTGATTCAAAGGATATGATTTTAATAAGAGATATTTTTTATAAAACTTTTTTTTTGTTCATACATTAATTTAGAACTATAAAATATATTTTATTTAATAATTGGAATTCTTTCAACAAAATATTTGAAAGGTATATGGTCATCTTAATGTGACGTTTTATTAAATAGAAACGTGTGTATAGGGAAACATGTGTATAGTTTATTTTATTTCTTTTTAATAAAACACTAATCTAGGCGTCACATTTGGATGACCCTATATTTTTTTATGTTTCTGTATAAAATATTTATTATTTATTTTATTACTTCATTTATAACAATTCTTCCAAGATATAATTTAAAAAAATAAAATATGTATATCAGTACAAAATATTGCATTAAAAATGAGAAAAATAATATTATTTTTTATATATTTTTCTTAAAAAGAAAACATAATGCTGTGTTAGATTTTTCATATACTCTATGTTTGGGTTAAGCATTTAAGATTTTTACATATCATTTGAATCGAATTCCAAATGTGAAAATGATTTTTAATTGTACATCTTGTTGAGGAAGTGGAGTTACATTAGATTTTTCATTTTTAAATTATTCTACAACAAAACAGGACTAAATTATTCCTAATACTCATCTGAAGAAATGTTAATGGACATTGTTAAATTTGTAAATTTTGACAAAAAAGAACATTATATTTTGTCAGATGGTTATTTTTTATACAATCAGTCGACATTTGGTGTCTTTAAATGTTTAATACAACGATGCTAATATAAAATGTCATTTATTCATATATGAATCATTACGTACTAAAGGATTGAAATTATCGATTTTTTAATCCACAATTATATCTATATATGCATACATACATATATATATATATATATATATATATATATATATATATATATATATAAATATGAGAAACCAATTACGTTCTGATATCAAAATAACTAGAATTTCATATGTTGTAATATGAAATTATATCAGAATTATTATTTGAGTCGCAAAAATGAGACAAAACAATAAATAGAATCAAAACACACCAGCACAAACGATTCATTGGTTGACTCGAACCAAGGAGAAATGAGATTTGATTACATTTTCTTTTCGTTTGTGTACAACATATATATATATATATATATATATATATATATATATATATATATATATATATATTTCATATACTTTTATGTAATCTGAGAAGTGGCTCTTTGATCTTGTTATGAAGAATCTGTTTTCAAAGACATAATATCAGTAATTGTTTTTACATGTACGTATGTTCACTTCATTAATATATATATATATATATATATATATATATATATATATATATATATATATATATATATATATATATAGTTGAAAATACAATACGAAAGAAAATAGACCTAATAGAAAATTTACGAGGAGCTTTCATCTAACTGTGAATCAATGATATTATATATATATATATATATATATATATATATATATATATATATCTTATATTTTAAGGTCTTTTCATAAAAGAAATTTATCTGGTTTCATATAATAAAGAGAATGATTTTGAAAACATTATTTGATGGTTTTCAAAAAGGTCTAAATATATATATATATATATATATATATATATATATATATATATATATATATATATATATGACAGATAAATAAGTTACTTAGTTTCATATCAGTATAAAATAAAATTAAAACTATAAGAAAAATACGTTACAAAGAAAATAATACAATAGTATTATATTGTAAATGTATTTTTATTGTTTTTATATATATTTCAAAAATAAATTTGGTAAAAAAGTATTGAACATAAATATTTTTTTATTTAGCTTGCTTATAGATACATCTATAAGGGTTATAAAATTGAGATGATAAATAAAGGAAAGAATAAGAGAATAGTTTTTAACAGAATCACATCTAAATAAAAATTAATAACATTTTTTGGAATAAAAGTTTTATTCACTTTTCGTCATCACTACCATCCTCTTTCTGGAAAAAGACTTTTTCCAAAATTTTCCACTTACAAAAATCTGATTTAATAAAAAGAAAACTATTTAAATTTTGTTTTTAATGTGTATGAAAATTTTGAAATATTTATCAAATACTTCTACAAAGTATTAATTAGAAATTGTAATAGAAAAGAAAAAATATTCAAATTAAAATAATATATTTTAATCATCATATTGTAAAATTATTTCTAGATTTGTTAAAATATACATTTTAACATTTTCGTGCATCCTTTCCTCTATATATAACCAGTTTCTTTCTATTTACTGTGAGATAAAAGCTTCAAAAATTTTCTACTACAACTAATTTATTTCTTTTCTCATCCAGCCCATTCTGATGAATTTTTATGTCTTTCTGTTCCATCTATCTATATGTCTCTTCCAGAGTTTTTTTATATATCTAGAATTCCAAACCAATAATTTCCCTTGTCTATCAATTGTGTTCTCTTGAGCCCATTTCCATTTCAAACTCCTCACGTTTTGTATAACATTCGTAATGTTTGTTTTCTTTTTAATTCAATTTCTCTTTTTATCTCTTGGAACTATTACTAACATATAGGGTAGCTTAAATGAGACTGATGTATTTAGACATACATTTATTTACAATCATTTATTATTCTTTACTATCATTTTATTTGGATCTCTTTCTCTCTCTCTCTCTCTCTCTCTCTATATATATATATATATATATATATATATATATATATATATATAACCGTTATAAAATATTACATTTTATTTTAACATATTTCATTATTATATCTTTAATTTATTAAAAATACATTTATTTCAATTATAAGATAATATCATAAAGTCGAAGTTTTGTATTCAGTACATCTCAAATAAATTGAACGATTATATTGAGTACTAAATTTACATTTTAAATTTATAGCGGCAATATTATATATATATATATGTATATCGTAAAATATATTTTTTAGTTTATAAAGAAATATAAGGGTAATAATATGAATTATTGTTATTTGCGTGCAAACAGCTTTGAATAAATCAAAAAAAAAACGTAGCGTGTTTCTAACAATTTTCCGTGATTCGGTTATTGCATATTTAAACTAGTAATCAATAAATACATACATAAATAATTTTATGGACATATATATATATATATATATATACTCGTATATATAAATGATTAAAAAAAATATTGTATTAAATAATAAGAATCAAATATCCATGTAAATATATTTTCTTTAAAAATTTATTAACAGAAATACTTAACAAATCAATAATAAAGTAGATAAGCTCCTATTGTGACCAATTTGTTTTTTTTAAAAAATTATTAATAATATAAAAATACGTTTTAGCAAATGTATGTGCATAATTCATGTTTAGTAATTTTTTATATTTATTACTTCATTATTTATTTATCTTTTCTTAAAAAATTACTGTATCATGCTTTTTTGTGAAAAAACTGTACTTGATTATAAGCGAATTAAAATTTTTATTTAAAATATTAAATCACTTATTTTTTTAAATAATTAATAATCAAATAGATATTCACTTATATCGAAAATAATTATATACCTATTTTTTAAAAAATAAATCGTCATATAAATAATATTATTTCAAAATTTTATTTATTATTTAATGGTATATTTTTAAATTAATAATATTTGACTAGCATATTTTTAAAATACATATTTATGCTTGAAAAATTATTAAATTAAGTCTTAAAGAAAGCTAAGTATATATATATATATATATATATATATATATATATATATATATATATTTGTGTGTGTGTATGTATATATATATATGAAATTGTTTTTATATTATATAATATAAAATTGATATAATCATATAATTTTGATGAAACAAACATTCCAAAAAAATATTTGACATAAGCTTGCAATATATTCACTCTCATCAATATTGAAATTGCATAGATATAAATATTTGCTTTTGAATAAAATTCAGATTTGAATTTTAACTGTAATATGCATATTCAGAATTTTAAGATACTGAATTAAAACTAGTGACGTATTTATATGCCATTTGAATATTGATAATTTACATACTTTTCTAGTTAAGCAGAAATATTGAAACCAGTGATTAGTAAAAAGTTCCGTTTAATTTAGATGACTATGTTATATTTCCATTCGGAAATAGTTTGATTTGAATATTGAACTATGTAAATAATATTTGTATTTGCAATTAAAGCTTGGTTTTTATTAAAATAAATAAAACTGGTCACGCAAAAAAATTTAAAATTAAAAATTTGAATAATTGATTCATACACATAAAATTATAAAGTATTAAATCTTAAAATAGTTAGAAGACTTTTGTATTAAAAATTCATATTTTTTCATTTTCTATTAAATAATTAAAAATTATACACTTGCATTTTTTTAAAAAAATATATTTAAAATAATAATTTATAGCTGAATTATTTTTTTTATATTCCTTTTATATTATTTTTAAATGTAAATTATTCTTATTAAATCAAACTTTTATAATTTATTGTAAATATCAAGAGAAAGTTTCTAATTCATTAAATCTTATTCTGTCTTTAATTTATTGCATTTAAACAGGGATCATAAAATGGAATACTGGATTTCACAAGTTCAATTCTCTTTTCATTAAGCAAATGGTGTTTCTCGAACATTTCGATATCGTCTGGTTTAAGAGCATTCAGATACAAATTCGTTTGTGTATATGTATATATATATATATATATATATATATATATATATATATATATATATATATATATATATATATATATATATATAGCACGAATAAACGCATTCGACTTTCTACACGTAACGTTTTGTAAATATCAAAGTTCGTACAACATAGTAGAAACGATATAAATTCTTAACAAGCATATATATAATTCAACTGAACTTGTATCCCCTAGTTGGGAAACCACACAAATTGAATAAGATCAGGTAAAACTGTATATAGTGGTAAACGTACAGGATAATTATCAACATGGAGAATATGAAATCAAAACCGATTTCCATATCAACGTATCTTGAAATTTCACACGGGATTCGTCAATAAACATGTTTACGACTGCATGTGATATATATATATATACATATATATATATATATATATAGGTAAAATCTTCTATAGTAAATTATAGTACACCTTTATGAAAGGAGTATCTTGTGTTTCAACGAACATACAGAGTAGAACGTTTGGACATAGATGAACAGATAGAGCACGTGCCCAGGATGTTAACGTTGTCTATAATAACTTGATCTGTGCAAACATGTCAGATTTGTTTTATCTGTAAATATATATATATATATATATATATATGTCTATATATTATTTACACAATTCAATGGTCAGTTAATAGTATATTTTATTAGAAAAAATATTACTATATTGGTATTTTCTTAAAGAAAATATCTGAACATAAAGGATGTTTTTAAGCGTGATAAAACTTTAAATTGAAATAAAATACATACTAGTTGACCAGATGATATATTATTACAAATTTTGTAAGTCTTAAAATCAAGCATTTGCTTTTTTATGTACTTTTCAAATAATAATTTTCACAATTGATAAGATTCATAATTAATTTACAAAAGTATTTTATGTATTCTATATTGAGATAATGAAAAAAATATATAAATAAAAAAATCTAAACATAGATAAAGAAATAATTGATAAAAATGTTTTATCTTATTTTTCATATCATTTTTAAAAAGAATATTTTCTTAAAAAAAAATTTTAATGAAATAATACAAAAATTATTAATCAGTTAAGGCCTAACACCACTGTAATCGCGAAAAAAAGCGTTTTTTTGGGAATTTTTTTTTGAATGGAAAGGAAAGTTGGAAAGAAAAAATATTTTGATACGTTATTGATCTAACATTATACTATATTGACTAAAAATATAAAGTAAAAAAATACAAAATGGCTGATTTAGAGCCAATAATTCGAGGCTCCTTTCATCGGAAGCGCTCCGCGGCACGCAGCATAATTGTCGCACACTTGAACTTGGAACAAAAAAAAAAAATTCCACTTATTCTTGATGTCAATAGCTAGTGAATCACGTAGGGGATTTTGAAAATATTGATTTTTGTAAATTTGGCAGCGAATTGAAAAAAATTTCAATTTTCATAAAAAAAGGCACGTTTTTGTTTATAAAAATTGTTTAAATCAATTTATTAAAAATCCCCTACGTGATTCACTGCGAAATATAATAATAAAATCATGATTAAAATTTCAAATTGATTGGAAAAAAACTGTTTAAGTTATGCTGCGTGCCCGTTGAGAAAAAGTCGTTTCGAGAAAAATCAATTTAAAGTTTCGATCGGCCGTTTCGGAGCTGCCGAAGACGGCTGGTATAAGTCCCGAAATTTCAAAAGAAATTTTTTTTTTCAGAATGAAACCTTTTGTATTATATTCTAAAAGGTTCAAAGTATATTTTAAGCCAATAAAAAAAAATTGATTTTTTGAAATTTCTACAGTGGTGTTAGGCCTTAAAATAAAAAAATATCTAATTAACATTATATAGTATTAAAATGTAATTAAAAAATGTATTTTTTATAAAAATATAAAAAATAATATATATTTATATATATATATATATATATATATATATATATATATAACATACATAAATATTAATTAGTACATTGATATATAAAAAGTTGAAAAATCGTGAAAAACTAAAATACAATTTATCAAAATAAAACAATTCCTCTAATACCATTCTTAGAATCTTTTCATCAAAACTATTTTGTTTTACCATTCTTCTCAACTACATTCGTTCGAATTAAAACGAGAAAGGAATAAAATACGAAACGTTAACTTTCAAAGCATTAAAATACTTCATTCATTCATTGTTCACATATTTCACAGAAAGAGTTCGGTGAAGGCTTTGAATAGTAGTACATGACACTGATAAAAAAATAAACAGGCGCATTTAAAATTCAACCAACGGCGTGTTTATCTTTGACCTCAATTGCTTAAAAAAAAAGAAAAATAGAAAAACTTTCGACAAACGAGTAGAGGCGGATTTTAATTTAACTTACAAGACGTACAAACATGTTGTTCTCGAAGATGAAAAATTAATTTAGTTTTAAGTCAAAATGAAATTCTGCCGTACAATTTTTTTAAAGATTTTTATATTTTCAACGGAAACTGTATACGTGATCTAATTATCAAAAACTTATAGTCTCTCAATGTAGTTTATTGATTTTATTTTTAATACGTTTCAATAACATAATTTAACTATTGATGAAAAATATTTATAATTATTTATATCTTCTGTTCAGTTTTTTTGAAAAAATAAATTTATATTTTTAAAGTAATGAATTTAAAAATTAAAATTAATATTTTTGTTTGATTAAATGATATGAACATATTACTCATTTATTATAAATGTATAATATGATTTCATATTAAAATATTTTTTGTACCTTTTTAATTATTTTTTTTAATATTTATGAATCACAATTTTTAAATATGAAAATATTTTATATCAATTTTTAATTGTTAAAGTAAAAAATTGGAATTATAAAAATAATAAATAGTAACAAATAATATGAATTTTATTGTATTATATACTTTTGTACCTTCATCTGTATATTATATATATATATATATATATATATATATATATATATATATATATATATATATATATAAAGAAAGAAAGAAAGAGTGTGTTTTTAAGCGTGATAGAAATGTAAATTGAATCCCTATCGAAAGTTCTATCCAACCTAAAAATACCTTTTATCATATTTTTATATATACACACACACATGAATATATATATATATATATATATATATATATATATATATATATAGGTATTTATTGATGATGAAATATAAACATTTTGGTTTATTATCTGAAATATCGAATTTGTTAGTATTGTTTAAATAAAAACAGATCATTGTTATTGTAGAGAATATTTTGATTGAAATAATAAATCTAATATAAATATTTTAATATTCTCTTTTTATAAAAAAATCATATAAACGAATACAAAATAGAAATCTGCTCCAAAAAAATATAAATCCACATATATATATATATATATATATATATATATATATATATATATATATATATATGTTTTCAAATAAAATTCAGAATACTTTTTTTCATCGAGTTTCATCTTTTTTTACATATTTCAATAGGAAAATTATTACACTGACAACACTTTCGAGTCGAGATGGAAAACGATTGTAAGAAAATTACAGCTATTTCTCCCGTACCATCCGAGTACCAAGTCCTTAACTGTGACATATTCACAGTGAAAAACCACATCCTGCTAGTACCTATTCGATCATTGGCGAGACTATTTACGCCGCGTTTCGTTTCTCGGACCTTTATTCGTTTCGTTGTGAGTTACCGTAGTAGCACAAGAAAATACATTTCAATTCCGAACATTTTTTATGCGGCCATTGTGCACGAAACCTTCGATTGCTTATAAGGAGTAAAAAGGAAGATTACCCTATATATATATATATATATATATATATATATATATATATATATATATTTATATGTGTTCAACGTTAAAGTCGTTCGTCTTTTGTTAGCGGTTGGTTAGTTCGGCGACGCCGTTTTGACGAGTAAAAGCAATTTTCTGCCATTTTATGAGACTTAAACGGCTGCCCGCAACAGAATAGGGCGATATGCCTCGAGTGGCTGTGCGGGTGGAAATATTTCCGTATAAAATGGGACACGTTTTTTGTCACGGAAATTGTTATCTATTTTCACTGTTTCCATGTCTGCTTCTATGTACACATTGTTATACAATCTTCGTATGTTTTATTTATGCATGTAAATCGTACATGTGGTATTAAGTTGGAATTATTTGGATTTTGAATTAAATAAATATTTTTTTCGAACGAACAACTTATATAATCTACAAAAGAATGTTAATATTAAATATGTATATAAACATATAATTATGTTTTTATAAACACACATGCGTCCATACATATGTATATATAATCATCCAAATGTGATGCCTAGATTTGTGTTTTATTAAAAAGAAACTTGTGTATAAGGTGATGTATAGGAAAACATGTGTACAATTTCTTTTTAATAAAACACAAATCTAGACATCACATTTGGATGACCATATATATATATATATATATATATATATATATATATATATATATATATATATATATATATATATTATTAACTCAAATAAGACTAAAGAAGGATGTAAACCAACACTGAAAGTTACATTCTATAGTCTCACTTGGGCTATACTATAAAAATATTTACTAAAAATTTTGCTTCATTAAAATTTGTACATTAATTAACTGCTAACAAATCATTCTTTAATCTGTTACTAAAAATGGAAATAAATATATAATGCTTAGTTTATTTTAGTTTTGTTATAAAAAATAAAAATAAATAAGAATAGATAAAATTATCAAATATATATATATATATATATATATATAAATTGTTTGTGTTTAAATATTCTATATTTCATTCATACAAATACTCTTCATTTTTGTTACCATAGAAAAAGTTTTATTATAAGAGGAACTGTCAAGTTTTCTCTATTGTGACGAAGGACAGCTTCTTGAAGCTTTATCCTCATACTCAAACTTGCAACGTATGCTAAGCTATTGTTAACTCTCGCAAGATTCTAAACAGAATTTTATCAATTGCATCTGTTTATATATATATGTATATATATATATATATATATATATATTGTAAATTTAAAATTTTCCATTATTAAATTTATTTATATTTTTATATTTTATAAAATATATTTTTATTAAATAATATGCATTCATATTTTTATTTAATTAGTAAAAAATATTTTTATTATATTAGGTCTACTAAAAAATCTATCCATTTTATTTTTGTAATTTTATTTGGTTTTAAAATTTTGTTATCATTAAATAAGTATTGATCAAATTTAATTATTTTGTTTTAAGAAAAAATTTATAATTATTAAATAATTTTTCCGAATTTAAGTAAACACAAACTTCAAATTTTTATTATAAAATGATTATTTAAAAAAATTATTTTATTACTAAATATAACCAAAAGTTTTATTATTTTATAAATTAAAGAAAATAATAATTTTCCAAATTGCTTATTAATATTTATTTAACTATATAATTTCTATTAAGAGTAACAAGTTTTCTATCTTGATGAGATATTTTTAATTCCTCTCAAATAAAATAACTCCTTAAAAGCTAAAAATTAATCCACTGCTTTTTCACATCTCCATTTTCATTTAAATTTTTTCATTTAAAAACTTTGTAGAGTTGAAAATAAATGGTAGTTGAAAGGTGCTGTTTCTGGAGAATATACTGGTTGACTTAAAACCTACCAACTAATTTCCGTTATTTTTTCTGAGTTGCTTAAAAATATGTAACCTCATGTTGTTATGATGTAAGATAACTTTCTTCCTGTTAACAAGAGTCCAAGGTTTTTTTAAGTTCATTGTCCAAGTTGTTCAATTATTGACAATATTTTTCATAACTAATCGTTTATTTTGGTTTTAGAAGTTCATAATAAATTGGTTTCGTCATATCCCATAATTTTTTATTTATTATGATTTATATAACATTTTATATACACATATATGAAAATATTTTTACTTGTTTCAATATAATTTCAAACAAATTGTAATTAAAGAAAGTTTAAAAGCAAACTGAGAAAAACTTACTCATCAAATTTTCATTGTAGCTTTGTATATATTCTCTCAATCACAAATCAAACAATTTGAAAATCTCTACAAAGAACATAAAAAAGTTATGGAAAAGAGCGAACGAATTATATTCATTGTTAATTAAAACCGAAATATTCAAAAGTTGTTCGTAAAATAAAAACTTTTTCCATAAAGTTGTATATTTAAACGAATTTGATTTCGATATTTTATATTTAAGATAACGAATCAACGAACGAAAGAACACATTTTTGAAATCTGTGAACTTTCTGCGAATTTGAAACATTGTACCGGATTTTCATTTCTGACAAAAAATTGTGTATACGTGTATACATATTTTTTCATATCATTAACTAAAATGCCTCAACACGTAATTATGAACGAGTAATTAACGATATCAATTATAATAAAACTTCACACTGAAAACACATTAGCTACCCGCTCGCACTCCTATCGGTCCTATTCAGCGGAAATTAACAATGCGTGACGCACGATATTATAAACTAATATATAATGGGGCAATGTAGAAGTATGAGGTACAATACCTGTGAAAAGGAGGAGGGTTATATGTAGAAGTTGTGGAACGCACAATTAATATTTCTGACATTTTATATCTACACTTTGATCGTATTGTACGTTACTTGAATGCGTGTGCCTGCATACATGTACGTGTGTTGTCCAAAGCACGTGTACATATAATATGTTTACTTAAGTTATTCATAAGCGGTTCGCTTTAAATCACTTAGGACTAAAACAAATTTATAATTTAGGAACGTATTTGTTTCTTGTTGTATGTTTTTGATCTTACTAATTACATTCAAAACTTAGATTGAAATTTTAGATAAATTTCATGTAAGTATTCAAACATGTAAATATACAATGAATTTGTTGTTTTTACAATATATTTAAATTATTAGTATTGTTATTTTAATTAAACTGGAATTTTAATACAACAATTTAAATAAAATTATTTTATTTATTTAATATTATCTATACTATTTTAAAAATTATATGTATTTAAAATTCTGTTATCATTAAATTAGTATTGATGGTCAAATTTAATTATTTTTTTTAATAAAAAATTAATAATTATTAAATATTTTTTCTAAACTTAACTAAATACAAACTTCAAAAGTTTATTTTAAAATGATTTTAAAATAAAAATTTATAATAAGTTTTTTTTTATTTTAAAAGAAACTATTTTATTAATGAATATAATGAAAAGTGACATTATTTTATAAACAAAAATGAAAAAATATTTCAAAAGAAATTGTTTATTTAAAATGATTATCTTCTTGTTCAATAATAAATAAATCATTTATCTTAACACTACAAGATTTTATGTGTTTAATAATTATTTACTGCTATTTTTATTTCCAAATGAACATTTCGATAGTCATGCCATTATCATCAGAGCGTTTAATATAAAATCTTAAAGTTTATAATGTAACAATTTAACAATATAGGAGCATTAACAAATAAAATGAATAAGTAGTTATCAAGTAAACACGTTTATAAAATCTAAGTGGAAAAACCTTGTAATATAAAAGTGAAAGAGATTTAGCTGTGTTGAAGTAAATTTACAAAAAATACTATTCTTTTAGATTTAAACATTCTATTGCAAAAATCAAGATTTTTTCAATAATAGTTCATTGTGTTATTCTAAATACAAAATTAATCTAATGATGAAAGTATGAAATATGCTTTAGAAAAAAATGATTAATAAGTGATTATTGAACATTTTTATAAAACGATATAATTTTGAAACGAATGATTAATTTTTGTAAAAATAATGTTTTTCAAATTTAAATTAATCAGTCATATAAAATAGTAACATTGTTTTAATTGTATTTCATTAATCAATCGTTTGTTATGAAACATATTTTCTAGTTAAATATTTTTAGAACTAACTATAACTTTGATTTATATATGTACATATACATATATAAATCAAAGTTTATAAATTACATGACAGTGGCATTTGATGATTGAAAATGGTTTACATAAAATCACACCGTTCAAATAGTGAATCACGCAATATTTGCTTTAGCAAAACATCCAAATCAAAATCACGTCAATTGTCCGACATTGAGCCATACCCGCCCAGATAATATTATTCGTCCATTCAGTTTAAATGACATGTAAATAACAGACATGTCATAATATAAGAATATTCAAGGCGTTCCCTTTTATATACATATACGCGCGCTCTCCTCTTAGATAATATTCAAATTGTCTTTCCGTGTGATTCTTGACAACGATGACAATGGCGGTCATTTCCGAAGAATCGCGGCTGCACGGAAATGAAGTGCTGCTCTCTGTGCGTAACTGGACAAAGGTCGTTCTTTGACCGGTTGACTTCATCGTCGCTGTTGCCGTCGTCGGCGTCGCGACGGTTCGAAAAGCAAAGAGACTTGACATAAACAGTCTAGTCGAGTGACTCGATGTGTAGTTAACATTGAAACGCGAAGACTTGCCATCTATTACGGATGCGTGGAAATGAGTAGCATGAAATTGAATTGAAATCGTTGCGTTCGCTTTATCTTCGTCGACAGTCGATCTTTGAACTTTCTATATGAAGTCCTCGAGGGTGCGTGTGTTGCACGATTACTTTATTTAATGGAAAAAGGGAAATGGCCAATCCTATACATATAAATTCGTATTGTATACACTCAAATGCTCAAAAACATTCATATACATTTGCACGCATAAATTCACACACACACATACACATACACACACACACATTTATATATATATATATATATATATATATATATATATATATATATTTATTGTATTTAAAATATTTTCAAATCTCTATCTAAGATAATTTCATTTCGATTATCTTCTTGAAATAACATTTAACTCTTCCTTTTTTCAAAAAACCTTTTTTCTTCATAATTACTCTATTTCAAATGTAAATTACACTATATTTTGGTAAATATATGAACAATTAATATTATTTCTTATATCGCGGTATTTTTTTGTGCAATGAATTTATTTACTTATGAATGGGCATCCAAATGTGACGCCTAGATTTGTGTTTTATTAAATAGGTACATTTGTATAGAGTGGTGTATAAAGAAACATATATAGTTTTTTTTCTTTTTAATAAAACACAAATCTAGGCGTTACATTTGGATGATCATATATAAAAGTACGATTTCAATATCTTCAGCTGATTTTGTATCTTTTTCGCATTCTTTCTTTTAGTTTATCTTTTCTAAGCTATTGTTCATTTGTCGATATGCAATTTCTATATTGTTCTTGATATTTTTCATTTCTTTGTATTCTTTTTCCATGCCTGAATTAAGAAAATATTTATATATATGTATGTATCATATATCTTCATCATCATTCTTTCTCAAAACTTTCTACTTCGACGGATCCAGTGTCTTTCTCTTCCAGTCTGTTTTAACGTATTTTTCTATATCATTTTCTCATCTCTTCATTTTGTACATACCGGTCTTTTTACATATCTATATTTCCAATTAATAATTTCTAGTATTCATCAGTAATATTTTCTTACACAAATATAAGTACTCATACATAAACTCACACATACATATATATGTACGTATATATTTATATATATATATATATATATATATATATATATATATATATATATATATATATATATATATATATATATATATATATATATATATGAAAGAGAGAAAGAAAGACCGGAAAAGAAAAAGTAATTAAATTTATAATTAAAATATTATAGAACGATTAAAGAACGAAATTTAGTCAAAGTAATTGTAAAACTAATTTGTTTTTATTAAAGTAAAGAAAACATATCTAAATTCAAAATTCGATTATTATTTTCATATATATTTGTGAAAACAATATATTTTCAATTGATGGGAAAACAATAATTTTTTTTTATGAAAAAATCAAATAATTTATAATAAAGTGAGAAAATAAGTGTTCAATAAAATGGAATTTTCTCAAAAGTTGTTTTCATCGAGCAATATTTTTTTTAAAAAAAAACAGTAAAATCATGTTATTCGAATGATACACAATATAAATATTTTTTATATAAAGAATTATAAAACATATTCTATCTCTCTATACAAATATTTTTTAAAATATTTATTAATATTTTGATTAAAAATGTTTAAAAATCGTTTTATATTGGTTAATAAACTGGTAAAATGTTTATTTTTTAATATTAAAGATGTGAAATTTTCGTAAAAGTGTAATTATTATATTTCTATATAAACAATCTATTGAAAAGAAAAAATTAAAAAATACATACATAAATATATTCGTATATAAAGTAAGGATAATATATATATATTATATTACCATTTAAATATACATCAAATAAAGATATAGTTTTAAGTGCCTAATAAATTATTCTAATAATTAATTAAATATAAAATAAAGATATAAAAAGGTTAATGAAGATTTAGAACCTGGCACTGCTTTACTTTCAAGGTTTGATATTCGTTGACAGATATGTAACATTAATGTTCGCATTTACTAAAATAATCATTTGAAAATCACCAATTTAAGAAATTTATAATGAAAGTAAATTTGAAAGTACAATATATATATATATATATATATATATATATATATATTTGTGTGTGTATATATATTCATTATAAATTTATTATAAACGTTTTTTAAATATGAGCAAATATTTGTAAAATTATTTACCAACAGTTAAAAAAAATTATCGATAAATTCTCATATACGAAATAAAATTAAGCATAGATTTTTTATTAATAATATATTATAATTATTTGAAATTTTTATTTTCAGCAATTTTTATAGTCTCTTTCTCTCTCTCTCTCTCTCAATATATATATATATATATATGTATGTAGGTAGATAGATAGATAGATAGGTAGATCTAAATATTACAAACTGATAATGTAGTGGTTACCATCATCACCTGTCATGCAAGAAAAGTGTGTTTGATCCCGGTCGGAGATATAGGGCAGGCAAGGGTTCTTAGACCGAGATGAAGGCAATCTGCCTAAGGGAGTAAACTCTGAATAATAAATCCTCTCTGACCCGCCTGGTCAGGGTGATGCGAATGACCAAATACCAGTGAATGGTAACATTTATTGAGGGGTTCGCTTATCATCAGCTGATTTAAACTGGATATGGTGATATTGATGGTATATATATATATATATATATATATATATATATATATATATGAGTGTATGTATGTGTATATGTAAGTATTTTCTTATCAGCCCCTCTTAATCTTTTGCTAGATAAAGATTTATCCCAAAATTATTCACTTTAACCTACCTAATGATTATTTCTTTCAATCTATTAAGATAAATTTCTTTATTTTGCCATTGTATCTATCCATGGATCTTTTTCTGGATCTTTCTATATATATATATATATATATATATATATATATATATATATATATATATATAATTTAAAATGTAATATGAAATATAAATCAATAACTATAACAAATTCTATTAATATTTGATACTACCCTTACCTTTATTTTGAAAATTACAATATTAAAGTACAAACACAACAAACGATTGTTTAATACCCAATATTCTGCCTCTATATAGTATATTAATTTTAATAAGCATATCAAGATCAAAATTGGTAACATATTCATATAAAAATAGAAATATTTTTTCGACTAGAACTTTGAAAAATAAAGAAATTGAATTATTTTTTTGATGATGAAATCTTGAATTATTTTTAACATACGAGGGTCGTGTTTGATAAGTATGATAAATTTATTTATTGTTTAATTTAATTAAATTTTTCAATTTAGTTTTTCTTACTTTTTTACCATATTTATCAAACTTACAAATACATATCGATATAAATGATAATTTAACAAATATAAAGATGTTATATAAATTAGTAATTAGACGAATTAATTAATATCCAATCATGTTGCAAAGAAAAAACAAATTATTTACTTAATTGACGTTAAAAATCAAATATTATACTATACCTTTAGAGGCGAAATGAAAATGTATGTATTCGTAAGTTTCTAGACGAGTAAAATCTGTTCAATTGTAAATTTGACAATCATAAAGTTAAATTTCAAAACTTCCCTTTCATCACTAATATTAAAACAGTACGTGAAAACAATGCAGTGATATAAATTTCGTATAATTCAATTACAAGCTTGCAGCACGTACACGGACGCCTTTGAGTAAAACCAGTCGCCATCCGACTGATATCTAAATATATGACGACAGTCTCAACTTGGATGAAATATGTCTTACTTAAAATCGATTGCACGGACACTTATCTCGTCGATTTTACCAGAAAGGTGATAAAGCGGCGCGATAAAAGAACACTAGGACTTTAACGATGTCGTTATATAACGTTGATCGTTTTTGAATTTTTACCATAAATCAAATTATATATAATTCAATGAATTTTACTTTTTTATAAACGATGGTAAATCCATTCACTATTTTCGATGCGATTGGAATATGAAAGTAAATTGTGTTTAAGTACACACCTGGAACATTATAAGAAATGATTATTACATTTTTATAAATCGTTACTTTTCAATTTACATTGACTTTTGACTACTGTTTTTCTTTTAAATTCCTGAAATATTATTAATCATATAAAAATAACAAATTCTATTAGATGAAAATTGATCAATTATATGAAATTATTAACAAAGCTGAAAAAATACAAATAATAAAATATGTTAAGTCACGTCCCATTTTATATAAAAATATATTGTAATACGTCGTCAGGAATTTTTGGTAATGTACATGATATTTTTTTAGTACTTTAATGTCAAAAATAATTTTGTATATACTAATATTATATATATATATATATATATTACTTATAGTAGTTAAATATTTCGCATATACATATATTCGTACAGAGAATGGAAAACGGTTGCTGCAAACTGACAATGTTGGAACAAGGCCAAATTGTTTCATAGATAATGATTTTTTCCAGTTTTGGATTTGAGCCAAATTTTCATCACTTTTATCACTCTGTATTATAGCCAACGCTGCTTTTATATAATGTATGTAATTTTTAAAAAGGTTGATATAGTTATAAAATGAGGTTAAGTATATATATATATATATATATATATATATATATATATATCCATGTTTGTGTAGTTTTTAATGTTTAAATTAATTAATGTATTTTTATTTAGATAAAATAGTATCAAACTAGAAGTATATAATTATATAATTTATATTTTTTATAAATATCATATAAAATACAATTTTGTCCACAAGTATTTAATTAATATAATTACTAAATGTGTTAAATATATTTATATTTTAATATAAATATTTTTTTCAATATTATTCATGAGATTAAAGTTATTTTTGTTGACAGATTATTAAGATAACTGACAATTAATAAAATTCAAATAATAATGATACTAACCCAAATATATAAGTTTATATTTGTTTGTATGATCTTTATTAAATAATTGATAAATGTAACACGTAGTCAATCCAAACTCGATTAGTAGACGTGCTGCTGTTAAACCTATTGATAAAACATAGGTAGTAAGTTGTACGGAACATGTAAACACACGATTGCGGATCGATCTCCACAAAAGTCAATAACCGAAGGATATGTACTGTCATAACTGACCCACAAACTTTAAGTTCAAACGGTGTTCTGAAGCTCATTAATCGCAATCCTTCCTTTAACTAACTGCAAATATAAACATTTACTTTATAAATAGTAGACGTCCTTTTGAAGCTTAATTTACATACACACACACACACACACACACACATATATATATATATATATATATATATATCGATATGTATATATTTTTCATACGTCAGAAAGGATTTATGAAATATTTTATTTCTAAATATTGTAAAATGTTAAAGTATTTAATGCCATCTATAAACATATTTATATTAATTATGAATATTGTATAATTTATTGTACGTATAAATATTTAACATTATGTTAATATAAATTTGCACAACTCTCTATATCTTAATCTATTTATATATATATATATATATATATATATATATATATATATATATATATATATATACAAACACACACACACACACACACACACATATATATATATATATATATATATATATACAGATCGTTTTTTAAATAAATATAAAAAAATATTTTGTTATAAATACAAAATATTAAAAAAATATTTTATAATATTTTTTTGGCAAATATTTCTCCATTATAATGTTTTTTTAAAATACGAAAATCTAGATTATTCATCAGTTTTATTTTCACATATTTAAAATATTTATTATATGTCGATAATTTATTGTTAAAATATACACTAAATAATTTTGTTACATATAAATTATTAAAAAAAATATATTGGAGTGTATATTTTCAAAATACAGTTGTTATATTTAGGAAAGTTTTATTTTTTCAGAAAATAATTAAAAATACTTCTTTAAATTTTAAATAACAATATTTTCATATATTAGGTTGGCAAGTATCTCCCTTCCGCCTTCTGGTCTTTTGAATTTCGCAGCTATGTACAAAAAAAAAAAAAAAAAAAACGGAAGGGAGATACTTGCCAGCCTAATATTTAAAAATAGTAAAATAGTTAAGAATATTGATTTTAATTCTTTTAAAATAAAAGTATTTTTTTACAGAAGTTATTAATAAAAACTCTATTTAAAAATAATAAAACTTGAAAATTATACCTAAAAAAAAATAATATAATTTCATTGATCTAAATTTAACATTTATTCCAATAATGCAATATACATTCTTTCCTCAATAGTAAAAATATTACAATGTAGCAATTATTATCGAACTCATTCAAGGATTTCTTTTGTTACTCGCATTTTATCACATTTCAATAGAATATGTTACCATAATTCTTCTGGACTGTCAAACTGTGTGACATATGTGAAGAAGTGTCTATCAATAAAATTTAATGGATTCAAATCCAATAACCGTGCAAGTCACGAAACTAGACTGTGGCGTCCTATTTATTCTGTGAATTTTTCTGTTTGGCTACTTTCTTTTTATAAACTGTGTAATGGTGTGTTACCAAGCATAATCTTCGATCCTCTTAAGACATCAATATTTTCATCTATTTAGTATATTCGACAAATTGTATTCAAAAAAATATTTATAATATGCTTCATTCAATTATATTTTAAAAAGAATTATAAAGGAAGAATGAAAGTTATCAATAAATGTTTTTTATTTTCATACAAATAAATTATCGCCTCAATATCACAAGATATTAAAAAAATATTGAATATCTTTTTATTGTTCACTTTGTTTGTTTATAACAACAGTTACTTTCCTGTTGTTATAAATAAAGAAAGTGAACAATTAATAATTATTGAGTACTTTTTAATATCTAGTGGTGTTGAGATGATAATTCATTTGCGTGGAAGTGAATTCACAATTCTAAAACAAATGGTATTTTTTAACATTTTTCTTAAGTACCATACTTTATAATTTTTTTTTATTTCACTTATGATTTTTTTTTATTTCAGTTATTTATGTTATGATTAGGAAGAAAAAGTAATTCATAAAATGAATTTATTCTTATATGGTCCTATATATATATGCCAAAATTTCTACTTCGATCGATCCATACTCTTTTTCATTTCATTCTGACAAATTTCTTTACATTTCTCACTCATCTATAGATCTTCGTCAATGGGTCTCTTATTGAGCCTTTTTTTCATAGAAATTTACGGTGATAGAAAGTTATAAAAATGTAATCAATTTAAATTTCTATCACGCTTAAAAATACATTTCTCTTTCTCTCTCCCCTCCTCTCTCTCTCTCTCTCTCTCTCTCTATATATATATATATATATATATATATATATATATATATATATATATATATATGAAATTCATTTGAATGCTTGAATTATAAATATAAAATAATTCATTTTAATTATGTATGAAAGCATGGAATTAATACATCGTCCTAAATTAAAACATTATTTTTTTAAAAAAAAACGTTCCAACTAATGATAGAGCTTGTAAACTCGTTGAATGTTTTCTTTTCCGTCCGATTTTATATTTTAAAATCAGTATATGCTTCGAAACACTCATAAATCTAACTGGATGGTACATATCTTGCAGTAATGAATTACGATTTGTTGTTGTTCACGCATTTTGTGTGTGTGTGTATGTACGTATGTATGTTTGTATGTATATATATATATATATATATATATATATATATATATATATATATATATATATATATATTGTAGGTGTATACGTATAAGCGTAGTTTGAAAAGCGAACTTTACAATTAATGACCTCGAGCCATTAAATCCTTGTGCAGCTTAATCTCTATCTCTCTCTTGTAGTCTATCCGTCCGTCCGTTAGTCCATCCGTTTGAAAATTGGCGAGCCAGGTCAACTAGAAATAATGTAGTCGAAACAAATTAAGCACAGTTTGCTTGTTCGTCCGTACGGCGACTCGCGCTCTCAACACTCGAACAAAAGAGATATAGACTGAACGTTACGCATCCGTCGTGTTTGCAATTGATAAATCACTTTTTCAAATTATCGGTAATTTGCATAAAGACGTTATTTAATGTACGATCGACGTTTCTTCACCAAAAATGCGGTTTCCTCTATTTAAATTATCAATTTAAGATTGATTGTATATAATTTTTGTTAAAATGTTTTGTTCGGATTTTTTTGTGTAAATTCCTGTACGTTGGATCGATGAAGAAAATATTTTTTTTATCTTATTAAAGTAGATGTTATGATTAGGAAGAAAAAGTAATTCATAAAATGAATTTGTTGTTATTATTCTTTCAATTTTTGCTATTAAAAGTATTACAATAACTTTTATTCAAAATAAAATACATTTTTAAATTGTTATGAAATTCAAAATTAATAATCTATTTAATTTATATTTTTTACAATTTTTTAAAAAATATTTATTAAAATTACATCTTATTCAAAATCCACATATTCATTCTTTGTTCTATTAGTAATATAGAAAATTTTTGAAATAAAAAATATAATTTATTAATATGATTATAAAAAAATATTTTAATTTTTCAACTATTAATAACGTATTTAAAATGGTTTCCTTAATTCAATATAACTTTAATTTTAATAAAAAAATATATATTTTGGATATAGCTAATTGATTTTCAAAAAATAATTTTAAAAATACTTTTATTTATATTTTTAATAAATTTTTGATTTATTCAACCTTATTTATAAAAAAAATATTTTTTTGATTTTTCATTATTGAAATAAATTATATAAATTAAGTTAATTTGAATGGAAACATAGTCAATTTTGAAGAGTTAATATTTTTTTGAGTTATTTTTATTCAATTTATATCGTATGATAAATATATTTTTTTATTATTTAAAACATTTTTTGATTTTTCATAGAATAATGATTTGAGAATAAAAGTTATTTTGACCAACTTAAAATAAAAAATACTTTATAATTAGTTATATAATAACTATTTTAATTGTATAAAAGCTATAAAATTATATAATTTCATTAGTTGATTACATTAATTTATTTTCAAAATTTCAATTAATTTATATTTTAATAGAATATGATTTTTCATAATCAAAAATGTAAATTGTAACGAAAGATTGAATTTCATCACTAGTTAATAAATATATATATATATATTTATATATATATATATATATATATATATGTATATTATATTTTTGAAATATTGAACTATATTTGTTACAAAATTGTATCGAATTTAAGTAAAGGTCAATGTTACAAAACTGAAACATTGCACAAGTACAGATTCATTGTAGTAAAAAGAAAGTGTCCTAATTAGACCGATTTCGACTGATGTTCTTCTTCAGAACGCAACTTTGGTAAGGGGTGACCAACCATTGCCATTGATCCGATTCTCGTAACACAAAAGCCGTTATTATCGCTTTGATTTGCCAGGCATGATTACGTTTCGCGTCGAGAAATTACCCTTTGAAGCAGACATACGACGACGTCGCTGTCATCATGACTGAAACAAGCACCCGACAGACCGACTACCCGACCAATCTACCCTGGCTGCTTTACTTAGAACCAGTAACAAACTCTGCGGTTACAATTCAGGGACACGTTGTCAAAGTACCACCGTTATTCTTGAACACAACGAGGAGTAATTGTTGAGCGGCTGAGTGTTCTTGTTTCTTGAATTCGACGGCAATGTTAATTGGGTTGTGAATGCGCATTTCATTAGATATCCACTTGTAGGAAATAGGCATTGCTAAAACGCTCCGAAAAGTTATATTCTAACTCTATACATAATTACCTTTATATATATATATATATATATATATATATATATAAAATATCAAGTGTGATTGATTTTATACTCACATAATTAAGTATAGAATTCAACGAAATATTAAAAAATTAATTTGTGACTAAAAATCGTTTCATTGATATTTTTAATTTATTTTATTAAAAATAATACAATAAATTATGAATTAAAAATTAATAATACCTTATTAAAACTGAATTAAAAGCATATTATATATTTTTTAATCCGCTTTTATCCAATGAGATCACTTTGTATTTTTTTTTATCTTGAATTATTCCTAATGTGAAGGGTAATTAATCAGTAAATCATTTTAGAATAGAAGGTTTCTAAGAATAATTTTACTAAATTAGAATTATATTAAATTTTATATATATATAATTATTTAGCTTTTTTTTAAAGCGAAATTATATTATTTTTTTAAAAAAAAGTTGACAAAAATCGCACATCCATTTAAACTCATTAAATATTGATATATTTTTGATTTGATCGACAGAATTGGAATTGAATCTATTTCGGCTGTGTTAATTTTTATTCAAATATTTATTACATTCATATATATATGATATATGTATATACAATGTACATCTATGTATATATTTGTATAGGGTGATCAAAATGAGGTTAAAAATTTTAATTTTCAGTTCCGATTTACATCCTTCAGTCTCAATTGGATCAATCTGTATATATATATATATATATATATATATATATATATATATATATATATAAGGTCATCCAAATGTGTCGCCTAGATTTGGGTTTTATTAAAAAGAAACATGAGTATATAGTGGTGTATAGAGAAACATGTGTATAGTTTTTTTTAATAAAACATAAATGTAGGCGTCACATTTGGATGATCCTATATATATATATTGAGAATATATATTTATATATATATATATATATATATATATATATATATATATATATATATATATATATATATATATTTATATATATATATATATACGAGGGTCGTTTGATAAGAATAGTAAAAAGGTAAGAAAAACTAAATTGAAAAATTTAATTAAATTAAATAATTAATTAAATTAAATAATAAATAAATTTACCATACTTACCAAACGACCCTCGTATATAAACAATTACTACCACTACCCTTCGGCGCTATAAGAATTTCAAGGTTTTGGCTTCTCTGACATTCATTTGTGTGAAAATACTAGTTTAGTAGAACTTTTCTTTCCTTTGAGTTCAGTAACAGTATTTATATTTACACACACACATATACTTATATATATATATATATATATATATATATAATAAAATAAAGAAATTAGGATCAGATAGAATTATATCAAAATGTTAATAATTTGATTGAAATATATTTAATGAAATAAGTATTTTTTAAAATAGAAAAAAATATTATTGTAAGGTAATAAGTGTTTTCATATGATTTTTATAAAATTTATTATCAGTTTTAAACTGTAATGAATTAGTAATTAATGACTATATTTGTTTATATTAATCCTCTTTGTTTAATTTGATTATGATATACATTTTTAAACCTCAACATATTTTATAAATCGAGTTTGCTAAAAATGTAAAATATAACATAATATTTATCAACGAACTACAAGCGCCCTAACTATTCAATTCATGCTTTAGTAAACGAGAAACACTTAGTTTCTATGTCATCAATGTGCAAACACAAACACTTCTCTCTCATTTTCTATGTACATGAATTATCTATGAAACGGCATCATCAACAACCTCTACTGAAACAGAACAAAATATCTTCGTTACCAATTATGATAGTAAAACGTATGCGTCGGATATGTCGCCAGATAGGAACTTGATTTGTGGCCGGACGGATTTTGAATGGATTAATTTATAATACGTATTACATTTATTATCATCTGTCTCTGTGGATCATGTGCACGATTATGATTTAGTTACGTACATTATATATACATTTTGTGTTAATTATGAATGTGACGTGTATATATATACATACACACACACACACACACACACACACACATATATATATATATATATATATATATATATATATATATATATATATACATATATGTACATGAATAATAATTCAATAAAATAAGGAAAAGATAATATACAAGTTATAACAAATTAATCTTTTGTAAAAATGTTCAAATTAAGAATAAAATATAATAGTTATTTTAATTTTCTAACACTTTTTGTGAATATTTAATCTATATATAGTTTCTATATTAAATAATTATATTATTTATAATTATTTTCATATTTTACATTTTATATTATACTTATTTTTATTTTCAAAAATCTCACAAAATGTGTTATTTATTATTTACAACAAATATTCATTTTTATACAATTTAAAATGTAAAATGTAATTTTAAAAATTAAATATCTTATATCATTGACATTTAAATATCCCTGTGTATTAATTGTAACTCTTACAATGATTTTATTTATTTAATTAATTCAAAAGTACTAAATGATTATTGATAAAGTAGATAATAAATAGGAACATTTTAATTTTTCATATAGAAAGAAATTATATATGTGAAGTTACACATGCTCTCAATTTTGAAACTCAGTACAATATTCTGTTACTGACATATTGAAAATAAATAATTATTATAAAATATTATATTATTTTATATTTTGAGAATAATAGATGAACTATTAATTGTATCTTGAAATTAAACTAATTACAATTTAAAGCTTATAATTTATACTGTTATTATATCTGTTGATAAATGATGTAGTTATTGTATATAATTACCATAAATTTATTCTAGTCTCTATAAATTAAAATTTATTTTATTTTAATTTTTCTTATTATTTTCGAAGAATGAATATTTAATTCTTCAGATTTTAAATTTATAATTTAATTATTTTCATGAAAAAATACATACAATAAAATTATATATAGAATTTTCTATGAAAAGTTTTAATTTTTTTTTCTCGAAATCAGTGACGATTATTTTAAATTCTGTTTAATAATTTACAATAGTTACACTCACACACATACACACACATAAATATATATATATATATATATATATATATATATATATATATATATGTATGTATTCATATATAAAGCAAATAAAACTAGAAAATATTTTATAAAAAAATCAATTCAAACAAAAATTATTTGAACATACAATATCTAAAAATAATCTAAGACAATGTGAAATATTTCATATCTTTAATTATTTCTGGTTTTTCTTCACTTTTTGATGTTAATAATAGAATTGAGTTAAATTTAATTGTATTATTATTATATGGTAAATATAAAATTTCTTAATTTTCATAAATTGTCATTTTCTCCAAAAAATTATATTTCATGTATAATAAATTTTCCCTAGAAACCGTTCATATGTTCATCCCTTGTATTTATATCTGCATAAGTGTATATATGCACATAACTGATATGTTAAATGTGTAATATATGATTGTCATTGTTCGCTTCCCGATGGATAAATCATGACAAGTTTATTATGAGCTGTTATTTATTAATAATTCTACACGATTGATGGAAATTCACGGTTGATAACATTTATTTTAGTAACAGTATATATATATATATATATATATTTAACGTTTATATAGTTTCAGTGTAATATATATTGACTGTCAGTTCAGTGATTTACAGTGTCATTAATTGGTTGATATATTTGTTTACGTGTATGTATGTGTGTTATCTGATAGTGTTTTAGTTAAATTTATTACTTTATTTTGTCGCATTTTAATTGTAAAAATAACATTTATATCGATGCAGAACAAATACGTGTACCAGTTGATATGCAGACTGAAATTCGTTTAACTATTTGTGAAAGAATTCAATATATGCATATCATTTATTTTACATGATAATTTATTTATGTGTTTACTTCAGTATTTCATTGATGAGAGGAAATTATTTTTGTACTGTTAGACGATAATTCGTAAAAAAAATATTAATTATCACATTCAAATATGAAAAAGGAAATTATGTTTTTTAATAATTAGTAAAATTCAATATATGTTAAATAAATATTAATTATTAATTAAAGATTTTTATTTTAAATCTATATCAAAATTAAATCAAATATTATTACTTAACAAGCGTGGTGAAATCGAATAAAAAATTTTAATTTAAAAAGAGTCTCTAATTTTCTTTTTATTTTCTAAATCATTTATTAAAAACAAGTTTGAGCAAATTATATAATTAAAATTACTCTGTTATAAAAATAATTTTAATAGGAAAATATTTATTAATTTATGACTTTTTTTATAATTTTTAAAATAACATTATTCTGTTTTAATATATTCTTCTCAAACGATATGTGTTTCAAATAACTTACAGATATAATAAATGATCACTTTTTTGAATCTAATTACTATATAAAATACTTCATTATTTTTTATTTAAATAAAATATTGCTTTTTTAATTAAAAACAAACTTCAATTTAGTCATTATTTTTTGATCAAGTCAAAAATATTTTTTTTTATCAAAATAATATTTTTGAATTCCCAGATCTATTTTCCTTCTTAATAAATATATATATATATATATATATATATATATATATATATATATATAATTTTTAAAAATATTGAATTTCTTCGAAATATAAATACCATTAAAAAGTTTTTCTAGTTATATTAAAAAGTACTTTATATGAATATAAATTTAAATTGCATTCAAGAAAAAAAGCACTGATGACTCATGTAAAATGATGAATTGTTGGATTATAAAGCATTTACTGTAATTTCTTTGTAATTACTGCTAGTTGTTTTTTATACAAGTCAGGTTCAATCAGTTTCAATCATTTATTTAAATTTATAATGGATTTTAATTATATACTCGTATTTATTTAACAAAAAACAAAACTCGAATACCAGCTGTAATAAATTTTTATTTGAAATTAAAATCGTTGCATATTCAATGTACCGATCAGTATGTAAAATAAAGTAATTAGTTACTGATATTTATTACTATTTAATATCATATTTTTTTAGAAAGAATCAAACTCTATTCATATTTCATCATTATTTTTCAATATATAATAGTATTACAATAATATGATTTTAATTTATACTGTCTACTTTTTCAAATTTAATAAATTAGAATTTTTAAAAGACCTTATTTTTTTCAATCTATCTGTATAATCTCTCTCTCTCTCTCTCTCTCTTTATATATATAAATATATTTACATATACACAAATTTTATTTAATTGAAATAAATTTTAAATTCAATCAACAGTATTTTAATATTTTTTTCAAAATAATGCTTTTAAAAAAATATATCGCAACAAAAATAATATTAATTCTACTGATATAAATATTATATTTAACATTTATTTACACAAAATAAAAATGTCTCAGACACTATATCATTTATTAGAATTCACTACAAGTAATATTGATGATGATCGACCGATTAAAGATATTAAAATCAGTTAAATGGAAATAACTTCGTTACTAAGTTTATAAATTCATATGCCAAGAAATTATATATTTAACAATAAGAATATTTTCTTAGAAAGAATTGTTTTATTTAAATATAAAACAGAGTATAATTTGTTCTCGTTTCATATACAACGTCTGTTTCTCACGACATGTAATTTAATAAAAGATTATTTCTTGCTTGAAAGAATGGTTTACATACATATATATATATATATATATATATATATATATATATATATATATATATATATATATATATATATATTCCATTGTGTATGTATTTATGTAATATTTATTTTACGAATAAATGCATTAATTTAATTTTTATTCAACTATGGTTTCTGTTTTCATGAATAATTTATTATTGCAAAAAGTACTTTACATACTTTTAATTTGTTTTCTAATTAAATATCTGTTTGAGGAATAAACACTATTGAAAATTATAATATTATCTATAAAGTGTAAGAAATTATTATTTTTTATAATCAATTGATGAATTTGTATATTCATACACACACCTATATATATTTCACTAATTTCAAATTTTAATAAAATTTATTTTTTTAGTTGAAAATTGAAATATTTAATTTTGAAAACGTTGGTTTCAAAAAAAATATTTCTTTTTTTAAAAAAGACAAATGGAATGTAAAAGAATTTAACTTTAGTATTATTTTTATGTTGTTATTCTTTATTTATAAAAATGAGATATTTAATTATTTTCTATTTATGTTTGTACTCTATTGAATGCATTAATCCTTTCTTCATATTTATGTTCATTTGATATCATATAAAAAGACTGAAAGTTTATACACACAATACTTGTTTATTATCACTTAATATTCTTCACTATTCTCTAGTCTGATTTGGAGCACTCTATATAATAATAATCATTCAATTGGGAAAATAGTTCAGATGAAATATAAATAATTATTCCTGTTTCATTTTTTTATATTTATGAAATAATGTAGTTATTAATTTTTGTATTTTTAAATAAATAATGTACAAAAAAACAATAATATGGAAAAGTTTATATAAATAAATTTCATCTAGAAAATAATAATAATTTTTAAATAAAAGTAAATAATACTTTGTTTACTTTTTAATATATATATATATATATATGTGTGTGTGTGTGTGTATTAAATTACCGATTAAATATAATTTTAAATAAATAAATTGAAAAATATAATTTGTTTATATAAATTTCTACAATACTACAAAAATTGAATGAAATTATTTTCTAAAATATCTATAACAAAATTTTAACATGAAAATTGAAAACCAAAGATATTTAATTAATACAATTACTTTTTTAACAATTTTATGAACAGTAAAGTTCTTGGTAGATGTTTTTTTATTGTAAAGAAAATATTTTTACTGATTTCTTATGAACAATAGAATTAAGTAAAAATATTAATTATAAATTGTGATCTTCTGATATCTTTGTTGGTTGTGTTGTCTAAGACATTCGATTTTCTTGTTCATTAACCAATTCTGAAAATGATAAATATTTTTGTATTATTTAATTGTCTAATCGATTTGATTTACATTATTGTTATATATATATATATATATGTGTGTGTGTGTGTGTGTGTGTGTATGTATGTATGTATGTGTTACAAATTAATTTTCTATTCGAGATGTTCGAATCTGTGAACAAGAGAATCGAACGTCTCGTACAACACAACCAACGAAGATATCAGAAGACCACAATTTATAATAACGTTCAATTCAATAGAGCAAATTCCACAGTTCTGCTATGTGAAAGTGCTCTCTGCATAGTTCCAGCTGCGTTCATAATGAAAATTCCACTAGCATATTCTTCCGTATACGTGTTAATATTGAAAAACGGAAAACGTATGACGACGATGATAATAGGCGTACAAAATCGACGACGTCGAATGTAGGAGAATGGGTGAATCGAAATGGGTGTCGGTACAATTGGTCCAGCATGGAAGAGGATCCGGTGAAAAATGCATCTCTCCATTCTATCGCGATATTAATTTATTTCGGCACGCGGAGAATAAGATGAAATCATAGATATTAGAAAATGGCGTTTATGTATGTGTATGTGTGTGTGTGACGACGGCATATTGTCATTACAATAGAATTAAACGAAGAGCGTTTTTCATATTATTTTCCTTTCTTTGCTCTTTTTCGCTATTACAACATCCGTTTTACAATGACTTCGAGTTTAAAGGAACACGTCAATTGAGGATAAGAATTGTGGTTGTACTTTATGTACGCGACGGTTAGTGATTTCTTTTAAATTAATTCCTGTTATTTCGATAAAATAAAAAATTGACGTTTCTTCGATATATCGAAATTTGTTCTTTTTGTGCTTTTAGTATTAATGCAGATTTGATTGCTTAAAACGTTTATGATTAAATATGTTCGGGATAATCTTCAATTTTCATCCATTGTACTTAACCTAAACGATTTTTCTAATATCCATTATATTTTTGTATGCTATAAAACCCCTTATAGTTATTATATTTTTTAAATATTGAATTTTGAAATTTTAATTGATTATCAGTAAAATATTGATATTTTAAATTCAGAAAATATGTTGAATTTTGTAAATTATTTTGCATTAAAAATCATATTTATTAACTGAACAATGTCTTTTTAAAAATAAAAATAAAATATAAATAAAATAGTATTATCAAAAAAATTTTCATATAACAACATTTGTACATATTTCTTAAATATACAATTTATCAAGAAATATAACTTAAAATTGACTTTTTTTCATAATAATCTAAATTTAATAAAGCCTCATATATAAATTAATGTATAAAATATGATATTCGAGTGAATTTTATACGTTCTTATATATGTATATATATATATATATATATATATATATATATATATATATATATATATACATACACTCAGGATGTTTTTAAGCGTGATAGAACTTTAGATTAAATCTCTATCGAAAGTTCTATCTAACCTAAAAAAAACCTTTATATTAATGTATGTATTTATGAGTATATAAATATATGATAAAGTGTTTTTTTAGATTAGATAGAACTTACGATAGGGATTGAATTTAAAGTTCTATCATGCTTAATAAAACTCCTCTCTCTCTCTCTCTCTATATATATATATATATATGAGGTAGATTGAAAAAAATGATTAAATTAGTTTTTCAATGAAATTGAACCTGTTATTGTCTTTTTTATTAATACTAAAAAAATTTAATACTATTTTTTGGAACACTTTTTTAAATAAGAAGTTACTAATAATTATTTTGCAAAAATAAATATTAATTTTTACAAAGGTACAACATCCAAAATTTTTCTAAACATACATTAAAATATATAATAAATAAATGTATGTATAAAAAATTGTTAAAGGTTATTTTTTTTTAAAAAAAAACACATTTTAGTCTAATTTATTGTTGATAGCAATTAATGTTTATAAAGTATAATACGTTTAAAATTTTATAATAATTTTTTACTGTTTACCTACTTCAATTTTTGTGTATATATTATATTAATTATTTCTTTTAATTATAACCTTGTTTATTAGTTGTTTTGGAACTGTGGCTGATTCACTTTACTGTGGTATTGGGGTTAAAATTCATTTGTGTAAATATAACGTTGTTATTTATTTTTTATATATCTTAGTGTCAAGATACAATAAGCAATGAACATAAAATCATGCAAAAAGTTTTATATATATATATATATATATATATATATATATATTGAGAGAGAGAGAGAGAGAGAGAGAGATAGTCTTTGTAATAAATTAATCTTATCTTCACAAACGATTCAGACAAAATTCTCAAAACACGCACATTACCTATCTTGTAAACATTTATCAATGAAAAATAAATTTATGTTTATCAGCCCATTATTTTAAAAATATTTTTTTATTATTTTCATTATCTATTCTTAAAAAAATAAACTAAAATTCCATTACTACTTTAAACAATTCTTTTGATATTTTAAACAATATTGCAATGTAAAATATTTATGAACATTCTTAGAAACTATACTTATATATTTTTTTCTTTTACAGGTAAGCATTTCCAAATAACAGAATTTCCAATCAACCAAAAATTATATATGTATATATAATATATATTTTGAGAAAAATGGTAAGTTTATATTTATGAATTTTAACACAGAATAAATTATAATTTCCAATTAAATATTTTGTATCTTAAAATTTAAAAATGTCGGTATAGAATGTTAAAAAAATTAAAGATAAGAATATTAAGTGTTTTTTAATAAAAAAACTTAATATAATTTCCTAATATATTTATGACATTATTTGTTTTTTCAAATAAGAACACACGTTTTCAATTTATAAATTTATAATACGTATAGATTTTTTTTATAATAGAGAAATAATATTATACATAAACTAGCGTTTAGTAATTGCTCATTTTTAATCATCTTAAATGAAATTGTTTGAATTTTTATCTATTTAAATCTGATATATATATATATATATATATATATATATATATATATATATATATATATATATATATATATAATGAAATGAGAAACATTGGTAGTCAATATTTAAATAAATGACTTGAAAATTGGTTTACTAATTGATTTGGTCGATACGGAAAACGATTTTTATCCAATCGAAGAAAATTCCATTGCATCTTTCAATTCACGCAATTATTCAATAAATTCAAATAGACGCGAGTACCGTTCGAATGCTTGTGACATGAAGGCGTGTTGAACACACTCCGTCGTCATCATTACGGCGGCTGCTGCGATGGTACCGTCTGTACAGCGAGTGCGAATTGATTTCAGTCTAAATTGGATGCAATACAAATTCCAATTTGTTCTATTTCGTATCGGCGACGTTAGAAGTGCGACTAGATAGATGCGCCGACGAATAATACAGACGTAGTAAGAGACGACGACGCAGATGTGTTAAGAATTGTGTTACTGCAATGTCAACCGTCGTCGCGGCAGCACTGGTCAACGATGGTGTTTGCACGAAACAATCGGTGACATCTCGCGATAACAAAAGATACGACGAGTTTGATATACAAGCGAAACGTGCGATGTTTTGTGTATTGTTGTTGATCCGGTTTTCGATTAGTGAAAAGTCCCGGAACTATTCTTGAATTATTCAACATGGTTCGTATATATAAAATATATATTTACATGTACACATACTATTTTACTCGTTCTTCTCAATGGATACTGACATGAAATTTACTTATTACTGATCTATCATTTTATTTATTTATATTGAAATTATACGTACACACACATTTATAAATATATATCAATATTTTTAAAACTCTATAAAAAAATAAATAAAAGTCGAAAAAAATTCTAAAAAATATACATACATACACTAAAAATTAAAGTATTTAAATTTGATTTGAGATTTTATTGGTTAAAAATATTTCATAAATAATTATAAAAACAAATTATTTAAAATTATTATTTATTTAAAAATTAATAGCTAATTGCATAATGTGTGTAAATATATATCGTCCTTTACAAATGAATTCTACTTAGTTTAATTTATATTATCAACATATTATATTTAAATAATAAAAAGATGATCAATTTGAAAATTCGATTTTTTCACTCTTACATTTATTATAAACATATTTTGTATATTCTATTACTTCCTCAATATTTTGATTTTATTAGTATTTAATACAAACAATTACTTCATTAATTTTATATTGTCTTTTAATGTCAAATTTAAATATTTTTTATTTATAATTATAAAAAAATATTTCAACAAGTATAATAATTGTTTTTAAATATTATTTAATATATATATATATATATATATATATATATATATATATATAAATTAATATTCGTTTTATTTAATTTTTATATTAATTATATTGAATTTGGAAAAATTTTAATATTCAATGTTTTGTGTAAAATTATAAAAGGTATTTTAATTAAAAATATATTATTTGTTTATTTTTAAATCAAAATCAAATAATTTAAAAATTTCATACAATAGAATAATTATTATTTAAATAAATAACACTTTCACGTAAATTCTTCTTAAGCAAACATATGTATTGAATTAAATTTATTTTATTTAATTAATACACATGTTTTTGAGAAATATGTTTATATAATTTTATAATGTTTGTACTAATATTATAGAAGAAATTTATTCTTAATAATTAATTAAAAAAGTAAATTATTTTAAAAATTAAAATATTATTATAAATTTTAGCTTGTATAAAAACTATAGAAAAGTTTCAATGTTTCAAAAGTTTACATTTATTCCATTAAAAAATTCAAAATACCTGAAAAATTTATTATCGTTTTCATTATTATTTAAATGTATAAAAATTATACAGAAATGTTTATAAAAATTATATATATATATATTATTAAAGATATATATTTTTAATTCGAAAAAGAAAAGTTAAAAATTTGAACCCTGTGTTGATCATTATTGAAAAATAATATTTATACAGAAACAACGATAAAATAAACTTATTATTAAAGAAATATTAAATTATTTTCATTTTCGGTTTATTAAATATTAAACGAATAAACTAATGTAATAAATTGATAAAACAGGTAATGTTTTTTTCTATATCAAATGAATAAAAAGTCAAAAGAATAAAAATTCAAAATGCCTGAAAAATTTATTATCGTTTTCATTATTATTTAAATATAGAAATATTTATAAAAATTATATATATATATGTAAATATTATTAAAGATATATTTTTTTAATTCGAAAAAGAAAAGTTAAAAATTTGAAGCCTGTGTTGATCATTATTGAAAAATAATATTTATACAAAAACAATGATAAAATAAACTTATTATTAAAGAAATATTAAATTATTTTCATTTTCGGTTTATTAAATATTAAACGAATAAAATAATGTAATAAATTGATAGAATAGGTAATGTTTTTTTTCTATATCAAATGAATATAGAAATGAAAAATATGAAATAGTGACAAATATTCTATAAAAATATAAATTATAAAAAAATATCGTATTTTTCCTTATATTAAAATATTTTTTATATAATATTTAGAGTGGCATTTAAATATTTTTTAAATAACTTTCTGACTCATTATATATAAATTGTACACTTGTATATAAGAGGGTCGTTTGATAAGTATCGTAAATTTATTTATTGTTTAATTAATTTTTTCAATTTAGTTTTTCTTACTTTTTTACCATACTTATCAAACGACTCTCGTATATCATTCATTTGATATTACATACAAATGCCTCTTTAAATAGTTAGTAAAGCAGCCCCTGTTCAAACCTGTTCGATAGTTACCGTACAACTGTAACGCTATCCTCATGTAAAGTGTATAATTAAATTTCGGGTTTGAGAGGTCACCGGTTCGAATCGTATCTGTTTTGTGGTTGCGGTGAGCGAAAGGTTCACATCTCAACCATCTGAGACCATCAACTCGATATATGTTTTCAAAGACACATAGTGATATAAACACGGAAGTCCTTCTCGTAGTGTACTCTCTCACTCATCAATTCCACTTGAAAACAAGTCGTCGTCGTCGTAGTTTTCAAGTGTTCGAAAATGAATTGCTTGTACGAAGGTTTTAGTTAATGTTGTTACACGAACGAGAGATTGCCTGTTTGAACATGTTTTCTGATTGTATTTTAAAATACAATTTGCCTGTCTGTTTTGTCGTCCATATATGTTGTACTGCTCTTTACCACTGAGAAGAAATACGATGGAAGTAATTCGTTCTCCAATTGTTTATTTTTTTACAAGTCTAATGTAATTAATTCATGTACAATTACAACACCCAGTTTCAATTAAATGTATGTTTTATGTACATTTTCCTTTTTTCTTTCAAAAACTTTCTCTCACACTTATGTCTTATACTTACAGAATTAGTATGACAATTCAAACAAACATTTTAAAATATAAATATAATATTTATGGTTTTTCAAAACAATGGATTAATTATATTTAATTTCTTTTTCTTAATTTGAATTTTAATTACTATCATTTATTTTATTATTTGCTTTTAGAAACTTGTGAATAAAAATATTAATTAATTATTTTATGAAGGTTGATCTTTTTTTTAAAAAAATATTAATAATAATTGTATGTTTATCATTTTTCTAATCTCATTTCTTAAAATATGATCAACTTTGAAGTATATTTAATAATAATTATGATAGCTCTCAGAATAATTTCAGGATATGAAATGATTTACTGGACTGAATTTTTTGTAGCAGTCAATTAAAATTTTAAAAAAATATAATTCTGTTAATTTTATTTTATGTAGAAAATATAATTGAGTAATTGTCATTTTTTTATTATTTCATTTGAATAAAAATCAAAAATTTAAAAATTATATAATAAATATTTACAGTCCTATTTTAATAAAATTATTTAGATTATTAATTATAATAGATAATTATAATTTTTTAGATATTATATCTTCACGATATTTTGTAATTATTTTTCTAGTTTTGAGATATTTTATTACATTATATGAGTTATATTTTATTAATAAATTTTTGATGTCTTTCAAGTATTTGTACTGAATGGAACATTAAATAAATATAAAATATTATTTTAAAAATTTTAATAAAAAATTGAGTCTCAAAAAATAATTTTAAATGATTATTAGAATTTATATAAAATTAATATATTATATAACAAATATATATATATATATATATATATATATATATATATATATATAAGTATATATTTATATATAAAAATAGATAGATATAGATATAAAGGTGGATATAAAAATGTAGATAAATAATGCCTATATAAAACAGAAAACAGATATAACAGAAATGTTTCATAATGAAAATAGATTTATGTAAAATTTAGATTGTATATAAACAGAGAAATTTTGTTTCATTTTATTATTAAAAAAGTTTTTCTTTAATTTTAAGAATCATAAAAGGTTTATTTTTTTATGATTATTATTACACGACTTAACACATAAAATCAAAAAATACATAAAAAATAAAAATAGTAGGTTTTTCAATCGTAATTTACGAAAAAAAACTTAATTGAATTTTAGTCAATGTTATTGTTTTTAAATATACTATGTGATTTTTTTAATTTTTCAATTTTTCATTTTTCTTTGTATGAAATTACTTTTGCTAATTGTTTTTTTAGTTAAACTAATATTTTTTACATCTTTTGATTTTTATATTGATTATATTTTCAAAAAATCAATTATATTATTTTAAATAATATTTTGCAATTTGCTAGCGATTGTAAATAATTTTCTAGATATTTTTATTAATATATAATATATAAACTTGTAATATTTTAGCCAAATTCAGTTATTTTTAGACTTAATTTGAAATATTTAATTATTATAATAAATTTTTAATAAATTATATTAATATGATTAATTTTAATAATGATATCATTTTTTTAATTAAAGTGATTACAAATTAGCTAAAATACTTTTTTAATTGATTTCTATTAAAATAACAAATTAATAAATAAGTAATTTTTACCAAATAAGATAATTATTGTACACTAATTCATTTTTTATGATATATGAATTTAATTTGATGAAGGAATTTAGTTTTGAAAAATATTTTTTCATTCTGAAAATACAAATAACATTGAAATCATTCAAAGGAATATCTATCAAAGTCGGTAAATAAATTTGAAAAAAAGATAAATGATAGATATAAAATCGGATAAATTACCATAGATTTCATATAAAAATAACAACGAACAAGAAACGCACGAGAGATAAACGGCAGCGTTGAGAGTATTGAACACGGAAACGCAAACGAGAAAACTTTCACGGTTGTTTTATCCAAAATCACATTGATTATATGACGCCACTGTTACGTCAACGGGTACTCTTTACAATGACGTCAATGCTTGTAAGAGATACTGTGTTTTGGTATACATTCAACCTCCAAAATGGCCTACCGCCAAACGAGAATGCTACATTTTGTAATTGGACTTTCTCGTACTTGCATAGTCACTCATAATTGTGTAGATTTTCGTTGCGGGCAATTAAATTAAGCCTGGATTAGAGCTTAACCAATACAAATGTACCCGTACAATATACAGATGTATATATATACATATATATATATATATACAATGGTGATTTTATTGGAACGAGCGAAATAAATTAATTGTCTTTGGATATTGTTTCAAGGCTAAGTTCACTGATATAATTACGTTATTCGATATGTGGATTCAATATAAGTTTCAGTAAATCCATTTAATGATTTTTCTACTTCAATTTCTAGAGATAATTAATACAAATAAACTAGCATATAGACACACATTATATATATATATATATATATATATATATATAAAGAGAGAGAGAGAGAGAGAGAGTAGTAAAATGACACTGAAGGGTTCAATACACATTTATTTCTTATTATCATTTAATATCCTTCAGTCTCATTTGAGTCATTCTCTCTATCCCTCTATTTCTCTTTATTTATCTATCTACCTTTATATATATATATATATATATATATATATATATATATATATATACAGAGAGAGAGAGAAATACAAAAAAACCGAAAATCGATAATGAAAAAATCACAAAAAAAGCTTTGTTAACCATTGATTAAATGTTTTTAACACATTTATAATTTATATAAATTTTCTCAATAATAAATAGATTATTTATATAGTAAATTAAAGTTTAAAAAGGTTTTTGAAAATAGATATGATGATGATTACAAAAAAATATATATGTGAAAATTTAATTTGATAAAAATATTATTCAACTTACAAGTTTTTACTGAACAAAAATTCTTCAAACAATGTTTATTTTCGTTGGTAGAAAAATATTCTTTTTTTAATTAAAATTATAATTCTATATTAACATTTTTAAAACGAGTTAAGTTTCATTTTAAGAATGATAATGCAAAGAATTATAAGATAATTTTTTTAAAAGAAATTTGAAATAATTATTTTTAATGTAATTTGAAATAATTAGAAATTTAAATACTAAATGTCCAAACAAATAAAAAGTTTTTATAAAAATTATGTCTTTGTAAATTTTATAAAAAGGTCGTTTTTTCTAAAGAACATTAACTTAAACTCAAATTACAATAAAAAATAAATTTAATACTTCTCTTAATTAGGGACATTTTCAATTCTCATTCTATTGTATTGTATTTTAGAATTTAAATGATTTCAGGCGTTTTTGCTCTATTATAGAAATATTCAAATGTAATAAAAATATAATTTAATATTAAAGTTAATTTACTTCATACAAATATTATATTATTAAGTAGACCCAGACGAGACTGAAGGATTTATATATACATTTACTTGCTTACAATCATTGACTATTATTTATTATCCTTCTATTTCATTTAGATTACCCTATATATATATATATATATATATATATATATATATATATATATATATATATATATATAATATGTATATGTTTATGAATAGGTTCATGGTTATGTTTTGCATGCAAAAAGCCAACTACATTTTCATGTGAATTTCCCTTAACAAGAATTCATATTTATATTAATGCCATATTTGTGATGCTTTTAACATTCATAACAGTAACTTTAAATCCTCTATGCATTTTCCAACAAAATATGAATGCATATAATAAGATATGCAACATGGTTATTAGTCTCTGGACAATGTATTTGTTTTACAATTATAAAATATGTATGTATATCTGATTTCTGTATATATTTTACAATACTTCATGTACTTTTTTATAATCTTTTCTTATTTAGATTTGAAAAATGCATTTGCTAATGTATTTTATATTTTATTTACTTTTTATAACTTTCTGTCTATTTTAATATTTTATAATATTTCATTTTTATTTATAAGAACTACTTTGCAAAACTGTTGTATTGAAAAGTATTAGTATTTTTAGTTATTTCGTATTTTTGTGAATTTATATAAAAAATATGGTTTTCTAATATTCATTTTTAAATATAATTTCGTATTATTTTAACTGTTTATAATTATTATATTCTTTAAAGTATTTGAGCCAAAAATAATATTTTTATTTGAAAATTATGTAATTTAAATTATCATTATTTTAAGTATTTATATTTATTTTTCATATTTATCTATATTTACTCGTATATAAATGTATGTATATAATAGTCAAAAATATTTTTTATTACGATTATAATTTTTAATATTAATTAATTTTGCATTTGAAATGTAAATCGAATATACCAAAATAGTTATCTATAATTTTAGTATTTATAAATTATTACTTTTATTTATTAAAAATTATTCTATATTTTTAGGGAAATGAAATGTTATTAAATTTACAAAATTGTCAATTTCATAATGAAATTAATACAAATTTAGTTGTGAAAAACGGAATTATGTGAAATGCTTTTTTATTAAAGTGTATAAATTATGCATCATATAATTAGTTACATTACATTTTGAATTAATTTAAATTTACAAACACAACTTATAAAAAATAATAAATATGTTTTAAACTGAGTTTTTTCAATAGCCAAATGAAAAGTTTTTATGATTAAATATTGAGTATTATTTTTTTAAAAAAATTTCGAATTCTGTAGTAAAATAATTCTAGGAATTTCTTAAACTTAGTTTTCTAATAAAGAATAATTTAAGAAAATTTTCAAAAATGGATTTAAATAGTAATGTAATATAAATACTTATTTAATTGTGATATTAGTAACTTTAATATTTTTTTATACTCATAAGATAGATTAGTTATGATAGATACTCTTATGGTAATGAAATTATTTGTCAAATGCACATAATTTTTAAATGGAGTTTTTTCAAATGCAATAAAGTTAATAATTTATATTAATATATTATTTTTAATCTTTATAAAAAATTTTCATTTTATTTTTCAACTTTTGATTACTAAAGTTACGATTATATTTTTTGACATTATTGGATTTCAGTAATTTTGTAAATTCAATCTCAGTATTTATAATGATTTTACTCAGGAATACAACTTAGTTAATGTAGTTTCCTATTGCTTTCTTCAAATATTTATTGTAGTTCATCCAGTTTAATTATTTACTATGTGATTTTCATTAAATTAAGGAGTAAAAAAATAATTTACTGTATATAATTTATATAAAAAATAAGAACATATTATATATAACACTTTTAATTTGTACATTTATTCTAAAAATAACAATATAACTAAAATATTAGTGCTAAAATACTTATATGGATTTATGGATAAAATAAGTAGATATCGAATTTTAAACCATTATTGTTAAGTTAATTTTTTTAATATTAATAATAATGATGGTTTATTTATGTAATATATAAATAAACTTTAATGGAAAATTATTTATCTTCATATGAAGTTTTCAATGTAAAATAAAAAAAAATAATATTTTTTTTACTTTCTTACATTTTTATAACATTAATAGTTATTTTAATAAAATAATAAATTATTGACAGTGTTTAATAACATTATATATATATATATATATATATATATATATATATTTTCATGTTAATAATGAACAACATTTAAATATAAATAACTACGGACTCAATTTATAATCCTTCATTTTTCTCATTTATAAAACTCTTTATCAGCAATACAAGTTGTTTAATATCCGCAATTAATTTTTATCTATAACATTTCTCTATATTCTCACGAGACAAACATTTCATTTCTGTAATATTTCTCACTTGAGAATCACTAGTGAAAATCTCGATTAACAAATACTCTGTGTGATTAAAATGAAAAAAAAGTGTTTACATTTATAAAATGTCTTTATCGTAGATTCATGACAAGTGTAATTTACAAATTCATCCTATCGAAATTAAAACACTCTTCGCACGTGATTTAAATGAAACGTTCTATGAAATAAGCAATCAACATTAAATAACAGCCATAAAAAAGAAACAATTAATCAAAAACCGAGAATGCAAACAAAACAATTACGCAAGAAATCATCGTCTGGTCCCCCGGAGAATCATTATAAATAATTACAGAACGCGAAACGTGAAAGAATAGACCATATATCAATGACAAAAGGACATAAAAGCATCCCAGTTTCCATTATAAAGTATACCCTCATCCCTTGATTTCATATTATTAACAGTTGATGCATTCTTCCCCTTTCTTTCGAATTGTATCTGTCATAACTGTTAATTAGTATATATATATATATATATATATATATATATATATATATATATATATTTGCAATAAATTAGACAATTTTTAAAATGATTTAATAAATTCTGAACATAACTATTCAATAGCATTCTTGCAATTACTTCATTGCACATCAAGATTCGATAAATTGATTTAATTAAGGAAAATCGAAAGAAAGAAAGAAATAATTTAAGAAATGTTCTACTTTACATTGACATTATTACAAACGAAACCGATAAAATGAGTGATACTCGTCCTAATTTTGTTTTATTGTTCACGATTAGTGTTTTCTTATATTGCTGGTACATTGTTTCTTGCGAAAATAGCTGCATTTTTCTTTTACGATGATTGGCCAATGAACGTTCGTAGTGAAAAAAACAATCAAAAGATAAAACAGCTTACAGAACGATTTTTTCTTTTCATTTTCCACTTTCAGTAGGTAAAAATACCTTTTATAAAACGTACGTAATATTCCAATAATAGGTAAAGATTTTATTATTTTCGAACATACACAAAATTAAATATTGCTTTTTGGTTCAAATAAATTTAAAAAAGTAACAGAATTTTTTTATTTCAATTTATAAATAAAAATATTTTTAAAACGAATTAACTTAGTAAAAATTAAGTTTTTGTCAAGTCTTTGAATCTAAATAAATTAAATTTAAATATTAAACATTCAATTGAAACTCAAAAATTTAATTTTTTAATTTAATTATTATAAGTTTATCAATTTAATCAATATATTCTATTAGAAAATATCCAATTGAATTTTTTATCTCTGAAACCTTATTTATTTTTTAAAAAAATTATTAATTATAAATATTTTTTAAATTTGAATTTATTACAATCGCGATTTTTGTATTTTTCTTTTTTTTATTAGCAACTTTTTAACCAGACTTCAAATATATTATAATATTTTTTTAAATAAATTGAATTGATTTTTAAATTAAATAATTCAATAAAAATAAAAATGTTAATTCATATTGAGCCTTATATTTGTTTCACTAAGAAAATCTATCACATTTATTGTTATTAAATATTTATAGCAATTAAAAGTACTTTAATTATTATTATATTTCATATTTTTAAATACATTCTTTTATTTGAAAAAATATTTAATCATTTATATGAAAAAAAATTAAGTTAATGAATATTTTTTCCTATTTTTTTTCACATTACAGAAAATATATCTAAAAATGTCAGTTCATATCAACTGATAATGAATGCACTGTATCAATAATGAAACTGAATGATAAATTACCTAAAAATGTGTTCAATGACAAATATGCTGTTGTTTATTTTTTTTTTCAAAAAATTAAAGCAGACCATCCATTTAAAGTTACCTAATTTCACAAATGAACATTTAATATTTTACCAAATACTTTACTCTGAATTCGATGATATTAGTAAACAATTATCTATCATAAGTTTATATCGTAAATCATGTCATGATGCTTTGTTCAAAGTTAAATTAGGAATTCCTTCAACTCTTTGATATATATATATATATATATATATATATATATATATATATATATAAATTTATATTCGAGAGAATTCCTCAACTGGTAATTTAAGTCTAATATATAAGGTAAAATTATAATTGAAACCACAACTAAATTTCGAAATATTTCTTACTCATTTTTATTTTTGAAATATTCCAAATTTAATATATAAATATATTAATTATTTAATATTGAATATATCAAACTGATTTAATTAGTATAAATTATATGATAAATATGTAGATAGAGAAAATAATAAATTATTTATAATTTGTGATATAAAGTATGAAAACATTTTACATTGTCCAAATTAATACTGTGAAAATATATATTTTATAATTTACAAATGAATTTATGTATGAAATTAAATTAAAAATCAAATATTTAATATTTAAAATAATGTAGAGTATATTAAATATTGAACTCCTAGTCATTACTAAAATTAAAAAACAATTTTTATAAAATATTTTTTTTAAAAAAAAGAAATAATAGTAAACAAATTATTCAATTAAAAAAAAATGTGTTCAATCAATCAACAATACTGGTTATGTACTTATGTACATATGTGTGTGCCAAATAACTATATATATATATATATATATATATATATATATATATATATATATATATATATATATATATGTTTGTTAAAATCCAATTTCATAAATTGTGCTATTGTTAAATAACAATAACTCTACTAATATCAATATTTTTACTCAAAAAGCTTTATTATAAAAGCAATAAATTAATTTTTTTAACGATTTTATAACATAGCACTAATAATGATGGCATTTCTATTGAAATATAAATCAGCCTATGATTGTTATAAACAAAAAAAAGTGAACAATAAGTAAATATTGAGCATTTATTTAGGGTGATAATTCATTTTATAAAAGCTAAAATATTAAGTATTAAATGCACCCATAAATACACGACATTAGAGATGTATATAATAATAATAATAATTATAACTTAAAACACATACACACACACACACATATATATATATAATCATTTTATCCAAATTTCAAATATTTGAATAACATCAATTTCGTTAAATATTTTAGGCGGAAAAATGATTTAAACTTTGAAATAACATTATATTTTGTTATTGAATAAAGCACAATATAATTCGTCAGGTTGAGACATATTATTTTGTAGTGAAAATTCTGTCCGTTCACGTTTTCATTTAATATTTAAAAAATAGAAAGTAATTGAATATCAGACACTAAAGCATTTCTATCGACATGAAAATAATTCTCCATTAAATCTACCTGCAAAGCTAAAAAAGTGACATGAAAGGAAATTGTTGGTGAGCAGATTTGTATGATCAATTGTTTGTGTGTGGGTTATATATACATGGGTGTGTATGTTTGATGTTATATATATATATATATATATATATATATATATATATATATATATATATATATATATATATATATGTATATGTATATAAAATCACATCTATGGAGAGACAGAAATAAAAAACCAACGTAACATTAAAGGAATGAGATAGCCGATAAACAAAATCAGTAGAGACGTTGATGCGTAGACCCATCTGGTGTCGGGTAGACGAACTGAAAGTCCAATTCCCGTGATAATAGATTCAATTTTGGTTCGTATTGTTTTGCAGATGGATATGTATACGAAGGTCCACTGGGAACAACTCGCTCGGCACAATGTTATACACACGCACACTGGAATAAATATACTCCCGTTGTACATGTGTTGGTGGGAACAGAAACCACAGCATTGATTAAAAAAAATGTTTTATTAACACTTTCGTAAAAATCGTAAAATCGATGATGAGTGAGAAAATTGGTCAATGAGCAAGTGAATAAATTTGATTGGGAACGTTTGTATTGATATTCAGTGAAATGGTTTTATTATTGTAACCACAATGCAGGTTATTAGGATGGATAAATATATATATATATATATATATATATATATATATATATATATATATGTATGTATGTGTGGTAGCCCTTATTTGTATTTATGTTAACATTTAAAAAAAAGATAAAAGCACCCCAATATTTTTTTTTATTTTTTGTATATAAATATACATGAGAATGTACGATATTAATGTGAAATTAAACAATACAAACTTAATCAAATTAAATATTATCTATTGCATTTATAAAGTATATGTATGTTAATATATTTGAAAAATAAAACCGAGGTAGGCAATTTAACATTCATAAATAATGAATATATAAACTAAAGTTATTATTATCTAATATAATTTACATAAATTAATTTTAATCCCAACACCACAATAATTTAAATTGTTCAATAATCACTTATTGTTTACTTATTATTTATAATTATATAATCTATTATCGCCATCGAAATGCATCAGCTGATATAATTATAGATTATATAATTATAAGTAATAAGTGAACAATAAGTGATTATTGAACACTTTAAATTATTGTGGTGTTGGGGTTAAAATTCATTTGTGTTAAGTGAATCAGCCACAATTCCAAAACAACAAATATCTAATATAATATTTTTGTAGAACAAAAATTAATTAAAACTGTATCAAAGTTTAAAGAGTCTAAGTTGTAAGATGCATAATTTTTAAACAATTATGTATTTAAATGAAAATTGAAAATAAATATAGTAATTTTTTATGTAAATGAAAATTTTAATAAAATGTAATTTATTAAAAATGAATTTCAAATAGTACTGAATTAAGAATATGAATGACTTTTTATTCCTGTATTTTTATAAAATATTTATCAATTTTTAACTTTTTAAGAAAATATTCACATTTTGAATTTATATTGTAAAATAAACTATACATTTTTTAAATCACCAAAAATCATCTATATATATGTATAATAAATAGTATATCAAACTATTGAATGAACAATAAAAAATTATAGAACATTTTCAAAAAATATTATGGCATTGAGGATTGATTCATATATGTAAAAGTGAAATAACCACAACATCAAACTAATTGAAGCTTAGTAGATTTTTTATTGTACAATTATTGTCCAAATAAGATAATTCATTGTCTAAATAAGACTAAATAATTTAGACATACATTTACTTGTCTACTATTATTTACTATTCTTTTATTTCAGTTTTATTTGGTCAGTCCTATACATTTTAACTATACTCAAATTGTCTGGTGAAAATTAGGAGATTAACAGAAATTTAATATTATCTTATTCATGAATTTCGTTCTTATTTTTATTTTATATCACAATTTGATTTAAAAATATCTTTAATCATCTTTATAAAAAAATGTTATTTCATTTTATTTATTTATATCTTCATAAACATTTTTTTTATACAAAATACGTCTCATATTATAAATTTTCAATAATTGTTCATTATTTTTTTTATTATTCTTATACGAATTATATTGCGATTTTTAGGTATAATATATTAGATTCTATTTGAATTTAGCTAATTTGTGAAAAAATATTAAAATTATTTCAATATTAAACAATACATATTTGGTTTTAAGTTACATATTCTAAAATTTACATATTATAAGAATAAAAAAATATTGAAAAACTTTTGCTAGTAATAAATGACCAATTAATTAAAAATGAGAATTTATATATATATATATATATATTCATACTGACTTTCTATTAAAAATATATGGATGTATATAATTAATTAATCTTTTTATATTATGAAATACTAAAATATTTTTCTACTTATTATAATTAAATAAGTAATTTTTAAAAATGTAAAAGTAGCTATTTTTTGTAAATAAAAATCTCTACTTTATTAACGGCGATAATTAAATATTCTCTTTACTTGATAAAACAATATTAAGTAAGTATCCAAAAAAAAACTATTTTAACTATGCTAACCTATTTTTAAAAAAAATTAAATATACATAATTAAATTAATTATATTATGAACTACTTAAATATTTTTAAACTGATTATAATTAAATAAGTAATTTTAAAACATGTAAAAGCAGCTATTTTCTGTAAATAAAAATCTGTATTTTAATGACGGCGATAATTAAATGTGCTCTTTACTTTACAAAACTGTGAAAATGGCAGACACAGCATTCGTGACCGCGTCAACAGTTAAAAGGATTAAAAAATAACTACATTACGTTATTGCAATGCAATGCAGTCAAGTGTTAATAGAAGATAAAAGTTAACTTCACTAAAATAGTACCACTCGAAAATATTTTTTTTAGGAAATAAATTTTTACTTTGATATTATTTTTGCTTTTGAACGTTATATTTTATATTTTCCATAACAAAATGAAAACTTTTTTGTATAATATTTTTTATTACAATATATCTATATGAAATTATTTGGGCTTATATCTGATTTACTTCTCTCTTTTTTCCTGTGAATATATATATATATATATATATATATATATATATATATATACACGTGTGTGTGTGTATATATACAAACATATACAGTATATATATATAAAGGAACATATACTTAAATACAACAAAAAAGGGCATTCATGTACATTGTAATAATTTAAAAAGAATGAAAATATTAAAATAAGTAAGAAAATAAAGGAAATAAAAAGAGATGTGTGTATATGTATATATCTACAGTTTTCATTATTTAAAAAGAGATGTGTCACACACATACACACTTTGACACTCCTCTTACGAGGTATACTTTTATAAGAGGTTTTAGTTAGAAACTTCCTTTGTAAGGTTCGACTTGCACTTCACCATCTCTATTGTATGAATGCTTGACTTTCTGTTGAGAAAGTTTCTCTGGAGTTTTTTTTTCATTTTTATCACAGTTTAATGATACCTTACTGCGGATATAGAGATGATCTCTTTGAATTTATTATATTTTACTGTCACCCATTATGTAACACTGACGACTTCTTAATTTAATGAGAGATACTCTTTCATTGTAATTGAAATCGTTTTATATATCGAGTGTACGGTTATATGTTGAAAAAAAGTGAGAAGTTCAATCAATAAATTAATGAAAATATTCTTAGAGCAAATTAAGAATTATTTTATTTAAATCACTTCAATATATTGTATGTTGATTTTCTAAAATTAATATTTTTATAAAAAGTAAATAATAAAATATTTAAAAGTAGTTAAGTGATTTTTATACAACATTAGAAAACTTATTTAATACTGATTTTTAGATAAAATAATTTTAAATACATTATGAGGTTTATATACATTCGTTTCAAAAGCTTAAAAATGTTTTGTTATAAAATAGTATTTTTTATATGCACAGAAGATTATGAAATGTTGATGTAATAATAATGAATCATATATACTCGTATATAATACTTTTTAATTACTTTAATTGTACAATTAATTAGGTAGAATGATATGACAAATATAAACTAGATAAAAAAACAATAATTATTAAAAATATTAATTTAAATTTTTTTGCCTAATTTTTTTAATAAAATATATACATTGAAATTAAATTTGGAGATTTTAATCATTTTAAATTAAAGGTTAAAATTATCAATGTTACTAATATAATATTTTTAATTATTAACAGATATTAGACGATTTTAGTAAATAACGATTGTTAGAAAGAATTTATATTAACAAATTCGTAGTCTTACTACTTATTAATTATATAAATATTTCTGGAATTTTTTTACACATTGTTTTTGAACTAAGTAATTATTTCAGAATTAAATTTAATAATTAAATATTTTTATTCAATCGCGTTTTACAAATTTAATTAAAATGCATAAATTGATTATAACATTTTTTATTGCAAACGAGAATAATATTTTTATAAAGAAATATAAACTTTTAGAAAATTACTTCAAATGATATTTTTTATATATAATAAATTTTAGCTAGACAATTAAACAATATATTTTTATATATATATATATATATATATATATATATATATATATATATATAAATATATATCTGTGTGTGTGTATGTGTGTCTGTGTTATATAGGGTCATCTAAATGTAATGCCTAGATTTGTGTTTTATTAAAAAGAAACACAAATCTAGGCATCACATTTGGATGACTCTATATTTATTGAGGAATAAATATGATTTTGGTTATATAACTTAATATCTTTCATGAATATAAGGAACTACGATAACTTTAACATTTTTATTAATGAAATTCAATTTTTGAATAAATTTGTAAATTTATTCAAGAATATACATTTTATTTCATTATTAGTACCCATTTTACACAATTTTGTTTGGTAATTTTAAAATAATATAATAAATGATTCACTAAGTCATGTAATGATTAAATTTTCATAAATCAATAAAAATTATTTTTATATATAATATATATATATATATATATATATTATTGAATTAGATTAATTTTTAATTAATTTATTTACATTAATGTTCGTGAATATCTAAATTAAAATATTTTTTTGTTAATACAACCATTAATATGAAATTTTAATTCAGTCAAACCCATACTCTATGAATATCAATAATTTTTGTGCGAAAAATATTTTTTTTAATACAAATCATTAATGGTTTAATTAAAAATATTAAAAAAACGAGATTATTATAAATAACAAAATAGAAATTCAAAAACTAACAAATAACATTCTAATTCAACACGTAATTTATTATATACATTCGTATAATTTTTTTGTCAAGAGAGCAATGTTTTTAATTAACTTGTTTAGTATTTTCATGTTTTATTTAAAAATTGTATTTATACGAAAGAAATATTTTCTTAAGAAGTACAGAGAAATATATATATATATATATATATATATATATATATATATGTAAATATAAATTGTGATATAATAAAAAGGCAAATACTAAATTCTAAGGGAAAAAAACTTGTAAGAAAGTAAGGAAAAACGCGTACAACGTCTCGTGGAGTAAAAGATTTATAGATTCCGGCTGATGTAAGCAGTGCAAAGATGAGACGAAAATTTATTTAAAAGGCAACAAATGAAGCGGTCCGTAAAAGTGATGAGCCTTCAAACTCTACAGGCGAGGGATAAAAACTTTTCTTCTTGTTTTTATCTGTTAGGTCGACGGAGCAGAAATAACATTGCCGTACACAACACACCGATGAAAACTGAATTACAGTATTTTAAGATTGAATTATGTAATTTATTAATGCGTATTCAACAAAAAAACGCGAACGGTGTGAGTTCAAACAGTTGTTTGCAAAATCGGGCTACCACATAGCGATCTGCTTCTATGGAAGTTAATTTCTTACGGACTCATAATTTAACTTTTTAATATTTTTATACAAATACACACAGACATTTATATATATATATATATATATATAGGGTGTTCCAATAAACGCTTCAGAAGTTCAAATGGAAATAAAACAAAGTATTTAATTAATTAGTTATTTATTTTTTATTTTTAAGCATATTCTATGGAATTTATGATGGAACGCAATTTTACTTGATATAGTGTATTTTTTAGTCCAATTTTAATCACTCTTTTACATAATTGTGGTCAAGTTTCATGAATTACACGTTCACTGTTTATTTTTAATGGTTCTGTTGTTTGTGATTTATCAGCATAAACTAATGATTTCATATGAACCTACAGAAAATAATCCAATAGAGTTAGATCACATGATTTTTGTGGCCAATTGATAGATCCATTTCGTGGAATAATGGACTCATTAAACTTTTATTTCAATATGTGTATTAAAGTTTTTACAATTTCTAATCGTTGTTGAAGTGTTAAACGTTCCATGATAATTTGCCAAACTATGTTGAGTTGAAATGTCAAAATGAGTTTAAGAAATTCAATCATGGCTGCCACTAGCTATCAATTTTCTGACATTCTTTTTGGAATTCCCATATATATATATATATATATATATATATATATATATATATATATATATATATATATATATATATATATAAATATACGTAAATATTTATATACGAGTTTTTGTGATTATGTAAGGCATTATCAGTTTTTTTTTATTAATTATTCTTCATTGATTAATTATTCTTCCTGCTTTCATTGATATATCTTTTAAATAATTTACACTTTTCCAACAAGTCTAATTTTTATATTTATTATTTTATTTGAAGTAAAACTAATTATTTTTGTATAAATAATTAAATTATAATCTATAATTAAAAAAAATTAAAACAGACTATATCGATATGTGCATATATATAATGGGAGGAGGGACAAAAAGAATAGTTGTAGGAAAAAAAAATATATTGAATAAATTTTATTATTATACTAAATATATTTATATACTTAATATTTACTATTATAAAAAATAAATACTTTTGTTCGAAAATAATGTCGTATTAATAAAGTTATAATAATTGGTTTATGATTTTTCTTTAAAATTTTGTACCATCGAACTAAACTGCTTTTTGATATTCTGAAATTTGAAATGTATGCATGCATATGCTCATACACATATAAATACCTATGCAAACACACACATACATATGTATATATATATATATATATATATATATATATATATATATATATATATATATATATATATATATATATATATATATATAAAATTTTCAACTGAAAACTTTATTTCATTAATACATGAACAAAATCAATTATACAGAGTAGAATTTATACACAATCGAATTATTACGTCGGACGTATTACAATAAAATCAATCAAAATGTCGTTTAACTTGGTAAGTAGAGAAATTTGTATGCATAAGCACACTCGGAGAACCGGTTACAAACTTGTATAACGAAACTTGTTTAATTTTCGTACTGAATTTTAACGAGGTAAGGATTTTTCCCCGCCGCGAATATAAAATCGCACGCGCACAAAAAATATCAATATTTAATACGAAATCAGCATATTTTATGATGTTAGACGTGATGCGATCGGATAAACGCGAGAGCATTATTTTATTAATGCACTAGTTTACAATATATGATATATTCTAGAAAAGATATAAAACAAGAAGAAAGTTGTATAGATATTATAAATGGTTCAGGAAAAGTTTAAAATAAAAGTATTTTTCAAAGCTCATCAGAATTGTTTTTATTATACATAAAATATGTTTACTTTTTTTACCGTTAACTTAAATTTAATTATAGTTTCCAACAACTATGCATATATAAATCTAGATAATAATAATCTTTTGTAATATACGGCTTTTAAATTTACATACTTATAAACTTTTGTGATATGCACTTGTACAAGTTTTTCAATTATTAATAAAATATCTTGAATATTTCAACACTTTTAAGTATATTTTTAGTAGAATATGAGCTATTATTTTATAACAGCTAGATTCTACAATTTATATACATTATATATAGGTGTTTTTTTTAGATAGAACTGTCGATAGGGATTCAATTTAAAGTTCTATCATTTTTAAAAAACATCCAATAGAACATATATATATATATATATATATATATATATATATATATATATATATATATATATGAATAATATATTCTAATTTCAATTTTTTTTATTTATAAAAGTATATCAATGTTTATTGTAATATTAGGTTGGCAAATATCTCCCTTCCGCCTTCTGGTCTTTTGAATTTCGCAGCTATGTACAAAAAAAAAAAAAAAGCGGAAGGGAGATACTTGCCAACCTAATATTTATAACACAATCTAAATTTTAACAATACTTATTTTATATTTAAAAAAATCTAAAATGCATAACGATTTATATATATATATATATATATATATATATATATATATAGAGAGAGAGAGAGAGAGAAAGAGAGATATTTGTGTGTATGTGTGCTTATAAATGTATCTAATATACGTATATATATATATATATATATATATATATATTTCAATATGAAAGGAACAAAATTCTTAATTAATTTCTTAGTGTACTACTATATTTTAATGTTTTTAATTGCTTAAAATTGTTTTATGTTTTAATTTAAGAATTAATTTTTATAATAAATTTTAATTACGTATTTAATTTGACTTTATTAGTTTTTTATTTCTGACTTTAATAAAATTATTAGGTACAAATATTTTCATTTGCTTTACTGTAGAGATAAAATCTAATAAAATAATATTTATTAATAATTAATTAATGTGTACCGATTTTTTAATAAGCAATTTGTTAAGTATAACAAATTTTAACTTTTTACTCAATTAAATAGAACTTCATTAGGACTTTTCAATTAATATATATATATATATATATATATATATATATATATATATATATATATATATATATATATATATATGT
>CP092087.1:12707500-12715000 GCA_029203775.1 Neoneuromus ignobilis
GTTCATCCCTCTCTGTACCTTCGTTCAAGGATTATCGTAGAGTGGAAGAGCAAAACTGAAAAAACATCGATGTACAAAACACGTAAACCATTTTATCTATTTTCCACTGTAGTCAGTACAATGTTTTAAGAGTAATATAATAACTGTTATTTCTCTTGTTCGTGTTGTAAACTTTATGTTATCGAAGTAGAGTTTTATGAGAGTGCTTACGGATATTACTGTCGTGGTGTTAGTAATATTAAGAAACGTGTTTATAGTATTGTTATTGTTATCGATTCCTTGTTTCATACTATACGCGTGACAAGTTTAATAAAGCTGTCAATTTTTTACAGTAAGTGAATGATGTATGATTATTTAAGTTGTATGGTGTGAAAACGAAATTTAAAACATTTTTGTTAACGCTAAATGGTATATTTATTCAATTTCAATCTTTATAAAAATTGTCTATACAAATCTCTGTCTATTTATTAATTTATTTATTTATCTATATATAGGATGGTTCAAATGAAACTGAAGGGTTTAGATATACATTTACTTGCTTTTTACCATTTGCTATTCTTTATTATCATTCAGTCTCAGTTGGGTCACTATATATATATATATATATATATATATATATATATATATATATATATATATATATATGTTTATATTTGTGTGTATATGTATTTATCTATATACTCAATCGATTAAAGGAAATTTTAATATTTTAATACATTTATTTCTCATGCGAAAAATGTATATTAATTTTAACTCTAAAGAAAAATAAAATTCTTATTTTTTATGGTTACAAAACTGTTATTAGATATAGGTAATAAATTTAAATATTTATTTTAATATATGAAGTACAGGTTATTGCATTTATTTTAAATTCATATACATCTCCTCACACACACACACACACACACACACACATATATATATATATATATACATACATATGTATGTGTATGTATGTGTTTCATTAAAAAAATTGACTGATATTTTATATATTGTGCCATATCTAAAAAAATATTTATTTTCAAGAATTATATTTTTGACCAAAATTATTTCTCAATTTTTTTCACTCCTCCATATTTCTTAACCATATTATTGAAATATTTTTATAAAACTGCATTTAAACATAAAATTTCAAATATATACTAAATTTCTTTTTGTTGATAATTTATTTATATTTCAAATTAAATGTGGATTTAAATTCCTTTTTCTGAAAATGTTCCAAATTGATCATTTATAAGAAATAAATCATAAAATTCGTTCGGTACAAAAGTAAAAAAAAAACTGAAATAATATAAATAATGTTTAAATATAACAGGTTTATTTTGAAAATATTAACTACAAAATAATTGTTTTATTTCAATTAAAAACATATCATGTGATTACAATAACCCGTTAGTGTCATATAATCAATTTAGTTGTATTTTTTGTCTCCCACGACATTATAAATATTATATATTAAATAATATATGTAACAAAACCATATTCTATTTTCGTAACATAGCCTTCACATGTCATACATTATATAACGATTGACTTGACGAGCTTTGGAAAAAGTACTATTTATAGTAAGTGGATGGCACGAACTATGCCATATGAAATAACTACAACAATAATTTTCTTAACAATATGGCATTTTCACATTGGAATATAATTTGCTGTGTACTAATGTTGACATGAAAATGCATACACAAACACATGTATACACACACATAAATATATATATATATATATATATATATATATATATATAAATGTAATATATATGAATGTACTGTATGTATGTCAGCCAATCATTTTATAATAAATCTATTAATGAATATTTGAACGATCGGCAATCATGTGTCACGATATGTTTGCATGAATAAAAAGCTCGTCAGTTTTATATAGATCGGTATAGTGCATTGAAAATTTTCTTTACAAGTTGTACCGAATGTTCACCGTTTGAATGATTAAATCATTTTGTCAACAGTATTATTGATTACGTTAACGATAATGATTAGTAGAGACAGCAAAGATAATTGACCTTTCAACTCATTATTTTTTTATTTATGTCAACGTTGATGTGTAATAAATATTAAATGATACATTTTACAATTACTGTGAAGTCAAAATAAATTATTCTAAAATAAAAAGCACTACCTATTTTATTTTATATAAATTTATTTGTAATAGAATATTTTTTAGAAAATTTAATTTCTATTAATTATTTTTTATTTATTTGTATCATTTTATATTATTGTTAGCGTTTTGTGTATTAGATGTAGATCACAATTTTGATGTAGTAATTTGTTACTCCTGTAAATTGACAACATAGTTATATAGAAAAATTAAAAATAAATTAAAATTAAAATAGTACAAATATCAGAATCTACTTTAATGTAACTTTCAAGTTAAAAGTCATATTATAAAAAGTACTACAAACTATAGAAGATAATAAACAAGATAGATTTTTTTAAAAAATAAATATTTATGTAACACAAGAAAAAACATGGTTTATAAATTATATAGTATTTTATTTACATATATTAAAAGCAATTTTTATTTTTTTTTTAATAAAAAAACAAATTTTAATGGATATTAATTTAATTACTGCAACAATTAAATCAAAATATGATTTATTATTTTATTTATTTCATTATATATATATATATATATATATATATATATATATATATATATATATATATAATTTAATATAAAACTTATACGATCTTCTTCATAGTAGGTTTATTGATTCAAACTCAATTTATTTGAGTTTTAACTTTGAGCTTCTACTCCATAGTAAAGTATAAATTGCCCGTAGGAAGGGTGGTAGGTTGGAGCCAAAAGTCGAATGTACCGAGTTTAAATCCACGAACACTCAACAGAGTCTATCAAACACCCAATCGACTCTCTTGAACACCGTCAAACAAAGTGATCCACGTAGTAATTACTAACAGAAGTTTATCAAGATCAACTTATTACATACACAATATTGATATATAAACATATAAAGTACTTTTTACTGATATGAACATACATAAACACAAATTTGCTAATAGCGGATGTTCGTTTTGGTTTATTGATTCAAACATAATTTGTTTAAGTTTTAGCTTTGAGCTTCTACCATGTCCTCTATAATTTATATATATATATATATATATATATCAATTTATATAAATACACCCTCATCATCATTAACAACAGCAACATTATCAGCCTTTTATATACTACTGGATGAAGATCTTTTTTTAAAATTTTACTCTTTCAGTGATTCAGTATTTTTCTCTCCTGTTCCACACCGAGAAATGATCTCGTATATTTTTTCTTCTCTTTGTGTGTATATATATATATATAAATTATTCAAAAATTCTGATCATTTATTTTGCATGAACAATTAATTTAAATTTATTGCAATTAACAATGTAATTGAAATTATTAAATTTAATAAGCATTTGAACAATTATTTTATAAATATCATATTTATTATATATATATATATATATATATATATATATATATATATACATATATACATACTTGTTAATAATATATACATGCAGACATTTGTGGTATTATTACCATTTAACACATATTTCATTTTCCAACTATTTGTGTAACACAAATATCCACTGTTCAAATATATCTTTATGTAAATATAAAATATTTGCTTTAAAGATTATGTATTATCGATTTTAATATATTTACTTCATTATTGTTTTACATACACACATGCATACGTACATACATTTATATATATATATATATATATATATATATATATATATATATATATATATATAGGGTGTTTTTTAAGCGTGATAGAACTTAAAAGTGAATCCCTATCGAAAATTCTATCTAACATAAAAAACAACATTTATCATATATATATATATATATATATATGTTTATGTATGTGTGCTTATTTTATGTATATGTGTATATATGAACTATTTTTATAAATTAATAATTTTCAATAGCCACCATTATTTAAAATGCCATTAGTATGAATAAAAAAAATATAATTACTATTATATATCAAAAAAGTAAATCTTAAATGTAGTCTTTTAAAATAAACACACAAAAAAATAATTAATTTAAAAGGACGTTTTTCTGATGAAAAATACAACAGTATATAAAAAAGTATTAGAGTTTTTTCTTCATCGAATCTCGGCAGCATTATTTATTACGTATCTTGAGTTAAAGTAAATCCTCTTTGGTTTCAGATCATTAGTTATGTACAAGAAATAATCATTTATTATCAGTATTTTTAAATAAGGAACATCAAGCTTCCAAATGAGAATAAAATGTACCAAGTATACAAAGTTTTTGTGATAAATTTTTAGGATTTAAAATTTCTTGTTATGGAATAACTCTATCTTTTTTCTATATATATCTATGTATCTATAAATCTATATATATATATATATATATATATATATATATATATATATATAGATATATATATATATATTATCGGAATAGACTGAAAAAAGATTGGATCAATTGAATTCGAAAATTTTAGGAGAGGTTTTCATCCATTAGTGGACTGAGGGGGCTGATAATAACAATGATTTTATATATATATATATATATATATATATATATATATATATATATATATATATATATATATATAAAATACGTACAGATGTATTAGTATTTATGAATTTTAATAAATTATTAGATGTATTTAGAACAACTTATTTTAATTTGTTTAAATAGGAACTTTTATTATTTTGTTCAAAATATTTACCAGATTTTACCAAAATAATTTCATAAACATTTTATTAATATTTCTTAAATGTTAAATTTATTATTATCATCCTCTTTCTGTCCAAGGCTGGATGTTTTGGATCTTTTCCAAAACTTTCCACTTTAATCAATTTAATGTCTTTCTTTTTCAGTTCATTTACACGAATTTTTTTATATTTCTACTCCATCTATTCATAGATATTTTCTTGAGTTTTTTTGTATATTAAGATTTCGTTATATATATATATATATATATATATATATATATATTCTGTAAATTTTAAAATGTTTATAAATTTTAATGTAATTAACTGAAAATATCAGTTATATGTAAAATCTATTTTATTTCAATTCTATGATTTTTTTTAATTCTTTTTTCTAAGAATAACTACATTTTAGGTTACATTTAGTTGATTCTGCAATGTATTGTTTGATTTATGAGAAAATGAGATTGATTTTTAATCAGAAGATATTTATAAAAATTTATTCTTTAGTTTCATTTAGATTTCTAATAAATTTTAATTATTATGCTATTTAAAACTATTAGATAATACTAATAAAATTCTTCTTATATAGGCGCAGTTGGTGGAGATGACGATGGCGATGATAAGGAAAAGGAAGAGGAGGCCGAAAGAGAACGGCAGGAGGCGATCAGAGAAGCTGAAGAACGACGGAAGGAAAAACACAGAAAAATGGAGGAAGAGCGGGAAAAAATGAGACAAGAAATTCGAGATAAGGTATGATACTTATTGTTGATAAATATATAATGATAACTTAATATTGATTTTATACAAAAACAATATTTAAATTTAAAAAGAATATACTCTGAATTATATCAAACACTTTCTTAAGTATAATTTTTTGAAAACAGTAATACTTTTTGTATTCTTTAATAATTATATATTATAAAATGAAAATCATATATGGAATATTAATTTTAAAATAAGTTATTTTCAGTTCAATGATCAAACTTTATTTTATGTTTCATATTATGATTCAATTAAATTATATAGGATTTTTTTCGATTTATAATATATATATATATATATATATATATATATATATATATATATGCATAAATATGCATAAATATAGGAACATATATATTTAACAGTTAATTTAAACTAATTTTCCACTCGTTTCATTTATGCACAGTTGAGGCTGAATTAACTACCATTGTTGTTCTAACGAACCAAGAGCTTTCACATCCATTGTTTTTGTTAGTGATAGAGCTTTCCGCCTAATTGCAAAATGTACTGTTCTATTGATTTTAACCCTTTAATCCATATAATGTATCGATTGATTCCATATATATATAGTTAAAGAGTGAAATCATCCGTTTAACGTTTTATCAAATATATTCAGGTTAAATTCACATGAACATGCTCGCATTATTATATTATGTCTATATATACATATATATAAAGAGAGAGAGAGAGAGAAAGATAAAGTACATACATATATCCTATATACATATATATGCATATAGATATATGTATCTATACATATATTCATATGAATAAACATAAATTAACCAATATGTGTATTATGTAATGGAATAAAAGTAACATAAATCTAATTTTCAAATATATTTAATTTTGAATTCGTCCTGGAATGTATTTCATATGATTAATACTATTTTGTCGAAATGTTCAAAATGAAAACGTACTTTACCTTCATCAAAATAGATCGACATGGGTTATGTACGAACCCGTGTTTTCTTAGATGACGCATTCAGACAACTGTGCATTTGTGCACTATCCAAATATATGACAGTTCTAACGTAAGACAATTTTAACTAATGGTTAGCACGACAAGCTGATAACAAATGATAATTTATATCGTATTATAAACTCTATATTAAGTTACTAATCAGGATAAAAATGTAAATGAAGAAGCAATCTCAATGAAAACACAATTCAACACTAATTTCTAAAAAAAAAATTATATATATATATATATATTTATATAAAGTATTTTGTATATAAAATCAAATAAAATAAGTGGTTGATCAGTTCTTCGAGGCAGAACGATATACATTTATATATATATATATATATATATATATATATATATATATATATATATATATATATATATATAGTACAGTGGGAGCACTGTACGGGAATTATTTTCATTAAAGCGCTGAAAAAGGGAACAAAAAGCTGCTTACAGTGGTTACGTTTATGTCTCACTAAGAGGATTATTTTTATTGCGTCTTTTTTTCTCATGGCTCAACAGATATGTCAGCTTTTCTACCGCTGACACACGGTTTATGCATTATAAAATAATAATAATAATACGTATGTACGAAGAAAATATTTTTGTTAATTAATTATTGTATGAGATTTATTTTTTGTTAATATTCACATTAGGAGTACAATATTGAAAAAAATCGTATAGTTTTAAATAGAACATAACGTAGTTCTATGTTCTAAAAAGTATATAAATAATATAAAACGTGTGGTTTTGAAATATGTATTGTAATTATTTGAATTTCAAATCGCAAAAAATATGTAAAATAATAGACATTTGTATTTCATTGTTTGTTTATTTTTAATATCTACTGTTAGTAAAAATATATTATATGCATACAGATATACATACATTCACATATATATATATATATATATATATATATATATATATATAAAATTATTTTGAATTTCAAAATCGGTTTTTTTGTACAGACTAAGAATTAAATTATTGAAAACTTTTAATAAAACACAAATCTAGGCGTCACATTTGGATGACCCTATATTTCCA
>CP092087.1:12720000-12765000 GCA_029203775.1 Neoneuromus ignobilis
TATTTTACAACGAATAACAAATAATTTTCATTTTTTTATTATATATAGGGGTTTTTTCAATAAGCGCTTCAGAAGTTTAAATGGAAATAAAACAAACATTATTTAATTAATTCGTTATTTAATTTCTTTATTTTGAAACATATTCTATGGCATTAATGATGGATTACAATGTCACTTATATGACCAACACGATTTTGTTTAACTAAGTACATTCGTTTAGTCTAGTTTTTAGTCACTCTTTCACATAATTGTGGTTCAATTTCATGAATTACACGTTTAATATTTCTTTTAATGCTTCTATTATTTGTAGTTTATCATCATAAACCAATGATTTCACATAACCCCAGAAAATTTTTTCCAATGGAGTTAGATCACATGATCTTTGTGACAAATTTGAAAAATAATGGACTCATTAAACTTTTGTTCCAATAAATCTATTGAAGTTTTTACAATTTCTAAACGTTGTTGAAGTGTTAAACGTTCCATGATAATTTGCCAAATTATACTGAGTTGAAATGCCAAAAATTATCTTGAAAAAAGTTCAAACATGGCTATCACCAGCTGTTAAAGTTTTGAGATTCTTATAGGAAAATCTGTATAAAATATTTTTTTTTAAAAAAAGGAATAAATAAAAGGTTATTATAGCAAACCTATTACTAGTACAATCAAATTGAATAGATATTTTCTTAAGAAAAACATTTTAATTATTATAAATTGTATTTTAGAAAAATAATTTATGTGAATTGAATAAAAAAAAATTGATAGAATTTTCTTTGATTATTTATATTTTTATTTCTTTAAAATTTTAACTAATATCAATTTTTATTTAAGTTGCAAAAAGTACTTCTTATATTTATTATTATATTTTTTATAAGGTAAGACCATTTTTAATATTTACATTGTACAAAAAAATATAAACGAAATCGATTATAAAACCAGTGAACGTTCTCAAAAATATAATTGTTGTAATTTATGCAAAACCGTGCACAGCGAAACGCAATCGTATTCCGTTACACATATTTACCGTACGATATAATACTCCATGATGAAGGTGGTAGCAACGTTAGAAATAATACTAGTGGTTATGGTTAGGGTGGTGTAGCGTGTTGTATATACAACTAGTCTAAAAGTCATTGGCATTCACGGAACACGTCGAATTAATTGTTTTTGTACGATTTAGATTAGGCTTTTGACGTGACCTGTTTTAAATGGAATAATCTTTGAAACATCGTTTATTTCATTTTGGATTATGTTTTTCATTCGAAGTACAAACAAATCAAATATCATTTCATTTCATATTAAAATTTTACAAAAATATAACAGAAGTGAAATGTAATTATGAAATTATCATAAAATACGTTAATAAAAAATATGTGTATATAAATATGTTATTTATATCGTGACATTATGAATACTCAATAACATTTAACTTTTAGCTTAATTCTCTTGATGCAATAACCGCAACAAAAGGAATATCTAAAAATATTCAATTTATATATATAAAAATACTATTAAAACGTATTTTTTTAAACACGTAAAACTTTATTTTTTAATTCGTGCTATTATATAAATTAAAGAATAAATTTAATAATTGTAAATCATTCTTTTAATACTGTATAATATTATTTATTAAATATCAAAAATAATAATTTGAAGAAAAAAACTGAAATTGATATTTTCAAATTTCTACTCAATTATTTATAATAGATTAGTAAAAACCACATCTGAAAATTCAATAGCATTCTTAACATCTCAAATCGTTTCTTTAATGATTTTTCTGTCATTGTCAGAAAGACCTAAATGAAATTATTTTGGTTTGATAAAAATGTTTTTATATTGCAACAACATATTTTTTCAGCATGAATTCTTTTTAAGTTGAAATCTTTTTAATACGTTGGAAAATCTTTTGTTGATTTTATAATGTCTTTCATTTCTTCAAAAATCATCCGTATTCGGAAAGTAATTGTTTTCTTTTGAATTTACCACTCTTTTGAGTTTTTTTTTAATAAAAGTGTTCACTTTTTTATTTTAATCATATTAATGACAGTGAATAAATGTAATTTTTTTAATTGTTCTATTAATTTTTTTGTTTTTTATATATCTTTTAATTATTTGTATTGTTTAATAAAATGTAGAAAATTTATAAATATTTTAAACTTTTTTGAAAAATGACTGATGTTAAAAAGTTGTATAACTAACACATGTAACTTTTGATTGATTTGTTTTAGTCTCTACTTTTAAAATATATTATCTTCAGCTACAGAATGTTTTTTCCAATAATTAATAATTTAAAATTTTGATACAAAATATAAAAGAAATATTGAAAAAAGTATTTTTAATATGCGATGTTTTAAAAAGTATATATATTATAAATTGAAAATGTTCTCAACTTAAAAGTTTAAATTTGTTTATTAAAACGTAAATTTATAAATAACACATTGTTCAAAATTTTTCAACGTATTTATTTGTAAGATATTAAATTACACACAACTGTAATTAATTCATAATATTAACTTCTATATAAAGAAACTTAATTATTTATAAATATTTTCCGTTGAAAAATATTTCATTACATTTTGTTCGAAATACTTTTCTAAAAAAATATGTAATCAACTGACCGACGCATGTACATAAACAAAACCTTGGTCAAAAATAGAACGTAACGTTGAGTTAGTATCACGAAACATGTATTGATTATTTGATTAAAATCTGATCGTGATGTAGGTCACCTGCGCTATACATTTTTTAAAGTTCCGTCCTCTTAAAAAGCGATCTTTGAACGTTTTGTGTGTTTTTATCCAATATTTTTATTATAAAAGAGCTAGTTATTTTTCTTTTAAATAAAAAAATCGTTTCCGTTCATCTGATTATTTCTTAAATATACGATAATGTATATAATGTTACGATAGATTTTATCGTAATAAATAATGATCCGATTTAAGAAGTTATTTTAATGACTTTATTTCTGTACGATTTCTTATCGTACAGTTATTTTCTACCTTTATATTACTCAGGAAATAATAAATAAAGTAACAAATAAAGTAAATATTTATTTAAGTAGGAAAGAAATTTATTTCAATGACGTTAAATTTTAATTCAATAACCATATTTATTCAATGATTTTTTTCTAAAAAAAAACTCATTAGAAAGTAAATTAATGCACTGCATGAGTTAATAGTATCGATGGTAAGCTTGTTATCATTATAAAATTCATAAAAAACGTAGTTACAATATACATTGTACCTAAACCTAATATGGTACATTACAAAGAGCAAAATTTTTTTGAGTACGACACATGATGTATCTTCGAAACTAGAGCTAATATTTATTTTTAACTATTGTATTCGTAATTAACAGGTACTTAGTCTAAATTATCTTACTTTGTTTTGGAAGCATTTTAGCTGTTGACAATTATTATTTTAATTTTCTCTATAACTAATATTTTACTGAAAATAATTATAAAACAGAAAAAAATTCAGAGTACAAAAGTATAATTAATTTTATGAAATCCAAATTCAAATCCAATCCAAAACAGTTAAAAATAAAAAAGAGATATAAGACTTTTACTAAAATATAGTAATAATGAAATAATTATAACATTTTAAATATCTTATTACTGATGAGTTAAAACAATTCATTTTGGATAAAACTATCAACTATATTTTTTTATTTACTTTTTTATGAATTAAAAAATAATCTCAGTTAAATGAATACAAAATATCTTAGTCAATTTTTCAATATATAACAATTTTTTTATAAACGGATATACAATATGTCTTTGCAACATTTAAATAAAAATTTTAAAAAAATATTATAAAATGACAAAGTTAAAAACAAGAAAATTATAATATTTCTTCAATAGTAAGTTTTCATATTTAAAAATGATAATAATTTATATAGAACTCTGCAGCTTGACAACATAAATAAAAATAAAGTAAACATTCTTGTTTTCTTATTATCAAAGTTTGATTAAAAAAACATCCATTACTATGTTAATATTATACTGTACTTATGCATAAAATATAAATATAGTGCTATACACTCTTTTTAAAAATAAAACAGTAACCATGTGTTTTGATAATCTATAAAATCTTTTTAAACAAGCTTTTCTTAGACACTGAATAATTGAGTATATGAAAATTGAGTCAACTCAATTTTTCAAGAACAACAATGTATACAAACATTATTTTTATAGATTACAGCAATATATCTTCTATTTTAAAAAAATATCACTATGAAAAACATTTGTTAAATTCAAATATACATGTTTTTTGAATACATAATTCCAAAGATGATTTATTTATAGATTTTTTTTCTTTTTAAATTTATTTGTTTACAAGTAAATATCCTATTTCTTTACATTTCTAATTATTTTTATTATATATATATATATATATACATATATATATAATATACTAATTATATACACAAATTTATCAAGGACATTTTTTTATTTACTATTGTTTAAAAATAAATTTACTTTATTAAATAAAATATTTTTTATTATATTTCTATTTGTTAATAAAATAAACTTTAACTATAGTGTTATAATATAGTTGTTTAAATATTATTATGAAAATTATACAGAATTAATAATATTTGATATTAAAATATTTATTATTAAATGATAATACGAAAATTAAATACATAAATACAGTCTAATTATTAGATTTTATACTAAAGTTCACAGCTTTACCTTTAAATGATGTTATAAATGTTATAGTAATTATTTTTCTAATTTTATTTTATATTATGTTGGCATTTCTGTGTTCAATACTATTGTGTTTAATAGAAACATGTTTTTATTGTTTCAAAAATACTCATTAATACCTTTCATATCAGATATTTATTCTTTCTAAATCTACAATATTACAAAAATAAGATTAAAATTTTTGATTTAAAAAAAGATTTTTATATATGAAATACTATCGTGTATGGTTTACGAAAATCAAAACTATTGATTTGAACTAAAAATCAGGAATTATTGTTAACATTGAAAATAATATACGATTTTCTAGATAACCTAAAAACGAGGAGAATTGTATCAGTCGATTGTGGTTTAACAGTTAAATGTTGACAAAAGATTTAGAGAAATAAAAAATTAGTTTTATATGAATTTATGAACACATCATCAAAAGCAACCAAATACATGTACATTATTGATAGATAGAAAGAGAAAAAACTTTTTTTTGTTAAATATCAAACTGAACATTGCGTTTTTTGAATACTATTATAAAATGAAAAATTGGTTCATTGTGTTTTTAATCAAGACATATTGTTCCGCATAGACTAGTTAAATAAATATTTCATCACCATAACCAAATATTCAAACAATAAATTTGTTCTCAATATTTAGTATTGAAAATGTATTTTTATGATTTACCAACATATACTACAATACTTAACAAAATTGTTAAAATATTTACGTGTATTTATTAAAAACTAACTTATTTTTAGGCAATTTAATATAAAAATAAATACAATCAATGAATAATATTATTGTAAATTATTTGTTTCAAATATAAAACTATAATGTGTATATATATATATATAATTTAAAACTAAAATGGCTGATTGCTGCTACCTGACATCTAACATTATTTATTCTGAAAGAAGAATATATTAGACCGTTTTCCTGCCGACTTGTTACGTTTCGTTTGGTTTATTTTCCACGTCAGACTTGTATTCTTTCTTGAAAATATCGAACGTATACATCTAAACTCCATGCACAATTACTTATGCACGTAAAATTTAAATAATTCAACGCCATTGATCCGTACACTAAAACTTCTGCCATCGGCTCGACAAATAATAAATCAGTTTTTGTCGCGAAACGACTAGCTCGTCTATTATTTCGTACATTCTATGTACATGATCAGATTGTAAAATATGGAAACGGTGAAGTTTATTTATTACTAGTAATATATATATATATATATATATATATATATATATATATATATATATATATATATAATATTTTTAGTCATGAAATGTTAACGACTGTATGTTTTATGAATAACAATTTATAGTCCTTTTAAAATACAAACCAAATTATGGAATAAATTTATAATATATATATATATATATATATATATATATATATATATATATATAATTGTTTTAATGTATTTATTATTTTGAAATAATTTCAAAATTATATTTGTATAATAAAATGCAATAATTTTAAAAAAATCATATATTGCTTGTTTACATGATATTTAATATTATTAAAAATCATTCCTTCAGTAAAAACGAATTATTTTTTAAGAATAAATATAAATAACTATTTCTCAATTATTGTAGTTAAATAGTTTACTTATTTATCTATAATAATAAATTTCATATGAAAGAATAATATAAATGTAAAAAAAAAAAATATCCATATAGATTTTATATTTGCATTTTTATCCATATCTCAATTTATCAAGTTCTTTTTATACTCTTGCTGACACTGCTTTCCGGCGATCCCTTCAAGTTTTTCCTGCCGTTTGTCTTAGTACCTCATCTTTATAGCTTGTATCTTGCTTTTTTACGCAATACGTATCTTTACATAAGGATGGGAATTTTATGCAATTTTGTATTATCCGATATTTCTTTTCAACCAATGATTGTATAGATCAGATATTAATAGAAATGATTGGATTTCCTCATTCTATTATTAACTTCTTCGTCTACCTTTTTATGTATCGCTAATATTTCCCGATTTTCAAATCAATTGTGTTCTTTCTTTGAAAGGTGATATTTATGATTTCCAACCTCACTTTCTACTTTTATTCATTTTAACTGTCATATATCTATGATTTTTTTAAAAAAGTCATATACTAATTTATCTCTAAATAATGAAAATTTTTGATGAACTATTTGTGCACGCTGTAATTTATAATCCAACAATTATTTATTTATTTTAATTAGTAACTCATTATTTTTGGATCACTGGGAGCCAAAGATAAAAATTTCATCAAAAGATCAACGACCCGAATAAAAATATTTCAACTGAAAACCCGTCGTGCGCGTTATAATAACGTGCTAGAATAATCACCGAACATAATCCCATTTTCTGATACATAAATTAATAAACGCCGGCGTGCAGCCTCCATCACAACCACCTCGACAATTATAAAAGTATGACTGGAGTAAAAGCGAACTCCGAACTCTGACGCACTGTGAAACAAACACCATCGTTCTCGGTCTTGATCACGTCTTTTATGGTCGTTTATAATACGTCTGGTTCCTGTGTTGACGAATATACCATTTATCTTAAGCTTTCGGGAATTTATTACGTTATATAGTGGACAGGTTGACATGGGTCATATGTGGAAGATAGACGTTATATATATATGTGTATATATATATATATATGTGTATATATATATATATATATATATATATATATATATATATTAAACAATTTTATTGTCTTAAATTAACTTACGTTCTCTTTGTTCAGCTTGATTAATATTAAGTGTCCATAATAAATTCGTAAACCAAGTAATTATTTCTGCGTGTTAAAGCTGAAAATTTATCCACATCATACACTGTAAAGCAAGTTAATTTCTTTGGATGTTACTAAACTGCCTTATATAAGTGTATATATATACAGGGTGGCCCAAATAAGACTGACAGATGGTAAAAAAATAGTAAATGATAGTAAGCAACTAAATGTATATCTAAACACTTCAGTCTAATTTTGGTCAGCCTATATTTTATATATATATATATATATATATATATATATATATATATATATATATATAGAAATAAATAAGTATTTCAAAAGAATAAATGGAGTATTTTAAAAAGAATATTTTTAAAATACTTCATTCAAACAGTTATCACTGTTTCCATCTATACATTTAAAAAAAGACCTACTTGTTTTATAAGATTTAAAAAAACTTATAATTATCTATAATTAATATTACTTAGAGTATATATATATATATATATATATATATATATATATATAAATTTTCAATGAAAATATAAATTATCGACATAATTAAATTAAAATTCAGAATATAATGAAAAATATAAACTTTATTTTAAATGTTTATTTTTTCACTTACAAATATTTATTTTTAATTTTTTGTGTATTATTTTTTTGATTAACACTAAAGTGATAAACACTAAATTATCTTAAAATATTTTTTTCAATTATCATGTCAAAAAAAAATTTAATAATTAAAAAATCATATTTTTCCACAATGTAATTTTTATTTTGTAATTTCCAATAAAATTTAAAGATTTCATTCAAATTTGTAATATTTTTCTGTAAAATAAAATATTTTATATTTTTAATGGTATTATAAAACTTAAATTGTCATTAAAAACATCAAATGCTTAAAAAAACATGGATTTACTATTTTTTTCGTAAATAACCATTGGAAAATCCACCTTAAGTCATTATTCATTGAAATTCAGTAGCATTAATAGTTTTGTATAAAATATTTAGGAACATTTTCATTCAGAACTTTTTCAAACATAACAGAAATAAAAATAAAATGTCCCTAAATAATAAATGTTACATTTATATAGGGTAGCCTGAATGAGACTGAAGAATTTAGACATATATTTATTTGCTATTCTTTAATATCATTCTGTTTAATTTGAGCCACCCTATATTAAATGTATGTCTTCAATCATTAAATATATTTATTTTTCACAGTACAATATCAGTTAAATTTTTTATTTAAAATTTTTCATTATCAATATTTTAAATACTTATTTTCTAATATTTATCACAAATTTTATAACATTGATATGTCTTTTTTTCATTTCAAATAAATAATTATATTTAAAATGAAACATTATGAAAAATGAGAATCAAGGAAACTTTTTACAGAAATTGATTGCAATTCTCTGTAAATTTCAAAACTACATAACATTAAAACTTCATGTGAAATATATTACAACCATGAAAACATATCTCATAGAAGCAGAAACCCGTGAAAATACGATTTATTTTAACTACGCAGTCATAACAATATCATCAGCTAAAATATAATATATATATATATATATATATATATATATATATATATGAGTGTGTGTGTGTATGAAGATAAATGTGTGTAAAGGTAGGTAAAACTCGCTCCTCTCTTCATGAGCTAATTCGCATCCTGGAAATTTGTTGAACCTTACAGTTAAATTAGTACGCTTTAGAATCTATATAAACAGTAACATATATTTGCATTAGAAACAATCCAGCCGCGTCCCTTTACGCACTGTCGGGATAATTAGTAAAGTCCCGCAGGACATTCGAAACATTACACGAGGACATGACGTCACCCGAGGCCTGAAAACGAATGTCGGTGTACAAAGTAGAAGCATCGTTGGTACTGCTTTCCTCTCACTGTTTATGTGTGGCAGTGTGCGGCTTCAATATGCCACAATTACATTTATGGATCGTCGCGTGTGCGTACGCGTGTCATGAACATGACTATCTTTTACCAAAACATCATTCAAAATTTTATATATATATATATATATATATGTATGTATGTATGTATTTAAAAAAAATAATCGTAAAAAAATAGTTATCATACAGTAATCCAGATTTTATATTCATCTGTAACAAGAAAGTATTTTAAACATTTATAGTTAAAATATTCTTTATAATTTTTTATACACTTTTTTTTATCAGTAACATTTTATTTTTTAAATCAGATAATTAAATAAAATATTTCTCCTCATATTACTTAAAAATTTTTTTATAACAAATAATATTATTTTTGAAATTACCAAATTTTCTTTTACACAAATGAATTACAAGATATTAGAAAATGTTTAATAATTAATTATTGTTTACTTTGTTTCTTTATAACAATAGATTAATGCGCATTTCGATGAAAATATTACCATCATCAGAGTACCATGTTATAAAATCTGCATCAGTCAATTTTCATTAACCTGCATTACATCAACCTATTGTTATTATTAACAAATAAAGTAAACAATAAATAATTACTGAACACTTTCTAATATCTTGTAGTATTAAAGTGATAATTTATTTGTATAAAAATCAAATAATATTATTTTCCTTTAAACTCCATCAATATTTCTGTATTTGATTTTCCTATTTAAAAATAAATAAATAAAACTTGATTTCCTATGTAAAACAGATTTCCCAGTCATTATCTGTAAATAATGTAATATTTTATTGTTCTGAAAATGAATTTATAATCTATTTTATTCGAATTTAATGTATATTTTATAACTGAGTATTAAATAATTATAGAATAACTATTGACATTTTTTTACGAGATTGATAATAACATCATTTGTTAATATTCTATTAATTTTATTAAACTGTTGAAGTTTATAAAATTCTATTAAATATTTTTATGAATTAATTTCTGTATTAGTAAATACAATGCATTTAAAATCGTTTTATTCATCATTACCATTTCCGTATATCTATTTGTGTCATTTATAAAGCAGGTTTTATGAGTTATATTTTACATTTAAAATATTTCAACTACCTAATCAATTCAAAACTGATTTGTTTTTTGTTGAGATATTAGTTTTTATTGATTAAATAATAAATTATGTTCTTTAAACAACTATCTATAAATCGATATCTTATCTATAGAAGTTAAAAAAATTAAATTACATCATAAACTTGAACTCATCAAATATTTAAATTGTTGTAATAAAAATAAACAAGAATATTAATCAGAAAGAACTCAATATAAATTTTTGAAATTAGATTATTAATTAAAATTTATTATAACTATTTAAATTTTACCTTTCTATAAATAATTTTGTTTAATCGATAAAGGAAAAACTTGGAAACTTGTAGAGTTAACTCAATTTTTTAATATATATATATTAGCATTTTAGCATAAAATATTTTTATGTAATTAAACATATTTATATAAATATAAAAAATATTTAACAATTTTTAAATAATCAATACTTTATTGTCAAAATAGTTTTAATAAAAATTAAAATTAATTTGTTACATCTGTCTATATTTAATATTCACTGAAGTATATTTTGTAAAATTAGACGTTTTCCCACAAGTAGTTATAAATTTGAAGGAGATAAATGACTTTGTTATCATGTCTCAACTTCATTATACTAAACTGTTTCGAATAATTTATTTATAGATAATAAACATCTTACCCTTTTGCTATCAAATGACATACGACATTAATGTCACATTTATTGTTTAACTTATTTCTCTAAAAAATATTTTTGTGTATAATTATGGACATATTTTACAAATATATGAATAGATTTACAGATACATATAAAAAAATAATGAAATCATGATATGTACTACACGGCAATGAAGATGACTTAATCGGGGTCAAATTGACTCTAGTAGGGAGTCCGTTAATTTATAGCGACTCCCTAACGGAGTCAGATTGACTCCCTTTGAGGTGTTTCACCGAAGACATCATTGAAGTATCAATCGAGTGAAGCAATCTGTATAAGAGTAATAATCATATTAAAGTATCTTTTAATAACAACATATGGTTTTTGTTATTGAATTTATTATTTGTTTGAATTATTAATTTTAAAAAACGTTAAAACTGAAATGTTTTTTGTTTCAATAACTGTAATATTATTAATGACCATAAAGTATCATTCAACATTTGACTAATTATTAAGTATTTTATACAAAATAGATCACTTAAATATATATATATATATATATATATATATATATATATATATATATATATATATATATGAATATAAATTTATGTATAGATTGTGAAAAAATATTTGAATTAAATATAATTAATAAATATTTTCTTTGAGTTTTAAATTATTAATGTTGTTATTTGATACTTTTATTAATAAATATTTTCTTACTTCTTATTCTTCTCGAATATTCTTTGAAATTTAGTATAAAATATTTTTTTCAAGAAGTATGAAATGAAAAAATAGAGCAAAAAAGTTCAACCATAACAAGTTAGTTAAGTAGATTACAAATTGATCAAAGCCATAAAGGTAAATGAGAAAGAAAATTTTGAAAAAATCAATATCATTTAAGGGAAACGGCTCAAAGATAATGATAACCATACTGGTGAAAAGATAAATTTACATAGAAAAAGATTTGAAATTTTAAAGCAGAAAATTCTTTCCTTTTTTCTTGTGTATTTAATAAATTTCAGTTCTTTTTTTGTAATTGAAAATTAATATTTTTTAATCTCGAAAAATGAAAAATCGTTCAAAAATTAATAAAGATCCTTTTTTAAACATCTTATTTATAATTTCTTCACTTCTATATGTAACCATACATAGATATTCACATCAAATAGTTCCAAGTAAAAGTAGAATTCTTAATAAATTTCCTATATAACCTAATATATTAAAAATATTATATTTTTAGTTGAAAAAGTTTTAACGTTAATAATTTTATATTTCATATAATTTTTTCATACAATTTTTATGTTCTTTATATATTCTTATCTAAAAATATATCTTTACGACCTATAATAGAAAGGAAACATAAAAGTTTATCGATTCAAAGACTTTTTGTCATTTGAACACATAACTTACCCAAATATTTTTATAATTCGAATATTTATAAAATAAGTTTATTTTTATGAATTATTTCTAATACACCATATTGTTTTTGAAATGAAATCTCTAAAAATGTTTGTTCAGATAATAAAAAAAAACAAAACTAATTTATTTAAATTTATCACTTAATTTATTTCATTAATTGTAAAATATAGTATTAATGTATTTCTACAACTATATATATATATATATATATATATATATATATATATATATATATATATAAATGTGTGTGTGTGTGTGAACGTTTATATTCATGTGAATGTTGATAACTAAATAACTTGGAAACGATATATGTTATAAAGGTGTAAATATCATGACCCTTATAAAAATACCTACATGTATCAGGTGTACATACATGCATACATACACACATACATATATATATATATATTTATATATATATATATATTTATATATATATATATATATATATATATATATATATATATATATATATATATAAATATAATATATACCACTCATACACATACATATATATATATATATATAGAGAGAGAGAGAGAGAGAGAGAGAGAGAGAGAGAGAAACTTACGTGTGTTTTTGGGTGGGTAGGTGGTTATGTCTGTAATATTCTGTTACAGTAATAATTATATAATAAAGGTCCACACAATGCAGTGTACTTGAAATACAATGAAAACCAATGTCCTTGTGTTACAAAACCCTCTTCATATAGTTTAATCACCAAAGCTCTGTTTCCTTTAGTTATGCGGAAAATTTCAATTGGCTTTTGCTCATTTACAGTCACATATATATGTTTATACACACACATATGTATGTACATATATATATATATATATATATATATATATATATATATATAAATATTCTGGGATATATAAAATACTCGTTTTACCTTTTGATATAATTTTATTTCCGTTTGAAATTAAATTATTCAATTTAAAATAATGACATTCATGAAAAAGATGTAGACCGAAACAAAAACATAATGTATCTCTGATATTCATGAACTGTTTACCAAAAATAAGTATAATCTTTTAAATAAATTGAAAATATCATAGCATGTTATATGGCTATTTAGTTGAAATTCGTATTTCAGCCTTAAACGAATGTGAAAAGTTTTCAAAATTAGATACAATTTGAAATAAAATATTTTTTTATAATATCTTAAGATTCTTTAAAATAATGTACTTAATAATTGCTTATTGTCCAATTCTAAATCGAATACACATTTTGATAACAATTTCATCTTTTGAACTCAGTGTTATAAAATCTGTTTTTATAATACTGATATAAATTATTATTGAATACTTGTAATACGGGTCTGTATAAAAATAAATTAGTCATAGTTCTAAACAAGTATAATGATTAGAGTTTCATGAAATCTTTTTTTTAAAAAAATATTAACAATTAAATGTTTGTAATAAAGTATGAATAATTTAATAATATTCTTATTTTTAAAATGAAATTCTTGTTAATATTTTTAATTAATTTCCAACAGAAAAAAATAGCAATAAAGTAATAATAAAATAAAATTGCTATCTTAATAAATTTCAGTGTTTTCCAAGTTAAATAGATTTGCGTGATGTGAACAAATAGCAATCATTTCTTGAATGGCAGCAATAAATTTTATATCATCTAATAAATATAGAATAAAATTATAGTTCTTATTTCAAGCCATTGATTTAATATTGTTTTTCGGATTTTCTTTTTTAACTTATTTCTAGAAGTATAATATATTTATCAATTTAGTTTATTTACGTATAATAAATTTTGGATTAAACACATATATATGTTGGCCCAAATGAGACTGAAGTGTAGTAAAGAATAGTAAATAATAATAAAAAAGTAAATGTATGTCTTAACCCTTCAGTCTTTTTTGGGCTATTATATATTTTAAATAACATAGAATGTCTTTTTTATGTCCAAACGATTATTTTCATGACTACATATTATTATTTTTTTGTCAGATTTATTTAATTTTATTACTTTTAAATACATTATTTATATTACGATTATATTTAACTAATTTATTACTTGAATTTTTAATTATCTCAATTTCAGTTATTCAAATTAAAAAATTAAATTCTTTGTAAAAGATATACTTGGAAATTTTAAGTATTAGTAAAAATTAATATTATTTTAACTGCACAAGTATTTACTACAATATAATATCAGTATTTTAATTGTAACATTTTTTAACATTAGTTTGTAACAAAAAAGTTTTATTTAATTTAATTTTTGAAAATAGAAAAAAATATATATTAGGTTGGCAAATATCTCCCTTCCGCCTTCTGGTCTTTTGAATTTCGCAGCTATGTACAAAAAAAAAAAAAAAAAAGCGGAAGGGAGATACTTGCCAACCTATTATATACATATGTGTGTGTGTGTTTGTGTATATATGTATGTGTGTGTATTCATAGTAATTTTATTGACAAAAAAGAGAGTAAATGATAATTGAAGAACTACCGATCGATTAGTCTACTTCTGACGATATATAAAAGTTTCACCAAAATTATTTCAAGATGGTTATAGAATCAAACGAATTTCTGACAACTAAGATAACAAGTAGGATTTCAATATGGATTTAGCACAATGGATTACATTCAAATAGTAAAAAAATATATTATCCGACTCAATGAATTTCAAATAACACTTTACCTTGGATTAATAGATTATAAAAAAATCTTCGATTTAATAAATACTTCACTGATATGAAATGAATTAAAAAATCATTAAATTCAAAAGGCGTATATTGAATGTTTAGGAAATATTTATAGAAATACTACATTTTTTATACAAATACACGAAAAAAAATTTTTTTAATTATGAAAGGAGAAAAAAATTAAAATTTCAAAAACCAAAACTATTTACATGTGCAATAGAAAAAGTATTTAATACACTTAACTGTGAATCTGATGAAATATTAATAAATAGAGAGATGTTTAGTCATTTAACAACTGCTGATGATATTATTTTTTCAATAAACCTTGATGAACTCGAAAAAAGAATAGAAGAATTGAATAAGGAATGTCAAAAAATTGGTCTTATGATAAATTTCAGTAAGATTAAAGTAATGTTCAATGAAATTTCAGATCAAAGAAAACTCGAATTAAAAGGAAGAGAAATAGAAAAAGGTAAAAAAACGGATATCTAGGACAAATTATTAATACTAATGAAATATTTATAAATGAAGTGAACAGAATAATAAAAATGTTATGTCATTTAGAAAGAAATTCAATGTTTCAAATGATTAAAAAAAAGTTTTTTTTGATCAATGCATTTTAATTGTTCTTAATTATAACAGTGAAATATAGGTCATGAATTCCAGAATAATTTAGCGTTTCCAGACAATGTAAAGAAGTATGGAAAAATATATGTAAGGAATAAAAAAAAAGATAAATGAAAAAAAGGTTAGGATTTTGTAGCAAAAGTGAGAAATTTGAAATGGGCTAGTCAAATGGAAAGAAGAGGAAATCATCGATGGTTAAGAGAAATTATTGATTGTAAACCTAGATATATTAGAAGGTTTAAATAGAGATACAAGAAAATCCTTCAGAGTAAAATAGAAGAGAAAGGCATTGGATCGATCAAAATAGAATATTTTGGGATAGGTCTTCACCAAATAATGCATTAAAAGAAGTAGCTACTGCTGATAATGTATGTTTGATATAAACAGTAAATTGACACTTTTATATTTTATCTTTTGTTATCAGTAACATCAACGATTTTGTTCAAAATTGTGTATTATTTGTATTAATGCGCTTTTCAAAGGAAATGAGAAAATTTATTACCAATGAACCATATTCTGAACAAATATTGAAAGTTAAAAAAGTAATTTTATTTGTTCATTGTACGGAATAACAACTGTATACAAATTTAATGAAAAAGGTTATTCGTAAAATTCACACATAAACACGCCATTGTGTTGGACTGATGACGACGCTGTTTTTAAACGAAGTTCTCAACAGTATACATACACACACACACACGTATATATATATATATATATATATACCTGCTGGTTATTTGGCTGACATGTTGGCCCGTACACAGTGCTAATGATATAGGTGTAGTGAATAGTGGCGACATCGAACGTTGTGAGGTGTCCTCGGGGCTTTTAAATTTACGACTTCGTATCTAACAATCGTCAGTTAAATTCATCCATTTCACCAAAGTCGTTTCTGGTCACCGTTGTTTTGTATTTTCGACTAGCACCATTATTCGAATTAAATTTTCGTTCAATGACATGCTTTAGTGTCACGCTTTCTGTTTATATTCTATTCTCTTTTACATACGATACACACACACACACACACACACATATATATATATATATATATATATATATACTCGTATATATATATATATATATATATGTATGTATGTGTGTGTGAAATACATGTAGAATTATTACCTGGGAATTGTATCTTTCAATTTTTTTTTTATTTTTGTAGATTTTTCAAACAAACCTAAATACTTTAATACAAATGAATCATTTATACCAATACTACTCAATTTTATAAAAATGTTCAATAAATATTTTATCGTAACAATGGTATATTATAAAAATTAAATTTTATAATGCATCTCTTTGTGCAGAAATACATTATCAGCGAATAGGATGAACAGTTAGTGATTATTAATTTTTAAATGTTGTAATGTGGATCCGAATGATTATTTTAAGTAAAAATTAATTTGACTAAGTACTTAAACAAATAGAAATCCAGATATACACAGATGATAGGAAATGAGTGACTAATGATAATTACAAATAAATTCAAGTAATCATAATTTGAAAATTGTAACAGCTGTAGAAAAAAAATTTACGAAAGAAGTTTGTAAAAAATATATCTGAAAACAAAAATCAATAATAATATATATAAAATATAGCTGTATAATGTCATTAAAGGACTAAATATTGTCATTTTTTCAAAGATAAAATATAGAAAAATATATAATCATTACGGAAAACAAAATTTGGTACAGATTATTATTATTCGATCGATTTGATATTTTGTATAATTTTATTTTAAGAAATTCTTTGTTTAAAGCTTTTTAAATTAAAAAAATATATAGATAATTAAAACTTACATATATATATATATATATATATATATATATATATATATATATATATATATATATATATATATATATATATATTATATATATATATATATATATATATATATATATATATATGATGTATCATTATCAATAATCTTAAAATTCAATTAATACATTTTTAGATAAAATATTGTTATTATTATTTTTAAAAATGGTTTATAAAAAATTGTATCAATTATGACAATGATTAATTGTTTTATTATATTGTTGCTTATTGATATTGTATACTATTAGCATACATGTTTAAATTAAAATTCAAACGCTGAGTTTTTTTCATGTTTTACTCAGTAAAAATATTCATTTATTACAATTTATATCGTCTTATAAAATGAAAATATATTCAAAGTCTAGGCTCAATATATGTCTACGTAGTGAAAATGATATGGTATTGTCATTTAAATGTGCATTAAAGTATACATCTCATCAAATTATAAGGAAATTTTCAAATATTATAAAATCTGTAGCTCGTCAAATATGAAAATTTTGGTGTTATTTTTGTTGTTCATTCTGAATATTTATTCGTTTAATGGATTATATAATTTTTTATAATTGGTTTGAATTTAATTAAAATAGTTATAAATATTATTATAATTTTCATGAAAATATTTATAAATTTGTGCTCAGAATTTCATTTTTATGAGTACGAAAATATAAAAAAATATAGAAAATATAAAAATAAAACATTTATTTTCTAATTATTTGTTTTTATATATCTTAATTATTGATAAGAATATTTTTTAATCGGTAATTTATTGTAAAAATTCTTGAATAAAGTAAATAATTATATATGCAATTTTAAATTAGGTAATTATATATTTATGTTTTCAAAAATGTGTGTTTTTATAATACTTATTTGACCTTGAATTTATTAAAAATTCCATTAAATGTTTACTTCAGTTCAGAAGATCATTCAAAAATATTTACTTTACAATCAATACTGAAAAATTTAATTTATAGTTTTTTTCAGTTACTTCTGAGAATATTACTGAAAATAAATAAACAAAAATATTAAAATAACAAGTAATTTTATATAAGAACCATTAAATAAATTTAACAAGTTGTTTTCTTAAAATAATTTTATAGCATTAGTAATTTTATTATTTATAAAATCAAATATTTTTGTTACTAATGTTTTAATTAATCAATAATTGGTGGCATAAACAATAATTGTATTTTATTACAAAGAATTCTTTTAATGTCAATGTATTTGACAAAAAATGCAAATTAAAAATATTTAATATATTTCTATCTTTAAAAAATACATATCTTCTTTATTTATTTTTATGAATTGTATTTTGACATTTCATTATAGAATTATTATGTATTTAATTTAATAAAATGAATTTTAGTTTTATACAGTAATATTTTTTTTGAATATATTTAGAAATATTTCTGTGCTTTTTGATTTTATAATTAGTAATATTTCTATAAATTATTAAAAAAGTATACAAAATATGCTGCTTTCATTACTTTTAAATACAGTTTAAATTTTATTCTATTTATCTTATAAAGAGAATTTAAATTGAAAACCTATAATTAAAATTAAATCAAATTAGTCTAATTTGTTTTAAAAATGTATCAATATGTGTGAATTATACGTCACTAATTGAATAAACTTGTCGATAAATTTCATGTTAAGTATTTCACTTCAGACAATTATGAAAAGCAACTACCGTTATTCCACATAAAACAAACTGACTTTGTTACCCATTTGCAAGTGAAATTTTCAAACAATATGCAAATTTAGAACAGTCTCATACTTACTTAGACAGGTTATTTACGATTCCAGACGTAATCGTTCTATTGATGTTTCTAAACGATTTTCGTGTCTTTCTGATATAAGTATTCGTATTTTCATGTTTTTAACATTAATATATATATATATATATTTATATATATATATATATTATCTCTGTTTATATTTACAGCGTTACACACAAATATAGAAATACATATGTCCTAATGTTCGTGTGTATTTTTTGTTAATATGATGACTATTCATTTTCCAAGGTTTAAAAATGTTACCCTCTCTCATTTATTTTTACACTGAAAATATACGTGTTTGTGTCAGTATTATTAAACCATATTTTACTTTAATGTTCTTTGCTTGTCATTATTCTATATCAGCAGGATATAAATTATCCAAATTTGCATTTTTTTCTTTTTCACTGTTATAACGAATAACATTCGTGAAAAAAATGTGACGATATGAATTATATTTCAAGATTGTATTTAAAAAACAGTTTGTAGGTTTAAATAGTGCAAGTACTATACAATATTCTAATTAATACATATTGTTTATCATAAATCAATTATTAGTGGAATTAACATTTGTGTGAATAATGTTATAGAAATTTATAAAAAATTTTTTTTAGTTATACGTAAAATATATACTTATTTACTATACTTATTTAAATATACTTATTTGAACTTAAAAGGATATTAATAACATAATTATACTTTTTAAAAATAAATAATGAATAATTTTGTTGCAAAATTAAATTACAATCATAGTTCATTTTCAATTATGAACAAAAAATTCAATTTTTTAATATATATATATATATATATATATATATATGTGTGTGTGTGTGTGTTTATAATTAGTATTCGTTGAATAAATACAAAATACTTTGATTAAATAATATAAATACCAGATTATACCAATTGAAGTAGAAACGATACTGGATTTATGATATGAAATTATTTAAAAAATAAAACAATTATTTACATATCAGTTATTGCAAAAATATACGAAACGTATAAAGTATAAAATAATATGTAATAAAAATGTTATTTAAAAAATCAAAAAAACAATAAACAACTGTTAAATGAATTGTAAATATTTGATTAATTTATTGTTTTCGATCACTTAATTAAAAAAATCAGAAATATTTTTTAAACCGTCAAATAAAAATTGGAAATATTATTGAGAATTTATTAAATTGGAATAATATTTTTATATTATTCTATAAACAAAAATAATTAAAAAATATATAAACAATTAACAATATTGTCATTTTTTATCTCATTGCTGAAATAATATTCAAACTTCAAATTATAAAATATTGTTATTTAATTTTTCAAAAAAAACTTCTCATTTGATTTGTATTGTATATATATATATATATATATATATATATATATATATATATATTAATTATATCATTAAATTACAAATAAAAAAGTTACATTTAATGAACAAAAGCATGTTTCAGTGTTTATTTCATGAAAACATCAAAATAATTATTGAAGAGAAATTTTATTTAGAAAATAAATATAAAAACATGTACAGATATTTATATAAAATTTCAATTATATTTAACATTTATTCTACATGCTCAAAAATAACAAATCTAATTTTGTTATTAACTTACCAATTAAATTGTAATTGAAACTAATACATTGAACAATATATGTTTTATTCTCTTAATTAATTTTGTGAAAATGCTACATATGAAACAACTTTTTTAATAATCATTATTTTGAAATGATACTATTCTATATATATATATATATATATATATATATATATATATATATATATAAATTGGTCGGAATAGAATAGACTGAAAGAGAAAGACATTAGATCGGTCGAAGTGAAAAATCTTAGAATAGACCTTCGTCTAGCAATGGATGGAGAGAGACTTATGATGTTGATTATATATTTATATATATATGTGCATATATATATAGCTCATATATTTTTTTTTCATGATGAAATCTTAAATATTTCTTTAAATATGGAATATTTATTAACTTTTTATAAAATATCATTAATCTTTCTTTTTATCAAATTATTTTTTATAGTTATTTCTTAATCATAAAATATAATGCATAATATATGAAAAAATCAATAAAATAACAGGAAAAGAAATTTCATAGAATGATTATTATTTCTAATAATATAAAATAATAGATATTTTCCTTGAAAAAAATATAATCAAAAATAATTACATTTATGTTAAATGCAAATAGATTTAAATTCTATAATCATTATTAACTAATTATATGTCATTATAATAACTAAAATAATATCAGATTGATATTTCATTTAAAAAATCAAGAATTAATAATATGGTTGAAATTTATAATTTTGATTCTAATTTAAAACAGCCATTACTCTAATAATAATAAAAAGTTATTAGAAATTTTACAATCAAATTATTAAAACTATTTCATATAAACTTCATTTCTTGTACTCAGATGTGTCAATCTGGATCTTTGTTTTCTTAAAATGAAGTCTAAACATACAGGGAGTAGAAATATAAGATGGTTCAAATAAGACTTAAGAGTTTTAAATACATATTCCTTCTTACTATCATTGACTATCCTTTACTATCGTTCAGTCTCATTTTGGTCACCTTATTTGAACATTGTTTTAAGATAATTGTAATAAGAAAACAAGAATATACTAAAATTATTTGGAATAAAATTTAATTATCAACTTTTCATCTATCTAATGTATTTGCAATATAAATTTTTTTATTAGATTATATATATATATATATATATATATATATATATATATATATATAATTCGTGTTTAATTATAAAACCTCATATAACCAATATAAATACCAACGAATTCATCGTTTCATGTCAAATAAATGCTATTTTTTAATCAATAACAACACTAAATAACGAATTGTTACTGACGAAAATAGTATTTTAACTATCTGACAAACGCAGTTCTACTAATCATATTATATATATATATATATATATATATATATATATATATATATATATATATATATATATATATATATACGTATTTGTTTCAAATAATTCATTTATTACAAAAATATATCAAACGAAATTCAATGTAGATATTTGAATTCCGTATCAATTAAATTCATCGTTTGTGTACATATAAAAAATCGTGATTGAATTAAATATAAATTTAATTTCCATTATCGGTTATATCAAATTGTGCAAATATTCATTTTTTATCGTTTTTAATCATTTATTGGGGATTAATGTAAAGATATCATTTCAGTTCAATGAATAAATTGTATTAAATATATGTATATACATACATACATATATATATATATATATATATATATATATAACTTTATGTCAGAATTATTTGTTTGTTATTTAAATACTTTTAGTAAACAATATTAAATTATAAATTTCTATAAATAGCATTACACACGTTTATTTTAGATAATATTGTTTTAATAAATATTTACATTATTTTCTACATCTGTAAAATATGTGTAATTAATTCTTGTTTAAATAAACAGGTAAAAACTATATGACACTTAATATAAATTATAATATTTTAAAGTGAGAATGTAGAAGAGTATTATTTAATTTCAAAAGAAAGATCTTACTTATATTAAATAAAGATATTTGATGACTATAGCAGCATATAAGATTAATCTAATTTCAGTTTTTAAAGAAACATTGATGTTTTAATATAAAGTAAAGATTTAAAAACTTGAATGATATCTTATAGTATTTAGAAGAATTACTGAAAAAATAATCCTTCATTTTTAGGTAAGGTCATATAGATAATAATTTACTATTGGTTTTTCATTTATTAGAAAATATCTTTTATTCAAAATTAAATTAGAATATTATAAAAAAAACATAAGTTGAAAAAAAGTATTTCATATTAAAATCAGTCTGATTTGTTATATTGAATTGTGTTTGAAAACAATATTTGAGAAATAGATTTAAGTAAAATTATTTAATTGAATTTATTAAAAAGAATTATGAAATGTATTAATCATTTTTATATGAAACTTTTAACGATCAAGGATTATTATAAATCTTTGATAAACTTTAATGTATAAAAGCTAGATATATTTTCGTTTAAAAAACACTTATTACTTAAAGTTACACTTAAGACAAAAGAACCAAACGAAAACCAAAAATTAGTTTTCCATTCAATAATTACTCATTTAACACTCTAGTTCGTTAAAATGATTTAAAAACAATTTTATTATTTTCGAAATTATTTAAAATTACAAAAACAATAACTGTAAGTATTATTTATGTAATAAATATTAAATAATATTGAAAGTATATATATATATATATATATATATATATATATATATATATATATATATATATATATACACGAGGATCGTTTAATAAGTATGGTAAAAAAAGTAAGAAAAACTAAATTGAAAAATTTAATTAAATTAATTAATTAATTAAATGACACAATAAACAAATTTACCATACTTATTAAACGACCCTCGTTTATATATATATATATATATATATATATATATATATATATATATATATATATAAATTCATTTCTTCAGAGATGAATGATTCCAAACAGAAGATACAAAAATTTAAAACATAACCAAAAATACAAAAAGTGTATAAAAAATAAAAAAAAACATACAAAAATATGTTCAAAATATAATCAATAACATTTAATGTATATATAAAATCTGTCAATTTAGAAACATCATTAGTAATAAATATTATTTTTAAAAACATACATATAATAGAACAGAAATCAATTATGAAAAGAAAACATAACATAATAAATAAACAATTTATTTATTTAATTTTTTGTTCAAAATATACAAACAAAAAAAATGATTAAACCTGTAGGATCAAAGAAAAAAACATAAAACCATTTTTTGATCATTTATTTAAAAAATATAAATAAAACTTCAAGTTGAAACCTATAAAAAAAAAAGAAAACATAAAAATAAATGTTCCTTTATTTTCAAAAATACATAACCAACTTATAATTAAAACCTACAAATTAAAAAAAAAACGCACACGTACATGGATATTGGTTTCATTTATTTGAAAATACAAAAAAATAATTTATAATTAAATAAATAAATTAAACAAAAATCATAACTTTTTTATTTTTTTTTATTAAAAAAATTACAAAGCTACTTAATATTTACATATAATGTATTCACAAACAGCCATTCTATTTTTCTTTGAACTGTGACATGTCTTCAATATACTTCTTTGTATTAAAATATGACTAAAACAACATCTTGATTGAAAATAGCATCTTATATAACCATAACAAAATTACTAGTCATATATAAACCATTCAAATATATATACATATATATATATATATATATATATATATATATATATATATATATATATACATATATATATATATATATATATATATATATATATATATATATATATATATATATATATATATATATATATATATAACTATTGTACTTAATTTTTAAGGCTATATACAGATATGTAAAATTCAAGTAATGGTTATATAAATAAAAATACTAACCTTCATGTCAATATATTAACACAATCTAATTTACTAACAAATTGTTTTTTAGATTTTTATAAACTTATAATGTACTAACCTCGTGAAAATAGAAGTGTATTTGTCATTACTTAATAATAATTAATACTTTTTTACTACATCACAAATTATTTTAAATAACTACACATTTCCAGATATTCTACACATTTTATACATACAACAAATAAAATAACACAGAAAACAATTACCTATATCTTTTGCATATGATATTATAGAATGCTCTAAAACAAACACCCACATTCCTCTCCAACGACAGTACGTTTTTTAAATAAACATATTAACCAATGAACATACTTGAGCAAAAAAAAAATGCAAGCAAATAATAAGCAATTGAATAGTAATAATTCAATTCAAAAAATAATACAAAAAAATTACATATATATATATATATATATGATACGATTTTTAAATATCTAACATATTTTAAAATATAAAAAATTTTTGTTCGATTTGTAATATATAAGTTTGTTGATACATACAAAAAATAACTGAAAATGTTATAAAATTATGAATTTTGTTTATAGTACAAAAGCACGTGATCATGCGAAATTTACCAAAAATATACCCATATTCGCCAGTTTCTATTTTACATAAACATTCGTGTTACCACTAAGGGATCAATATACAAAAAGACCCTTTATCTAAACAGTATCTGTGCACGCGATAATACACATGTATACACATTTACATTCACATATATATATATATATATATATATATATATATATATATATATATATATATATATATATTACTGTTTTTAGGCGAATAGTTTATGAATCAATCTAGTTAAATAGTCAGTTTGAATGCATGTCATCCCTTTGGACATGCAACATCCATGTCTAGAGTATAAAGTATATGTACAGAGGGACAATTTAAATTTATTTCATGTAGACCTAACGAAAATAATGTGTGTATTTATATATATATATATATATATATATATATATAAAATATTGAAATCAATTATGTGTCTTAATCTATTGATGTTTAATTAATAATTTAATATTATTTTTTACAATACAGTACTTTCGTAATGAAATTATTGTCTAATAGTTGCTCATAATTGAAAATTTTATCCATATTTTAACAAACCAACAGCATATCTTTCCAGGACGGAACACGTTTAATATTGTTATAAATAATCCATTTTTTTTACCAATAACAGTTCGATTCAGAAATGATTATTTTTATAATCTATAGAGATGAAAAGTGCAGATGTCCATTTGTTGCTTCAAATTAATCTCTGATAATTCGTAAGGGACCCACTGACTCAGCTTAGAAACTTTATCAATCATTTTTAGAAACTAATGGAGTATTGAATGGGTTGATTGGATTTGCTCGGCTAATTCTTCCGCTATTAAACTAACATTTTTCTTTATTAGTGAAAATATCATATTATTTATGGAATTATCCAATATAATAAACGATAAATTAATGTAATTAAGAAATTTAGTAATAATTACTGTTTTGAATATTTATTTATTTCAATTTTACGGTTGTGATATCTTATTAAAATGTTATCGACTATTTTTTTTACTTTCTTCAAGAGTTTCTCGTTAATATGAAAATATATAATACAAATTTGCCAATATTAATGTTCAATAAATTACTCAGAATAAGTTATTGTTGCTAGTAATATATTTTTTAAAATTATTTTTATATTTTATTCATTTTAACTCACTTTTTTTAAACATTGTACAGTAATACCTCGCATAGTACAGTTTCGATTAGTACGATTTTACTAAAGTACGGTTTGAAATTTCCAAAAAAAAAAATTATACGCATGCGCACATTACACGAATCGCATGCGCAGTTCTAGTTTTGTGGCGTTTTTTTCTTTTTCTATTAGTTTTCGATTCGTAACTCTGGAGTAAATTCGATTTTTTAAAAATTAAATTTCAATTGAAATTTTAAATGAATTTAAAATATATTTAAAATGAATGTATAAAGCCCTGATTTTTTTTGTTGATACATACAAACATTTGAATATATTATCCTTGTTTTCTTTACTGAAAAACAGGAAAAAAATTTATTTGTAACCAATTAACGTTTTTTGTATTTAGTTAAAATTCGATTAGTCCGGTTTCAAATAGTCCGGGAAATCAGTGGAACCGAATAGCCGCACTATGTGAGGTATTCCTGAATACGTAACTATTGTGAGGTACGGTTCGAGTGCAAATATATCATTTTTTTTAAAAAAAAAATACCAATAAATCATTTTACAATATGAATGCTACAATTGCAATCGTACTGATGTTTAAGTGCTTAGGAATCGACAATCATGAGGGTTCTCTAGCGCATGTGATACAATGTCATACAATCTTTTGTCATTCGAGAAAATAATCGATTGTTTAGTGAGCCAGAACGGTAACATGCGGCCGGAGAACAGGCGATACTCATGAATAATATATGAGTTTCTAGTCAGTGAAAATGTGACGTTCATGTGCTTTTCACGCGGCATATATACATACATACATTGAAAGAGAGAGAAAGAATTTTTTTAGACGCATGTATGCGTGTATCAGACAAGAGTTCATCAGACATATACAGAGTGTGTGAACTATGACGAAGGAAACGGGTTGACGGCGTTACATAAGAGACGTCGTAACCCTCAGAGCAATAGGTCGAACTGTCAAATTCAGTCAGTTCACTGAATGTACCATATAATGGTCGATTGAGTCCGTACCGCTCCACTCGGCTGCAACGACGCACTATGAGATTCTTTTAATGAGCTTTTTGTTCGTATATGCTGTTTTCACGATAATTGGCAACTTAAAAAGAAGCATTTTTACTTGGAATGTTTGAACAGTTCATTAATTTATCTTTGATATTATTTTGTATTTAGATTTACAAAAAATGAATACCTTTATAATACTTTTTACTATAGGGTTCTAATAATATCAAAAATAACAAAACGTATCGTTCTAAAAATAATAATCGATGATGTATTCAATATTTATTGATTTTTTTAGTTCTCAATCCATACTAACAAAACTTACTGAATAACAATAATAATCATATTTATTCAAAAACTACATCAAATAATCTCTTAATAAAAACTGTTTTTTATAAATGTCTTTTATTCACTAATATTGTTAGTTTATTTTTTTATTCACTATTATTAAAATATTCTTATTTAGAATTTATTGTAACATTTATATCTTAATTTAATTTTAATAAAACAATAATTCAAATATTTTATTGAATAAAGAAATTATTTAATTATCAGTATTTAATTTCGTTTTTAAAATTCATCTTTTGAAGCTATAAAAATTAATAAAATGTAGAAAATGTTTATAAATAATTCTCAAAAAATGTATTTGTTTTAATTTTTTATTAATTTTTTTCAGTATAATATCAAAAAACGAGAAGAAATAGTGGAACAGCCTCAAGAAGAACCAAATCCGCTGATGCGTAAGAAAAAAACACCCGAAGAACTGGCCGCAGAAGCTGAACAAGAAGAACAGGATGATTTTACCAGTAAGTTGGAATTTAAATATTATAATTAATTTTGATTAACATTCATAAAAATATACTAAAATTTTATAGTAATGACGTATGTAATTCAATATTATATACAAACATTATATATATATATATATATATATATATATATATATATATATATATATATATATATATTAGGTTGGCAAGTATCTCCCTTCCGCTTTTTTTTTTTTTTACATAGCTGCGAAATTCAAAAGACCAGAAGGCGGAAGGGAGATATTTGCCAACCTAATATATAAAATGTGTGTATATAATATTAAATAAAATATTAAATTCTTTGATAGCTTAAATTTGAATATTTGACAATTATAGTTATTTTAAATTTTTCTGCGCCTATAATATTATTTAATTCTTTCAATTAAAATGTTATAATCAAACTTTCTGTAGTATTTCATTAGGAAGAGAAATTAGAAATTCTTAAAAAAATGTTAGCTGCTTTTAACAAATTTATACATGCTTATTTTAAATAAATTTGAGCATATTAAAATTTTTGCAGACTTTTGATTAACATTTCTTATATACGGTAATAATCCACCTTAAAATAATCAAATTCTAAGCCTGACCATGGTAAGATGATACAATAACAACGAATATGAAATCTAAACTAAAAAAAATATAACAATTTTTCTACTTCCATAAACAAAAAAAATAGACAGTATTTTTTCGAAAAAAATGTCTTAGTCGTAAATGTAAACAACAAATTATCCAATGACTAGTATATTGGTTCAGTGGAAGTAACTTGTATTAATTCTTGGGGCTTGGTTTATCGTTTCAGAGTTAAAAAACACAGTAGAAACACAAATTAGTGAATTAAAGAGCCAGTTGGAAGCCAGATGTGTTATGCAATGAGCCATCGACACATCCGTAGCAGCTGTTTCCACGAGTCACCGCAACATCCGTCACGGCAGCACGGTCGCCGTCGCGCCGCCATGCTGGCAAGTGGCAGTGCACCACCAATTGTTTTCTGTAATCATTTATGTTACGTAGTTGCAAAAAATATATATAAAAAGAGGAATTATGTATGAATGTTGGAATAAACGATGGACATTCATAACAGTTAAATCTAGAAATAAAAATCATGTAGTAATAAAAAAAAGTTTCATATATGAACAAAGTAAATAAAAAATATATGATTAACTTAAATCCTAAAACTAAAATCACATAAAAACAAATCTTCTTGTTGTCGTAATCATGTAGTTGCCTGGACACAGCTGCCCTTAATTAATTATTATTAATGTAAAACAAAAAAAAATGAAAACAAAAAAAACAAAGAGACTGCGATATTTAAACAATTAACAAAAAACAAAAGTATTATGATGACGTTTATTTCGAACAGAAAAAGAGAAAGAAATCATTTTTTTAAAAAACACGTTGCGGTGTAAAAATCAACACGCAGCCATTTTGTGTTACAAAGGAGAATTTGTGTAACTCGCTGTGAGATTTTTTCACTAAGACGAAAATCATTTGCTGTAGAACAGTCATCGTCAGCGCTAAAATCACGATCAGATTCAATTTCTTGCAAGATCCATATTTTAACAATTATATGTCATCGTTAATAGTACACAATTTCCACATTGTCATTTATATAGACTCCGGGGATTTTTTCAAACCGTAATCGATTTTTAATAACAATGTTGGCAAAAGAAACATAACGTTCAAATCTTTAGTACATAAAAATACGTTTATTCCTATTTGTCTTCGAACGGACCAACATTTTTAATACGAATTGATTATATATTATGACTGCAATACCAAAAAAATGCAGAATAAACAACAAAAAAAAATTAATATTATTCCAATGTTTGCTGTTGTCATAATAGTTTTGTAGTAATTAAAAAAGTGTCTGTTATATTTCACTTGTTATAATAAAAAGATCTAGGTAGAATGTATAGTTTTAAATTATTTATAAACGACAAAGAGAACAAAATACTAAATATATAAATAAATAACACACATACAAAAATATATGAAACAAAGAAACGCGCTAAACTCTAAAAAACAGAATGTCTAAATTTCGACTATATTTTAGTAATTGTATCTAGTTTTTCTTCATAGTTTATCAATTTTTGTTTCTTTATATTCTGAAGAAAGAAGAAGAAACTTCAATCGACAACTTTGTCATTATTTATAAAAAAAAAACACACGGAAACAAAATCTAATTGTTAATTAAACTATTATACATACGAAGTTGTTATTTAAAAAAAATGATTTTATACTTTTTGTAACCTGTTTCGATATTTTTCATTATCTTTGATTTTATTCGTTGAAAATTCTTTTCAAGTAATAATAAAAATATGTATATTTACCTTCTAATAAATGTAAACAACATGAGAGAAAATTGTATGGAAAAATATATTTAAAATATATAACTCACTTCTTCGACTAAATGAAACGAACGAATTCTCCTGGGCAATACATTTTAATGGGACTAAAAAGACAATGGGTTATTGTTATCATCCAAATTCCCGATTTTTTTACGTATAGAAATATAATATGTAATATATAAAATTTTATGGATGCTTGAGCATTTCTTTCGATGTCATATATTCAATGTTTGTTTTTTAAATATTTATATTTATATATATACGTATTTATACACATACATACATTTTGTTCCGAACGCTGCGAATGGCTGCTTTTTCAATGTTTCGCCTTTATATATATATATATTTATATATACGGAATTTTATCACATCATGATGTTATCTTCTTCTGTCTTCGTATTCAATATATTTTATAATTTGTCTATGTTGTTTTTTTATATATTTATATTTGTTAACATATTTCTTTCGAACGAAAATGACAACAATGAAACAAAAGTACATATAAACACATTTGTATTTATTTATAGTTTGCAATAATCTGTTTCTAATCAAATAAAAAATATTTTCTCTTTGCTATCAATGTTTGCATGGCGCTCGTCACTTGTTCGTTGTTCATTGTTGTGTCGACTGTCTCTATCTCTATACAACTCATTCTCTATTTCTCTTCTCTATCTCTGACACTACTTCTTACTATTTCGCACTCGACTCTTTTCCAGTCACACATTTGTTATTATCAATTGATCGCACTTTTTGATCTTTTCTTAAATAAATCCTTTATCATCAAATGCATGGTTTTTAATCACGTTTTTTTTTGTAATTAAACCTTTTCTTGCACTCACACACACCCTGTTTAAATATCCAACAAAGCACATATTTCCATTTCATTCTTGCACGCATTCAATTTGCACACTCATCTATCTCTACATCATCTCATCTTTTTCCACATTCTCATACAGCAATTCTTCTTCTATCAACTATGTGAAACTTAAAAATAATCTATTCAATAAAATATCTTTAAAAACCTTATTATCAAATCCAACAAATTAGCATGACCTTTGCCTGCCACTTCAAATGTCTATGTGTCAATTACTATATATCATTGTATCTTTTATTAATTAATTAAAAAAATGAATAGTGAATTACTTATACTTGTCTCTATGTCTATTTAACTATTGACTAGTTTCTTAGAAAACTACTGCATTGTCGTTGTGATTTAGCAATTTAAACATTTAACGAAAAAAACAAACACACCTTAATAATATTGTAGTTTGTAATTGTTGTTATTGGATGTATACGTGTCGTTGATCTATGATTCAGTTATTTTGTTAAAATAACGAAAAAATCTTAATTAAAATCGATGTTCTTCTTGGCAAACATTACTTTTTTAAAAGCGCAATGTTTCTCTCTATATGTGGAATTTGGGTGAAATCAATTGTTTTTACTAAATAAATCAATTGTTATATGAATATTTTTGTTATTGAGATTAAATCAATAAAGATAATTAAATAATACGCATTGTAATAAATTTATATATCAGATATTATATATATATATATATATATATATATATATATATATATATATCTATATATACATATATACATAATATTTTTTATCAAGATCGATGCAAATATTTAATGCATTTATTGAGAGGAGCATTTTTATCTATTGTAGAATTTTCTAAAAATAATTTCTGAAAGATTGATTTGATAAAATGTTATTTTTATATTTTATATGAGAACTGGACAACAAATTTAACACTAGAACCGTTTTTTTACACATTTTTCAAGTGAAATTAGTGTACATTCTAATAAAGCACAGTACGGTTCTAGGTTATGTTTGTATGTCCGGATCAGATATATTGATTACAGATAATTTCTATTATTGTTTATATATTTAGTTTTGTAAACGAAATTGTTCATTTATCGATTGTTCATATCGTTTCGACTAGAATTGTTGTTTATATAATTTGTTTTTAATATTGTTATTGCTCCCGGTTGTCATGGTGACCTCTTCTACCCCCTATTTATCTGATATGTATATTGTTATAGCCTTTAGTCATTTCTGTCTGATCTTATAATTGTAAACAAATATAAGCAATGGTAGTTAATGACTTAGTCAAAGTGTGATATGTACAAACATTAAAAATGATATTGATTCTATATTTTAGAAGTAATGAAAAATAATAGCACTTTTGTTGATTTTTATTGTAACTGCAAATATTGTTCATTCGTTAAATAACGGTTTAAAAGTCTGCCTGTTCGTATATGAGGTCATGTTTTGGGCAATTAGAGTCTAAATAATACCTCAAGAGATTATTTTGTTACGAACAAATGTCGTGTTTAATCGACATAGAAAATACTCTAAACGTAATCTCAGTCGAACGCAGCAATACAACCGTTAAAATTGTTCATAGCGCCGAAAACTATTAGTTAAAACTTGTTGAAAAAAGTAATAATTACATTTGTGTATTGATGATTAACTAATAATTAAACGAAAAACAAAGAGCAAACAGCATATATACGTTGAAAGTAATGCCGAAATACAAAAAAAAAATGTACGAAACAAATAAAAATATAATTTCTAAAATTTCTGGAGACAACGACACATATATACTTAAATAAAGAATAATATATTTAAAAAGAATCTATAATATTTCTAGTTTGTAAAACAGGTATATAATAATAGTATGATATACATAAAAATATTACATATATATACATTTATATATATATATATATATATATATATATATATATATATATATATGTATGTATGTATATATTTGTAAACGAGTAAGACAGTTGTGTAATTTGTGCATTTTATACCGAAGACGGTATGAAAGTAGAAGTTTGAGGGCGGAAATAATAATTATTATTATATATATATATATTAAAAATGGGACTCATTAAAGAAAACTCTACGTTATCAAAAAAAAAATCATTTTAATAAAAAGTAACATTAAATAATGCTCTATTATCAAAAGATTTTGTATACATGGTTTTACTAATAAGTACTCACTCAGTAATACCATTTATACATATATCTTTCAAGTACCATATTTCTACATAAAATATAAAATTGTGCTATATTATAAAAATGTTGTTCAAAACATTTTATATATATACATATATGTATACATTATACGTATGTTTTTATTCTGCTGTTATTTTAGTACTCATGATTAATTTCTATTTCCTTTTTCTTCACGATATCATTTATTAGTCCTCAAACTTGAACGCTTCAATGCTTATGCAAAATGATATAAATTAAAGGAACAAAAAAAATGCTAGTGATATAATAAATTTGAGATATGTGAATATGTTTTTAAGTTCATTTTTTACAATCATTTACATTTTAGTGTATATTTAGGACATAAATGACTAACATTTATATTATATACCTTTATAAATAAATTGTTTGTTGCACTTGTATTTCTTCATAACTGGAAATCATAAGAAGTTTTTTTATACTCTTACTGTTTGGTTTAAGAACTATTGGTTTAAAAACAATTTTATATTAAATGCATAGATAAAAATATGTACATATTTATTATCTGTTAAAATATGTTTTATTCTTTGTGTAAGTATTATTATTTTATATAAAAATCACCTATGTTTCAAATTTCATATCATTTCATTCTTTTCACAAAAAAACATAGTAATGTCTAATTATAATAATAATATGGTATATTAAAAATGGAAGAAAATGCATTAAAACAATGAAAGTTATTATTTCTGTGAATAAAAATCATATGTAGTTTACAATTAACATTATATAGGAATAGAAGAAAGTCATGTTGGCTTTCTGTTGTTAATTAATAATATTATATAAATAAATAAATAATAAGTCAAGGATAGTCGAATGACATTGTTGTTAGTTCTAAGTGCCACCACTGCGGCGTTGTATTGTCACCCTGTCAAAACAAAAATGATTGAATATTAATAATAAAAAACAAATGCAGTTGACAAAAAAAAACAGAGTCGTGACCAGTAATTTATTTCCATACCATTATTTTTTTCAAAATCCAACTGTACATGTCTTAATACACACTCGACACTGACATACAGAATCCAATAAATTTGCTATTATTCATTGAAAAAAGAACTTTAATTGTGTCCAAACAATAAATTATATTTTTACAATTTTTTTTCAAAAAAAATCAAAATTCTAATTAATCTGAAATTTTTGGAAAGTCCTTCATTTTAATTTTCAACACATTTCTTCCATAACTTTTTCCAAATTCAAATGTACAAATTTCAATACACACTTGTATACAAAAATATATTTTCATTATCATACAGAATCCATTAATTTTACATTTACACATTTAGAAAACTTATGTAATATTTTTTCCAGGATTTAAAATATTGATTATATTGAATTAATCTTCCTATTTTGAATTAAACTATAAATATTGTAGTATAATTATCTTTAAAGTCATGGTAATGTCCATAAATATTTATTGAATTATGATTAATTCTGTTTACTTATTATTTTCTTGTGCTTATTCATTTTTCTATTTTTATATATAAAAAATGAAAACGTAATTTTTTCTCTAATAATATCCCTTATTCAAATTATGCATTATATAAAACCGTTTATAATAAATTTTCAAATTAATTTCTAAAAAATAAGTAACAATTTGTAAAGAACTTTTTCAATTCATAATAAATTTCTTGTTTTATTAAAAAAAAGATTGAAAAAATTATGTCAGAATTTTTATTAAACTTTTTTTAGAGTTGATTTCTTTAATCAAAATTTATTTCTTTTTTAAATTTTATCATTCATTTCAAAATAAGATTTCTTCAAATTATAAATTCTGATACTTTTTTTATAAAGTATATATATTTGAGTATCAAATATTTTATTATAAATATAACTGTATATATTAATATTGATAGTAAACAGACTATATCAAAAATAAAAATGACTGTTTTAAAGGAATATTTACAGTTCATTCTTATAATCTCAACATAAATATAGTATTATTTGTTTTGAAACTGTGGCAAATTCACTTTTACACAAATACATTATCACCTACACCATATGATATTAAAAAGTGTTTAATAATCACTTATTGTTAACTTTGTATATTTATTATAATAATAGGGTAATGTATGTGCATTTCAATAGCAATGCTATCATCGTCAAACCATTGTGTTATAAAATAAATCAATTTTTCTATTATAGATGTATACTACAGATTTTATTACACAATGCTTTGACAGTGATGGTATTTCCATCGAAATGAACAAAACCTTATTATTTTTATAAACAAACAAAGTGAATAGTAAGTGGCTATTAAAAACTTTTTTAATATTATGTAGTCATGGGTGATTAATTCACACATACAATATATGTTTATATATTTGAAAATTGTTTAAATTTGTAATTATTAGCATAAAGTAAGAAAATTTATTTTAAATATGAGTATGTTTTATCGTCTTTTTTATTTGATTGTATTTCATTACAAATTTAATGAACTGAGTCTATTTTAATTGAAAATATTAATTTATTGTTTATTTTTATTATCAATTTTTCAATCAACATAAAATTTTATTTTTATTAAAAAAAATTATATAGATCTTTCATATTTTATTCAACAAAATCACAAAAAGAATATTTTAAATAAGAAGAATTGGAAAATAATACCAAATTTTCAATTCAATTTTAAAATGTTTTTTCTTCATTCTAAAAAAATTAAAGAATCCAACTAGATATTTTTCTATTTAATATTTTGTTTAGAACAGTAAAAATAGTCATTTTTAGAAACATTTTTAGTTATCATTTTCTACTGACCAAACGTTAATATGTAAATTGAAGTTCAACGAGTTTCAGTTTCTAGATTTTATACAGAATATTTGTCAAGAGGATAATATACTTATCTATCTGATCTATTTATAATTAGTATAATTTCTGTTCTTTATAAAATAAAGCTATTTAATATTTGATACCAAACTTTCATATCGTTATTTAAAAATTATTATTTTTATTAAAAAATAATTTTACGTTTAACAATAATACACATATAAATATTAATTTAATTAAAAATATATTAATATATTTTTTACCTATTTTGTTGTTCACATTTAAATAATATAAATTCAAACGTAAAGAGTATTTAAAAATAAAATTAAACTTATTCTTTTTAAAATGAAATCGTTTTGAGATATAATTTGAAAATTATAACACATCTTGAGATTAACGAAAAAATATTCATCCTTATGTTTTTACAATAAAATGTTTATATTTTCAAAAAAATAAATGTTTTCAGGAACATAAATCGTTAAAAAATACATTACTGTTTAAATAAATATAAAAATAATCAAAGTTTAGAGTTATATTTATGTGTATTCATAAAATCATGTAATTTTTTAAAATAATGTATAAACTTTTATGAATTTATGTAAATATGTTACTATTCAAAAATGTTAAAATACCGAAATACTCTTCTATTAACTCTATTAAACATATCTAAAACAGTATCGAAAAACGTATGTAAGAAATTAGATGATGTTGATTCGTTTGTTACATTTTTCTCAGTACTTTTTTTTTCCTCTTCCTTGTTATTTTTATCATCATTTTCGCGTTGATCCTCATCGTTTTTTACAAGAATTGTTTTACTGTCAAATTCAGGTTCATTAAAATGTATAGAAGGATAAAATCTTATATTTTGATCAATATGGTGATTTGGTTCAATAATAAATTTTGTCATTTCATATCCTTCAGGATTCTCATTATCAGTGATTTCAAAATCAAAAGAAATAAATACATTCTCTTGAGGTATATCTCCAGAACCGAATCCAAACATCATGTCTGTATCATCTATAGGCATATCTTCATTTATGACATAAACTAAATCTGGTTTATTTTCATCTGGTAATTCCATATTAAATATAATTTCATGTGATCCAAAATGCGAATTAATTTCTTCTTTTTGATCTTCAATTTTTGCTTCTTTTTGTATTTCATTACCAATGATGTTTTCTTCATTTCCATTTTCGAGTTCGTCAAGAATCAAATTGAAAGGAGTCAAATTTTCAGGAATAGTGAACGGGACGACTTCTTCTACGAAAAAAACATTTTCATTATTTCGATCGTTAATAATATCATCTAAATTGATAACTGTCTTTTCATCTTGAGTCGGCATTTTATAAAATTTACTTTCATATTTAGTTTTCTTTGGAGAATCGATAAAAATATGTTTACTTTCTTCTATGTCATCAAAAATTTCATTTTCTTTTGAATTAGGATAAAAATCATTATCAAAATGTGTTGCTCTTTTATTTCGATTAAAATAATCATCGAGTTGCTTTTGGGCTAAATTACGGACAATTGGTATTCTAGTTAATTGTTTTTTCTCGGTATCTAAAGTATTAATTTTATCATCAGATCCAATTGTTCTTGCTATTCTTTTCGATGATGCTTGTTGTTCATAATTCATACTTTTAGATAAACGTTCTGACATTTTAACTATTTCGTTTGTCCTTTGAGGTATTTCCGTTGTCATTTGTATTTCATCTTCAGTTACCATCGTTTCCATTTCTGTATTTATTGGATTTTCAACGAACATAGTACAATTATTTCTATTTTTTTGAATTGGTTTAATCTTTTCAGTACGTTTTTTCTGTCGTGCTAATCGAGTTTTTAAATATTTCTGAAAATTTGAAATTCTTCTTTCGTTTAAAGGTTTTAATTTGATTTGATCTAACGGTCTACCGATTATAAACTTAAAAGGACCTTCATCGGTTGGTGTAACGCAATCGTCATCTTCTTCCATAGTAAATGTATTTTGAGGACTTTCAGTTGTAAAACTTTCTTCATTAGAGTTCATTTTATTTTCTATTAAGTCAGATGTTTTTGGCTCGTTTTCAGCACATAAGGCAATATTAATTTCTTTTGAACTTTCTGCAAATTCTTTATCGGGATATAAAATATTTTTATAATTGTTTTTTTCTTCGAAATTATCTGAAAATTCACTGGATATTCGATCCATATTCATAACTTCTGCATTTCTTCTATGTCTCGACTTTAATTGTTTTAGTACCCTTTTTTCTTCTTGATGGTCAGCTTTACGAATTCTACGTTCGATGTCATGTTTTTGTTTTACACTATTTTTAAACTCTTTTATTGATTCCTTTAACATTTCGTCTCGTCTTTTTCGATTTTTAGAATGATTCATATTGTAATTATCATCATAATACATATTAGTATCTCTCTTAATTCTTACTTCATTTTCTTTTATATTTCTCTGATATTCATTTAAATGTTTCATATTTAATCCAAAAATATTTTCTAGTGAGATACGATTCGAAGCATCAATATCATTGTAACTATTTTGTTTAATTTCGCGTTTACAATAATCTGGAGTTACTTGTTCAGTTTTCTCTTCAGTCACTTTTTGTTTTTTCTTTTTTGGTTTAAAAGTAACTGATGTTTCTTCATATTCGTTTTGAGCTTCAGTTGGTGGTATTGTTGTTGTTAATACATTTGTACTTGTTTTCTTCGTTTTCTTTTTCTTTTTCATTTCATTTTTTTCATTAATTACATGATCTACAATTTTTGTTTCTGTATCGTTTGGTTCATCTTCCGGAATGTTACTTCTTTTTAGTATAATCTTAGGTTCTTCATAGTTATTAAACATTGCTGAAGAATTCTGTTCTTCTTCGGATTCTTCTTCAGATTCATCTTTTTCAAATAATCGTACTGGACCGTCATTGATTTGTTCGCTGGATCGTTTTAAACTCTTTATATAATCATCTAAAAGTTGTTGATTGCGGACACGTTCACTAGAATCCTGAAATAAAATAATAATGGATATGAAGTAGAATATTGAATTACAATTTACAACTTATTTTCTACAAGTTAACATTTTACAAAAATGAACATAAAAATAAATAATGTATATAATTGATAAAATATCAAAACTTAAAACATAAGTATATTAAATTATTTCCTTTGATCTTTCCTTTTAAGTAATTATGTTAGAGATACAAATGTTTAATTATTTTAAATATATTTAATTAAAAATAAAAATATGATTATTAAAATACTTAAAAATTAATTCGTGGTGGAATTAAATTTGAAATTTCAATAATAAAAAATATTTTAATTCACAAAGATATGTAATGTTAATTTGCGAAAAAATCAAATTTTATTTAAGAAATTAATCTGTTGTAAAGTGAGTTGTTTAAAAAAAGTAAAGTTTCTTAAGTATTTATGTAATAAAAAAAACATTAATACGATTTAATTTATAAAAATAAATATTAATATATATATATATATATATATATATATATATATATATATAAATACAGAGAGAGAAAGTTATCAAACTAATTACTACTAACTAAATAACATCTATTAAAAATTCTTTTAGACAAGAAATATCAAAAGATTTCTTGTATGTAAATAATTTATATTTATAAAATTTAATTACTTTGTTAAAAATATCGTAGAAAAAGAAAAAATAATATATAAATTAAGAAAGATTTTAGAAACTTAGAGTAAGAAAAAATACAATTAATTGGATATATTTCTGCATTATAATCCGTCTTCCTTCGGTAAGTAACCTCATTATTTTTTTGTTTTAAATAAATGAATTAATTAGTTAATAAGAATACATACTAAAGTTAGAGAATATTAGAAATTCACAGTACTTTATATATAAAAAAAGCTATTGAATATCTATGACACCGAATAAACAAAGACTGTACTCTTTAGAAATTACAGAAACAAAGATATTTTAATTTATTTCTTCCTAACATTTTGTTAGAAAAATGATTTTCAATGATTGTTAGCGCATTTCATAAAAAAACAACTCATTGTTTGAAAATAAATAAATTAAAATTGTAGTAAGTCGTTACACCTCAATGATAAACACAAATATTAAATATTCTAACAAATTAATTTATTACTATGATGAAAATGCAGTGTTGAAGAATAAAATTGTTTAAATTATAAAATAAAAAATTACATAAATGTAATTGCATGTGTATATTTTGTTTAATTGAAGTACAAAGTACTTTTTTAAATTGTTTTTACCTATCATATATTGGTAAACATAAATTATTTTAATAAAATAAGCAGTATTAAATTTTCTTTTATTCTAAATATCTACATTCAAATTGTGTGTAACTCTATTCCTTACAGATTTTCTTTGTTAAGTAAAAATAACTATTTAGTACGACTTATAGTTACGTACATAATTACATAACAGAAAATTAAATGTATAAGCGTTTATGTACTTCTATTTAATATATTTTTAGTATATAAAAATATACGGTGGCCTAAGTGAGATTGAAATATTTGGACATTCACTTATTCCCTACTATCATTTACTATCCTTTAGTCTCATTTTATATACATTTATAAATTATATAAGTTATTTATTTCAAGAGAGTATTCATGCAGTTCAAGTAAAGCAGACAGTCGATATTAAACGGGTTTTGTGAAAATTATATTTAAGTTGAAATATATTCATTTTTATTTAATGGCGATTTTTTTGTGCTTTAATTTGTGGATTTTATAAATTATTTTTATAGAAAGCTGTTCTTTATATATATATATATATATATATATATATATATATATATATATATATATATATATATATATATTAAATCATTGTGTTTTGTGTATTTTCCTGCTAGAATATATGAAATTTGCTGAATAAAGTCTGTAAGTACTATTTTATTTTCTTTTAATATGTTTAAAATAATTACTGCTTTCATCTTTACAAGGTAATATTTTAATAATATCTTGCAATTAATATTTAGTAATATTCTAATTTTATTTAGTCTTATATATATATATATATATATATATATATATATATATATATATATATATATATTTGTATGGAAATAACAATCATTATTTTACATTCACATATATACATATATATATATATATATATGTATATTAAAATTTTTGCTGGAAAATGATTGTTTTTTACATTCTTAATCGATTTTTAAATAAGAACTATTTTAATTGATTTTTAAAATTCTAATTTCTGATCCCCAAAAAAACATGACCTATAGTATGGAAAATTTCATGAAAAATTAACATTTTCAATAATCGATTTTTTTCATTTAAATTCAAAGCTCTGCTATAAAATATAATGTATCAATGATTAAAATCTCATTTTTGAACGTTGGACGAATTTTATTTAGAAAAAACCCTGAATTATATTCATTCCATACCATTTACTTCTCAATCGAATGAAAGTTAATAATTTTCTCTTTAGTACACTAATATAAAATCAAGTTTCCATTATTGTTCACTAAATATAATTTTTAGGGTATATAGGATTAATTTCCTATCAAAATTTGATGATTTAATGTAGATAAATATTTTTTTCGATTTTTTGAATTTCAGAAAAAGTGACGAAAATAATCAAAACTTAAATTTTGGCCACTAAAATTTTATTTCTTAATAATAAATATTATTTTTGCTAGAAAATAATTATTTTCTACAAATATAATCGATTTTAACGAAAAATATACATTTATAGTGATTTTTAAAAATTTTAATTTTTTACTCCAAAAAAACCACGACCTATAGTATGGAAAATTTGATGAAAAATCAACATTTTCAAAAATTGATTTTTTTCATTTCAAACCAAAGTTCGGCAATGAAATATGACGAATCAATGATTAAAATTTCATTTCTGAAAGTAGGACGAATTTTATTTAGAAAAAAACCCTGAATTAATCTCATTCCATACCATTTATGTCTCAATCGAATAAAAGTTGATAATTTTCATTTTAAAACACTAATATAAAATAAAGTTTCTATTATTGTTCATCAAAAATAATTTGTAAGTTATATACGATTGATTAGCTATCGAAATTTTATGATGTAATGTGGATAAATATTTTTTTAGATTTTTTAAATTTCGAAGAAAGAGATAAAAATAATCAAAAATTGATTTTCGGCCACTAAAATTGACTTTCTTAATAAGAACTATTATTTTTGTCAGAAAATAATTATTTTCTACTATAATAATCGACTTTTAATAAAAAATATACATTTATAGTGATTTTTACAATTTTCAATTTTTTTGCCTCAAAAAAACCATGACCTATAGTATGGAAAATTTCATGAAAAATGAACATTTTCTAAAATCGATTTTTTTTATTTAAAAACAAAGTTCGCCCATGAAATATGACAAATCAATGATTAAAACCATATTTTTGAACGTAAGGCAAATGATATTTGAAAAAATCTTCAGTTATGCTCATTTCATGCCACTTATGTCTAAATCGAATGAAAATTAAGATTCTGATGATGACTGCATTGCCATCGACATACGCATTAGCACATTATTTTTATAAATAACAAAGTGAACAATGTGATTATTGAATACTGTAACATACTGTGGTTTTGGGAGTGAAAATTTATTTGTATTAAAACAAAGTTAATATTACATAAAAGATTTAGCTCATATTTATAATAAGAACAATTTTCAAAACATGCATGAATGATACCCAACCAAAAATAATTTTGAAAAAGTATGTTTTTTTAAAAAAAATAGTAACTTAACGGGATTTTTTTTATTAAATCATATTTAAAAGATTTTTTTATGAAACTTTATATTTTAATTTTGTAAAATTGTAGATATAAATTAATAACATTGAAAATATTTTTTATTTTTTTTTTGTTGTAGATTTTTTTTAAATAATGAAAAATAATCTTCATGTAATTATTTTTTTTCTATATATATATATATATATATATATATATATATATATATATATATATATATATATATATATATATATATATACATATATAAAGAAAGGCAATAATATAAAATGACTTATTTTATGTTAAAAAATATTGTTAATTATTTTATCATCATTTATTTTTAGTTTTATTAATTAATCATTAAAAACTAATTAATAACAATGATTAAAATGTCGCTTTTAAATATATAGTCGTGAAATTTAAGAAATGTAAATTTAATAATAACTCCATAAACATTTTAAGTGAAAAACAAATTTCTTATATTCCTGTTATGCAAAATTAAAATTAAAATAAAATTTCAACAAAAATTTAATTAAATATCAGATTATTTTCTAAATTTTCAATACTATTTTGATAATTTTATTAAACTGTATAAATATTTAAATTAATTTAAAAAAATATATAGTATATCAAATTATATTGTTCATATTATAATTGTATTTGTTTTCATATTAAACATTTTAATGAACTTACCTCTTGAGAATGATTATCTATTAAAAATACATCCGTATTTCCATGGTCCGAAGCTTCTTTCATATTATCAATCTCCCATAATTCCCCATAAACTCTCAAATCGTCTCTAATATTAACAGAGTCTTTGTGGAAATTTTCATAGAACTCAGGTGCGTGGTAATACTTATCATTATCAAATTGTGACCACGTATTCGTTTGAGTTGTAGTTGCTAAATCCATTCCTTCATTACCTATATTGTCAACACGCCCTCTGGAATTTCGTCCAATTTTTGTTTCTCTATTATTCTTTTGTATTTTATCACGAACATTCTTATGTAGATTGGGATTATCCATTTGTGCATAAGATATGGGCATGCGAATATCTAAATCTTCGTCTCTGAGTTTAAAATGATTATCACTAATTGCATCTTCATTTGATAGTACTTCATCACTATCAACATAATCATAATTTTCATTTTTTTCCATAGATGAATCACTTTTAACATCCATGTATATATCACCTTGCGGAAAATATTCTGTTTTCTTCTTTTCTTTTGATACTGTTACTGAATGATCGAGAAAAAACTTATTATTGGGTCCAAAATAATATTCTTCTTCATCATTTTCGTCATTTTCATTAGTTCGTTTTCTGTTTCGAATATTTTCTACAACTCTACTTCTTTTTCTATTTGTCATGCCAAAATCAATTTGTCGTTTTCTACGACTTATTACTTTTGTATCTGTATTATTGTTTTTACTCTTTTCTGATTTTTTTTCTACAAAATCTTTCATCATATCAACAGGTAAAAACCGTTTTGGTCTATCTGTTTCTGTGTCCTCGCCAGATACTGTCTCTAAACTCTTTCCGCTTTTTTTTGCTATCATATGTTTCATATCATCTGAAAGATTTGGTTGAATTTTTGTTCGTTCTGATAAAACTTTCTTAATTTCATCACTTGTTAGTTCTATATTGTATGCATCCTTATTTTTAATATC
>CP092087.1:12770000-12795000 GCA_029203775.1 Neoneuromus ignobilis
ATCAGTTCTTTTTGTATATTATAGTCTTTAAGCGAATTATTTCATATAACTTTCTTAGTACATGTTTTTTATAGTGAACAAAAATATTATTTAATTAATACAATTATAATATAAATATGACCTTAAAGAAATTGTTTCAGTTAAATGAAACTATTTAATAGTAATTATTACAAAAAATGTTAATTTGTTTTTAAACATAGGAATAAATTGAATACTGATTAAGATGAAAATAAACTGTATTTTTTGAATTTTTCTTAATTATATTTTTTTCCGGCCATAAATGTAAAAAATGCTGCAAAATAGTACATATATAAACATTTTTTATTATTAAACATAAAAATGATTTTTTTCTAACATTGAATAATTTTGGGGTGTATTTACATTTATATAATAAAATATGTTTTTTTTATATTTTTAAAAATATTTTTTAATAAATAAATAAATATGAGCTTTTATAAATATTTCAGTTAATCACTAGCATGTCATTGAATTTAAAGTGTAATTTTTCTTTAATGTTTTGTAGTTTTCTGGTGCTTTTGTATATTTTTTAATAAATATTTCTATTCCAAACTTAAAATGAAAATGAAAAATAATAAAATCTTATTTGGGCTATCACATTAGTTAATATGATAAAATAAATGGATAATATTCATAATTACAAAGAATATATAATTAATATATAAAAATTATCTGTATTAAAAAAAATTCTGATGTTGCAAGAATAATTAATAGTCATTTGACTTATAGCGTAGATAATTGTCTTAAGTACTTGAAAGAAATTCATAATAAATTATGCACGCTTTTTTAAAGTAATTGAATATACATAGATTCTGCTCGAATATCAATCTATCTACTGGTAATACCAAGAAACTTTGAAGTTGAATTTGAATGAGATATGAATTGAATAAAAATACAGAGATTAATAATTCGGTATAAAAGTGGTGAAAAACTTATTTTTTTATATGTAGTCTATGAATATGGATGACAGACTGCCAATATACATACGAAACCATTTTCATAAAACAATTTCTGAGTACTTGTATCGCAAATTTTAGTTATTTGTCATATTTTACAATTCATAAAAATGTTTTCTGTTAAAATCGTAAGAATCAAATTTGTATATATTTTTATAACGTATAATTAAGATATAGAATAAATATTAAAAAATTGTACTAATGCGTTTGATCAATATATATTAATAACATATTTTGTTACCTGGAATATTAGTTAATTACAAAACTTAATTAAAATGAATAACTGAAATATGTTTGATATATCTTAAAATTCGTACTTTTTTATAAAAATAATTAAGTTATATTCAATACCAAAGAAAATGAAAAATTTGTTTACAAAAAATATTTAGTAAATAAAATTTTCATAATTAATGAAAATAAAGAACACAATTTAATTTTTTTTAATACGAAGATGACGGAAAAAAGATAATTAATATTTTATTTTTAACAAAATTAAATGAATATAAAAGAATGTATTATTTTTCATGAATTGTAAAAAAGACAGTAAGAGAATTTTTCAATTTTTTATTTGCTTTTGAATTGATGGAAATAAATTTCATATATAAAGTATTATAAAATGTCACATTTAAATTTGATAAAATATTGAATTCATATTTCTATATTGAGTTTGATTAAGTTTTAATTTTATTTCAATTTTTCTAATTGACATTGATATTTCAAGATATTAAATAAAATAATAATTAAAAATTTATTATGAAATAACACAAATTAAGTAATACACATAAGACAAACATTTTAAAAATATTACAAAAAGATAATTCTTGAAAAACAATATTTTTTTATTCATATGTTATAAATTGAAATTTATTGTAATTATATTTTCTTTTTTAAATGTTTAATATTTTCATGTTTGCAAAAAAAAACTAGACTAGAGTATATAAATTAACCTTATATATAAATAATAATAGACTAAATATATGCAATATTTTGTCATATATCTAATTAGTTGTAATTTTTTTACATTAGTGTAATATTTTGGTATTAAGTATCAGTGACTAGATTTGTTAAACTAATTCTAAATATAAAATACTCGAGTGTCATTTTGAACGTTATTTTTTATACAACAGTAGGAAACTATTTTATGTTACAATATAAATAAATATTGTTTTTTTTAATTAAAAATTTTAATAAATAGTATAAATATTATTGGTAATTTTTAATTAAATCAATTATTATTAAATAACGAAATATTGTACAACTTTTTAAATAAATTATATAATTTAAATTTATAGGAAAATTAGATATTTTGTTTGCATTGATTTAATAAATGAATAATGTTATAATGAAACTTCGACAGAAAATATAATCAATAAGTAATCTTAAAGAAAAATTAAAATCAATTTCCTGAATTTAATAATCTTTGAATATTTATTTCATAACAGTAATGTAATTATTAAATAAATTATATATTTTTATAATTTCCTTTAACAGAACAAAAATTATTGAATAAATTGATGTTTTATCTTATATTATAAAATACTGTCTCATTTTTTTAAGTAGAAAAAGAAATTTAAAATGACACCTTTTTAAAGATAATGAATAAAGTATAAAAGAGAAACGAAATAAACGTTGTATGAAATATTTTCATTTAACGTTTTTGAATAATACAATAAATTGAATTTTTGAAATACCAAAATAATATTGAATTCGTCTCATTCTTCAAATTTTTGATTGAAAGTAACGAAGCTATCGTTCTTGATAAAATACAATATTTGATTTTCTATTGAAAATTGTACAAAATTTCATTGAAAATTAAACAATCGTGTAATCGTTTCAATCTGGCATTAATATTTTATAAAACTTCACGTTTCAATGTCGTTTTCACTAACAATACTCTCTTCATTTATTTCATTGCACAAGAACGAAATTAATTATTTATTTGCGTATATAAATTCCATTGTATAAAAACAGTACATTATTTTGTTCGTAAACAATTGTAAAGAAAATCGTTATACACAGCCGTATTAATAAGGACATGAACACTACATTAATATACAGATACAATACAAGCGTTTACAAAACATCTACAATGGTAATATGTGTATATAATATAACAATTAAGACATTCTTAACATATTGTGTATAAGTGTATATATTTTAAGTATGTATGTATGTATATATATAATATTATCACACTGTTTTTTTCTTTTACAATTGGTATGCAACTTGTAATTGAAACTAAAACATCTAAAAGCTACCATTAAAAATAGAGTACAAAAAATATACACACATATAGTTTATTCGTTAAAGAAAATCAATTAGTAATTAAATACTTGCGCTAATGCAAATGTGTGTATCTTTTTACCTTGGTATAGAAACTGTTTCTTAGCGAAGTTTTTTTATTAAAAAAAAAAAATAATTACGAGAAATAAATAATTGAATATTTTTTTATATGTAACTTATATGTATTTTCTTTTAACATAATTTATTATATATATAAAATAAATAATAAAAATATTTTCAGGTTTATATCAGAATTTATCAATAAAACAGTATATTTTATAACTTTAATGTGATATTTTTTATTTTTTCAATAATAAAAATAATATATTTTTAAATTCCTAATAAATATGTATAGACTTTCTACTTACATGTCCATATTTATAAAACTATTTTTGTTAATAAAAAATGCTTTCATTAATCATTTTATTTTGAGACCGTTTTAACAAATCAATCATATATATATATATATATATATATATATATATATAATCGTATATATATATATAATCGTATATATATATATAAATAAGTTTTTCATAAATTTTAAATTTTCGAATAATTGTTTATAATGTATGATTGTGTAAATTTATAACAAGATCTAGTGAAAAATAAATATAATTGATAATTAAAAATAATGTATACAGATGGTAATATAAAATAATTGCTATATTTATTTTATTACTGTACCAAATTTACTTTAACATGAATTAATCATTTATTCTAATAGGACACAATTTTATTGTATGAACTTATTTAAAAATTTAACTTGTATATCAATAGTAATAGCATCATCATCAGATTTACATTATATTATAAAATCTAGATTTTGTGTGAAATGCTTCGATTATAATAAAATGATCATCGAAATGAACATCAGCAAATAAAGTGAAAAATAAGTAATTATTGAATGCAAATAATTATTCTAACTTTTTAATTTAGAAACTATATAGTTTAATTTATATTAAAATTAAGTTTTTAATAAAAAATATAGGACAATAGTTATAATATAATCCAAAAATGTTTAAGAAAATAATCAGTTATTTTTTGAAAAAAATAATTTGATTCCAAAATACTCAATGAATTCTTTTGAAACTGAGAATATAACTTTATTTTTTACTATTAAAATAGTTTCTTAGTAGATATATTACACTTTAAATCTCCAGTAAAAAATCCATGAAAGTAATTTATACAATAAAATCGATTTTTGTATAAATAACCTTTATTTAATAATTAAAATCTGTAAAAAGGTCTCATGGAATCGTAAAGAATTTTAACATTCTCTTATTTTATTCAGATGTTCTTTAATTTACTAGAAAGCCTATCTTTGAGGACGGTATCGATTCGGTCTACGTATTTTTTTTTGCAAATTAATTTATAAATTGTATTGCAGTCGTACTCTTAAATTTAACGATCCGTTAAGTTTTTTTTACGTTATGGTTGTCATATAATTTACGAATAACGAAATGGATTTTTGTTATTTCACGGTTATCTGCTTATCAAGTCAAACAAAAAATAGCGTGTGTGTAAGTTTGTGTGTTTATATAACGGAAGTAGAAATACTATTTGTTTATTTATAAAGATTACTGTGAAATATTGATAATGAAATAAACAGAAAGATTTTTTTGAGTAAATACTTAATCATTTGTGAATAAAACTATACATATTTATAAATATGATTTTTATAAAATAAAATTTATTAAATATTATTTTTTATTGAAATTTTAATGGGATTTTATCCCAATGTTTTTTTCTGAATATCTCTTCATAAGTGTACAAAAAATATAAAATTATTTATAAAAAAATAAAACGAAAATGTTTTAGTTCTGTTCAAGTTGCATACAAAAAAGCAATAACAATAATTTTTAAAACATTAAACAAAACTCTCGCCGTTTTGTACTATAGTTCTTTTTTGACTTCCGCCGCTCATAAACGGCACACGAACATATGAATGTTTCATATTATTGTTTCTAATGGACGAACTTAGCTCCTCTTCGGTATCTTCTAATATATCTGACGTCACTTGATTTGGTACACGAATGGGTGTACTGTGAATCGTCACTGATTTTTGTGACGTATTTCTATTACTATATCTTCTCCAAAATGAATCCGTGGTATTTGTGATTGAGTTACTCGTCGATGTATTGTTAAAAGTGTTCTTTCTACTAAAGTGATCACGTTTTCGTAATTTTTTCGCACGCTTCTTACCAAATCCACATAAACGTAGAAAACCTTCACGAAATTTCGAACTCATCAGATTGTATAAAATCGGATTGATTGCCGAGTTAAGATGAACCATGATCTTGCAAAAGTAAAGTATATTGTATCTTGCTTCGAACCCAACTGAAAGAATCATTTCTGGTGGAAATACGATTACACACAGTGTAAAAGCTTTGAACGGTAATAGACAGATAAAAAATCCAAGAACGACGGTGCCCAACATAAGCGTTACTTGTTTACGATATTTCATTGCTGTATGTGGCGGTACTTGATTACTTTTCGGCGGACATAGAATACTTGGATGTTCCATTAATGTCTTTGCAATCATTGTATATAGAATAATAAGAATGGCAAGTGGTATAAAGAAGAACACGAATATTGTTACGATGAAGAAGAATGCTTTCCAAAATGTATCTGCTGATGTCCAGCAAACAGGAACCAAACTGCCATCGTAGTACTCTTCGAATTGGTATTTAGCTACTGCCAATATCGGACTGTAACATTTAAAATGAAATTAGATTTTGGACTTGTACTCTCATTGTCAATGCAATTAAAATATTTTTGGTAATGGTTCTCAATTTGTTAGTGTTTTGGAATGTTCTAATAATTATTTAATAACGAAATAAATCATTTAAAAATACTTAAAATAAAAAAGGGTTAGAAAAAATTATAATTAATAAAATATCTTTATCTGTGATTATTATAAAGTAATTACAATTTTAAGATTTTTTTATATTAAAAAAAGAAAACTAAGGAAATAAATTAGTAAATGCATTATTTAGCTGATAAGAAAATAAAATGTATTATTTAAAAAATGCTAAAAATAACTCATTTTGCTATACGAATACAAAAAGTTTTTTAAAATTATTAAAAATAAACGTTAACAATTTTTTCTAAATATAAAATAAACTTTTTAGAAATTTGAACATTTTTATTTTAAAAATTTTTTGCAGAAGTATATTATTTTTTTCAATGATAACTATATATATATATAGTTAATATTACGAATAAAAAAAAAACTATTTTGTTTAAATATTTTAAAGTTGAGTTATTTAAATTAAAAAGTATTTTTTTAAAAAAATTCAATAAAGCTAAAATGTATTAAAATTTACTTATGAATACATTTAGTGTAATACATAAAATGTAATATAAAAAAATATTTTAAATTATTATTTAATGTTGTTATTGTAAAAAATTATAGCTTTAAATTTTAAATTGGATTATAATTTAAAAAATTGTAAAAAGTTACGGTTAAGAATTGCAGTTTAGTTTTTCTTTAAAAATAATATTTCATAATATCTACTAAAAATAGACAAAACTAGTTTAAATAAAATTATCGTTATTAATGCAACATTTGTTGAGTTGTTTAATTCAAAAATATGATAGAATCATTTAACACTAATTTAATAGAGAACCATGTCCAAAATAAAGTTTTTATAGCAATAATAGAATAATACATATAATGAAGAATTTTTAATAATATTCTAAGAAAAATATCATTATATATATATATATATATATATATATATATATATATATATATATATATATATATATATATATGTATATGTATATATACTAATATCAACTTGTGTGTGTACAATCAAGAAATATAAATAATATATATGATTGTATTATTGTTAACAATTTAAAAATATTTTATTAATTTATATATTTACAAAAATGATATTAAATGCAATAAATTAAATATTTTTATAATTCAAGAAAGATATATAAACATTTTAAAAAATAAATATGTATTAGTCAATTAATATATATATATATATATATATATATATATATATATATATATATATATATATATATTACACAGTTATCTTTTGGGAAATATTAATAAAAATATTTTATTCTCTAACAATAGATATAATTAGTATTAAAACTATAGGAAATGTAATTTTATTGAAAATAATTACGCAGATAGAGTTAGCTGCATCTATTGCTGTTACAATAATTATGGGGAAAAAATTAAAATAACGTACAGAGATATGAAAATAAAATAAGTAAATATTATCTTAATTAAGAAATTAATAATAAGTACATATTTTTTTATAATTCTTTATTTTTCAAAAACATACTTTTATTAAATGTATTTTATAATATATTTAATATTAATGATATTTTAATTATGGTTTTATAAAAATACCTATTATTTATTTATTTAAATTCTATATTTTGTTGTTTGTAAATTTCACACCATTTGAAAGTTCTAAATTTTAATTATTATTTTCTAATTGAACAATAAAATAAATATTAATCTTATAGAACAGTAAGCAGATTTTAAATATTTATTACATATAAAAGGAAAAAAAATTGAAATTGACTTAAAAAGTACTAGATATTAAATGAAATTTTATTCCTATAAATAATTTTTATATGATTGTTTTATGAATATGAATGATAATAAATGGAGTTGTTGGGAATTTGTCAAGAAAGTTTTGAACAAAATTTACACTACAAAAGAAAATAATTAATATTTACAATAACAATTACTACAGACTTTACGTCGTACAAATTGAAATAAGCTATTTTATGAATGTATTTGTATGTATGTATGTAAGAACATATATATATATATATATATATATATATATATATATATATATATACATATGTGTGTGTGTTTGTATATGTAATAATAATTATTATTATAAACAGAACAACATTCTATGTACAGTATAAGGAAGTAATAATCAAAAATACGGATATATACGACGTTCTACAGTTAATCTACAACAACGACTAACATTAACTTGACATGCTTTTAGAAAATATTTACAAAATAGTGTATATGTATGAATGTGAATATTTTAATAACTTTGACAAGTCGTACAAGGAAATTGTGAACATTTCTAGTGAAATGTAACATTAACAACAGAACAATAATCATAATCAAAATCTTGTGAAATGAAACTTAACATGGTTGGAAATAAGAACAAAATCTGAACATAATTGTAATAATAATAATAACCATCATGCTTTTCGTACATACCTGTTAATTCCATTTAAATGTGTTGTGTTTCCATGATTAATGCGCGCCCGCTCATGTCTGCCTTTTATGTTATGATGACGTGTTGAAAATGTTATTTACTTATATGATGCTGTTACGTGTTGTTAACCTTTTCATTTTATTTAAAGACATTTTTTCCGTAATTTCATATAAATTGCAATCACTATACAAAACATTTTATTAAGTGTTCAATGAAAAGTATTTTTAATTAATTGATTTAAAACCATACATAATCGATTTTTTATGTTTAAAAAAGTATTATATGAACCAATATTTTGTCTCTTTTAAATTTTTCATAATATAATAATTTTAATAATTAAAATATTTAATATAAATATTTTTTACAAATAACATATTATTTTATAGTAATTAATTTATTGTAATTTAAGCTTATAAAAACTATTGCTAATTATCTAGTAACAAATAAACTATTACTTATTTAAAGAAAATATTTGCATTTTTATGTTGTAAAATTAAGATTTTTTTTAATTGAAAAATATTTATTTTAAAAACAATAGTAGAATATATAATCATGTGTGTAAACAATAAATTTGAAAAATATTTCAAAAAAACTGTCGAGAATAACAAAACATTATTTAGATAGTATTATTAATAAACGCATAATAATTTTCAAGTTCAAGATATATTTATTATAAATCTCTCAAGATATTCCTTATTGAATTATACAGTTACTAATTAATTAGTCTGAATCTAATGTGTACATGATCATGATTTATAGATCTCAAAATACAATTCATAATTCAACTATTGTCTATTCTTTAGAAATTCATGCTGATAACTGTAATTAATAATGATTACAAGCACTAAATATATGCTTTGTCATTTATAATGAAATATTCTAATTCATGATAACATTTCTTAATTTTATTTGTAGAATATATTTAATATTATATAAAATAAACTTCTTAATTGAAACTATTAAAAATGTGTTTGACAAAATAAGTAAATGATTTCATTGAACACTTAAAAAAATCTAGTTATAGTAGTGATCCATAATTATTTAAATTGTTAGATAAATTTACAAACATTTATTAAGTCACATATATATATATATATATATTTAAATAGGTACGCATGTAAAGTAATTAGTAACAAGAAGAAATATGTATGAATGTACAAATGATAATTATAGTTTTCATTGAAAGATTTATGTTGCCCAACGGTTGAATTTTGAGTATAGTTTTTAATACAAAAAAATACAATATAATTTATGTTACTATTCTTTTTTAAATTGCTTATTGTGAGCTGTTCAGTGATATACAATATTTCATATATTAATTATTTTTCAAAGATTCATATGTTACATTACTATTTTATTAAATACAATTTTGAGGCATGAATTCACTTAAACCTATTTATAATAACGTATATATATAAAATGAAAATGAAAAGGTTAACAGTTGTTTTAATGAAAATATCTGAAAGAATTGTGCGAGTTGAACGATTTGCTTTCTATACAAAATCTGTAACTAAACACATACATCAAATGAATTAATGAAAATAAACTTTTATTAGCATCAGAACTTAGGTTTAACTACTATTAAACATACAATTAAAATAAATATTGTGAGTTAAACTAAATTAAAATCCATATCCTTGTTATGATTGTGTCAATGTGTTCATACACAAAAAGAAATTAAATACCTAATAAGGATTCTTGTAATGGAAGAGGACTTTTTCTATTTTAAGAATTGAAATATTTATTTTGGGTTTTATATAAAACTGTTTATATATATATATATATATATATATATATATATATATATATATATAATTATAATTATATAGAATGAACTAGAATACATAAGACTAGAAAAAGCCCTTTATTGTCAGAAAAAACATGAATTAATGAAAGTGATATAAAAAATTTATGAATGATTAATATCCAAATATTTATAAATTTCATATTTTTAATAATAATAAGTTTTTATATATTTTTAAGTAAATTAATAAAGGAATTATTTTTATTTTAATATCGACTAAAAATTGACTAATATATTTACATTTGGTTGTGTCAAGTATTCCTATATATGCTACAATGGAAATGAAATAAAAACTAAATAATTATTTTATAATTGGTCTTTATTTTTGGCATTTGGATAAATATATGTAAATATTTAATGCTATATATTATAATAATAAATACACATAATTCACGAATACATCGATTACATACAATTATTTTAATTAAATTATTTCTGATTACTTTGGCAACAGTTAACATTACCTTGTTAATATAATTATATATATAAAGATAATATTTGGTTTACTATATTTGATTAACACACTGTAATCTATCAATCATTTTTATTACCATTTTTATAATCTATTAAATTCATTCAAATCAAAATGTTCAATAACAAATAAGCACATGTCAGGTTAATGGAAAACAATTAAACAGAATTCATATAAATTACTGTCAATTATTAATGGAAACTCGACATTTAAAGGGAATATAAATGAAAAACGAAAACAGTCATTCGCGTTATTAATGATATGTTGTACTAAAAATACATTTTTTTATTACACTTTGCCAATAAAAATAATATGAAATATCATGTAAAACTGTATTTCATTATCTGATGTTCATCAGTGTATGTATATATGTATATATATATATATATATATATATATATATATATATATATATATACACCTGTAATTTATCATTATTTTTATATATTAATAAAACCTACTATTATGTTTGTTAAAAAAAATAAAGAATGCTTGTTTGTACCAAGTTCGAACAAAATACTTTGCATGTAAAACTACTTTCATGCAGTACATTACACAGTATCAAAATATGATAGAACAGACAAGAATTAATTTATCATTTTTAATTAACAGAATTTATTATTTTTTTAATAAAATGTATAAACATTTGTTTAATATTGAGATATTTATAAATTAATAATAGACAAACATATACTTTTCATAGAATATATAAACGATAAATATTTAAAGATAGATCAGTTTTTTTAAGAATATAAAAATATTCAATATTTTTTAGAACGACAATGAATGAACTTCCATTAATTTATTTTAACATGAAATATTTTTTGAAATGATAATATATATATAATCATATTAACAAGGTATATAAACGTATGGGTATTAAATTATTTCCAATAACGTGTTTTTTCCTTATTTGAACTAAAACAAAAAAATATTTTAGAATGATTACTAAAATATTAAATTATAATTACTAAGAACCCTTTCTTAGTATCTTCTTTTTAGTTCCAGTAAATAAAAAGATTATGAATACTGTTTTTTATTTATCGTGTAGAACAACAACCAAGAATAAAATTAGTATTATAATTTTCAGATCGTAATTAATTGAAAATTAATAAATTATTTATGTAAAATTACTTTGCTAACGACCTTTCGTTTCTTATTTTTGAAAAAAAGTATACCAAATAAAGAAGTATAATAATTGTGTAGTTTATTATTACTCTACTAGTATTTTTTGTCTAGTTCACGTAACGTGAATTTATTATAAAGAAAATTAGTTATATTCGTTGAATTCCAACGTATTGCATGTTGTTTTTAAACCTTTTTTTAAACTTAGTATGGTATAAAATATTAGCATTATTAAGGTTCTTAAATTTAATAAAAATATATTTTTTTGCAAAATACATTTCTACGAATTGACTTTACTTTCTGTAATAATTTAACTTTTTATTTTAATTCATTGATATTGTATTTTTAAAAATGAAATATAACATTTTATATATATATATATATATATATGTATATATATATATGTATATACATTAAACATTATATTTTCATTATAAAAACACGTCATTGTTAATAATTAATAATATTTTCATGATACTTATATATTAAATATTTAATTTACATATAAATATATTATTTTACTAGTAATGAATGATATATAAAAATTATACATATTAAATATATAAATACGTTATATAAATAATTAAAAAAGTTTTTATACGAAAATTGATTATAATAATAATAAAATTAAAAATATATTATTTTTTTCACAAAATTATAATACACATTTAATAAATTACAAAACAAATAAAAACTATTTCCTAAATTGGGTTTATATATATATATATATATATATATATATATATATATATATATATATATATAATATCGTACAAGGGAATATTGATATAATTTAAAAAATTTTATCGTAAAAAAATTCCAACTTTTTCTAAGTATAATAGTTTTTTAATATATTTTAATATTTTATAAATACGTAATAGAAACACTTTTTTGTGATATAATATTAATTACAATTGTAAAATGAAAATAATATTGTTAGTTACAAATTGATATAAAATAAAAAAATTAAATGACTCCAGAATATATGAAAAATTTTAAAGGGCTAAAATGTAGTAATCGTAATTATCTTTAGAATTTTAAGAAAAAATATTGAACAACTTAAAAGATGGATTAGTGAAAAGAGATCTTGGTGCATATATATTTTTGTTAAACATTATACTGATGTATATATATATATATATATATACATATATATATATATATAAATTCGTACTTAAAAAATATTGGAATTATAAAAATTATAAACAAAATTTATATGCATATATATAAAACTTGAAAAAAACATAAATATTATTTATAAAAATTAAAATTTATATATATATATATATATATATATATATATATGTATAATTATGAATTAAAATGTACAGAGAAACACTTATTATCTTCTTTTTTAGTGTTCTCAAAAAACAATTTTAATGTCTTATAATATTTAACGGAATTATTTACATATAATTATTTTATAAAAACATAAAATATAAAAAAGCATAAGAAGTAAATATTTAAAACTAGCAAAAAAATAATATAATATTTTTATAAACATGTTTTTTCAACTTTATTCCGAATGAACAAGTACTTAAAATTCAAATTATCAAAATTAATTAAAGTTACTGTAGAAAAGTGAAAAGTTATTAAAATAATTCATTATTATATTTATATTTTTAATAGTTTAACATGGACATTTAGAATAATAAATTATTTAAAAAAATAATTTAAAGGACGATTAATTCAAAAATAATTTTAGTAACTAGTTTTTAATTGAATTACAAACAATAAAATAGATAAAAGTTGATTTATTATTAAAATACTTTTATCCACTTTATTTTTTATCTAGTTTTTATGAAAGAATCTATTAGACATGTATAAAATGTGAAAATATGGAACTGTTCAAAATTGATTCATAAAAAATATTTGTTTCTATAAATATACTTGAGTACTATTTTGTTTTTCCCTGAAAGATTATTGTGAATATTTGAATAAAATCATTTTTTGTTCTCTAATAAAAAATATTATTACAAATTAAAATAAAAATCAAATATTTTAACACATATTAATTTCTATTGATTTTAAAAATGGACCCTTCTATACTAGAGAAAAGATTAGTTTAATACTTTCGAATTTCTTTAAAACATTTATAAATATTATATGTATATCTACTTTCTAATCTTGGCAGTCAATTCATATTTATTTAAATTATGTCAAGTTTACTAAATAGATGAGAGATCACAAACAGATATTGCAATAAAATTGTTTTATATCTGTTGTGGTCCATCAATCGTTCTATAAATATATTTTTCTTATAAAAAAGCATGCATATGTCTTAAAATATAAAATGATGTGACTTAGTTAATACACAATATAGATAAAATAGTTTAGTTGTTTTTAATAAATGCTGTCCATTTGAAGAACATTTACAATATTTTATTATTATTTAAACATTAGAAATAATATAAATTTTTAAAGCAATTTATAACTAATATTTCTTTTAGAAATGTTATTGTAATTTTAATAAAATCCTAAACTAATTATAATACCGGAAAGAAAGGTTAAAAATGTCTTAGTAGAATTAATGTTACATTTGTTTAATATGTTTGTTTATAAATATTTGGTTAAGGAATTTGTAAACATATTTTATTTTTAAAATACAAGAATCATTTCTTTTTGAATTTTTAAATATAATAAATTATATTGTATTGACATTGAATTATTGAGAAGATAAATCGATGAAGTAATTAAAAAAGATATTTTAAAATAAAAAGATGATATTTAATAGATATTATTGGTAAATACTGTATTAAAAATTAGTATATTTTTTATCATAAAACTTTTGTTTTTTATTTTATCATCCAAATATTCTGTTATAATTGTCTTGGAAAAAATTAACTGTATTTATTTTTCATTAAATGAATTTATATTTTATCAATGTTTAAATAATAATAAAATTCATTGAGTTTTATTTTGCTTTTATAATATAAAATGACATAAAATCGATTAAATATTTAAATATATACATTTTCAATTTTTTCCAGTAACATATTATTATGTTTCTGATTGAATTTGTTAAATTCGTTAATATTTTATAGCACAAAAAAATTGTGATATTTTTACTAAATCATGAACATTAAATTTTTATTATAGATAATAGAAAACTTATTAATTTAAAAAATATAAAAATTTAATTATAAAAAAATTTTTTTTTAAGTAAATATGAATACAGATTAGAAATATTTTCTGTCTTAGATTGAAAATTATTAACTTGAGTTTATGAATTTTTTTTAAGTAAAAACTTAAAAATAAATATTTAATCAATTTTATTATTTTCTAAATTTAAATGTGAATTGATCTTTTGTTAAGGTATAATAAATCACTATTTTATTATCCAAAAGAACTTGTTATCTAAATCGAATAAAGGCAAAAATTAAAAAATATATAAAAATGGATAACTAAAATACATTGATACTAAGCGATCGAATATATTCTGTGAATATATTCTTAAACTATACTAAGCTTTCTGCATCCTTCGTACTATCTATGTCGCGTATCAAACTCTCTTGTAGAATAAACTCGTCACCATTCTTTCCACTAGTTTTACGATACCCATTCGGTTGCATTTTCTCGAATTTTCCATTCAACTTGATACTGGTATATGAATCATAATCTTGTCCGCTCCCATCGCTATTAAAGTGTACCTGTACGTCATTATTGTCCGAAGACTGCGATAGCTCATTCACTTCTTCGATATGTTTTAACGCGCTGAAAGTGTATCCAACATCTGATGGTACTTTAGAATTTTTATTCGTTCGGTTTTCGTTGAAAATACTGTTACTGTCTTTTGCTAGTCTAGTTTTACTATCCATACTCTCATTTGAAGAATTTCTCCCTAGATCCGGAGATTCGTTTTGTATAGTTCGCAATGATTGACTTCGGGTTGTTCGAAAATTTACACTGTTCTGTCTTAGTGTACTATTTCGATACGACGTGATTGTTGTACTGAATGTTCCATTTCTTAGACGTCCTCGTCTGAAATTAAATCTGTTACGTCTACCACAACATACTCGTAGGAATGCGTCACGGAACTTAGTACTCATCAGATTGTACAATATAGGATTCACTGCTGAATTCAGATAGACCATTACACGGCAGAAATACAAAATGATGAAGAACTTCTCAACGCCTAAACTACTGATGGTCTCTTCTGATACAAGGATGATCCATATACTGAATACTCGAAACGGTATCAAACAGACAAAAAACGAGACAACGACAGTGCCAAGCATGAGAACCACTTGACGTCGTGCACGTAGGTTGTAACTATCGATATGTTGGTTCAGTACGATGTTTGCGGCGTCGGTGATAAGTGTACGTGCTATTACGCAGTACAAGACGATAAGGATGATCATCGGGATGATGAAAAATGCGACGATTGTCACTAGAAAGTATGTGAATGGCCATGCGTTGTTAACGGGCATACGGCATGCTGGTACGGTTGTGCCATCGTCGTACGGTAGTAAACGGTATTCGGAAATACCTAAGATCGGGCTGGAAATAATAATAAGTCAGACGATGCATGAGCTTCGTCAGCTAATTTCGACGTCCTTTCTATATATTTATTAACTTTTAATGCACAATCACAGAAAAACACATCCGTTATATAACCGGTTTTGAATAGAAAAAAGGAGTCCTTATTTGGAATATATTGAATTACAATAGAATAGAGAAGTTAATTATAATCCCTACTTTGAGGATAAACTTTTCTTCATAAGAATATTCTAACTGATGGCTTACGATTCGTTTATTTGAAATTCGATTGGAATTAATATTTATATTTTTTTATAATATAATATTTGTTATAAATATATATAATATAAAAATATAATTATATGTTATATTTTATAATATATTACTATAAATATATTTTTATTTCTTGTAAATTTGGTTACAAATTAGAATTCATTAATTATTTTTTAAAATAATGAAAATTCTAGAAAATACAATGTAAATAAATACAAATAAAATATTTTATTTTATTCTAAAAATAATTAAAGTTAATATCATTAAATATTAAATATCTAAAGTAAAAAAATATTGTTGATGTAAATTTTTTATTGTGTTTAATTTCAGTGGTTAAGAAAAATAATATACATAAAGCAATTATATTTATTAAATATATACTGTTTTTAGAAATATAATTTTAGTTAAAAACATTGCTTTATTTGAAATTATTTTGTTTCAGTTTGTAATTAAAAAATAGGTTTTATCAAAAAAAACATTAAAATAATTTAATTTTTAGTTATTTAAAAAAATAGTATATTTTTTGTTATTTAATAAATTAAAGATTGAAGCTCTTTATAAAAGCGTAGTTAGTTTCAGCTTAAAGCTAAAGGAAAAAAGCCAGTAAGAAAATTATAATGATAGATAATAATGATTTGAATTTATTTACTCATAAATATCCTTTTTATTTATAACCTAAATTCAAAAACCCTTATATATCTTTTTTAATAAATGATTTATTTTAAAAAAGTGACACTTTAGTGTTATCCTTTATTTAAAATACATTGTTGATTTTAAATGAATTAATTTCTAAATTGAAATAAAAAGAGCTACTTAAAAATTCCATAAAAAAATTATATATATATATATATATATATATTGACAGAGAATATAAAAATAATTACGTTACAAAATACAATATTCTAGTCCATTATTCGAATAAATACCCCAAGGGTATTTAATAACGTTTCTAACTTCCCACGCATGCAAATATATTTTATTTTTGTTTTTGAACCCACGTTCATATATTTATTCGAACTTTAAATAAAATATAGTGACTTATTTGGAGCAAAGAATATTATGATGCTGTTCAATTTATATATAAATTATTTAAAATATTCAAACATGATAAAAAAATCGTATATTTACCATTTAGTGAGTTTATTTTCTTTATGTTAACGTTTTGTTTTAAATAATTTTATTTTTTTATTTATATTTATTTATATATATATATATATATATATATATATATATATATGAATATAATATAAATTTTAAGGATTCTAAAAGCAAACAGTTTATATTACAAGATATGATATAATGAATAACATTTGTGTATATTTTGGTAGAATTTAATAATCTTTTAGTTTTATGTAGCATATTTACATACGTAACAAAATATTTAATTCGATATGGTATCATATATATAATAACAATTAAAGTTTCATAAACTTGTCATGAATAATGCAGTAAAATTCATTATATTACACATAACATTTTAATTATTCCGCTGTATTAATTAAATTATTACAACTTTAATAAATCATATTCTAAATTAATTTTTCATTAAATATATCTTAATTGTACTAGAATCATTATAATATTCAGAAAATAGAATAAACGTTACGTATACCAAATATAAAATAGACTATAAAATTAAATAATATCTGTAAGTACTATTTAACAATGTATAAAAATATCAAACGTTAATAAATAATAATCTTATTTTTTATTTTAAAAAGTTACCTAGATAATTAAATTGAGAGACATCAAAATGGTTTAACACAAATTAATCACTCACCTTAACACCATAACGTTTTTTAAAAATATTCACTTATCATTTACTGTTCACTATATTAACTGATTTACATTTCGGTTGCTCTGACGCCATCGTCAGAGTATTGGATTATAATTGAGTACTGGTCATCGAAATGCATATAGAGAATAATGAGAATAGTAAATGATCATTGAATATTTTTATAGAAACTTATGGTGTTATGGTTTGATTCATTTGTATTGAAGTAAATTTTTAACAGTTCACAAAAAATGTTTAGCTACAAGATAAAATTTTCGATTCTATACATATATTGAATAAAGTACCAAACTCAATTTAAAGAATATGTATTTGAGATGAGATAATAACAATGAGGATTATTTTGAAGTTCATTTTAAAAAAATAATTTATTTTAACTAATGTTGTGCAATATTTCATCAATTTGTAATTACCAAAATTAAAAATAATTATGATGTTATATATTATATTAAAATTTTATGACTAATTTGTATATTTTTTCTTAATAAAATTAAATAATTTTAGTATTGATTCTTGAAATAAGCCATTTATTTAATTTTATTGTCAAGTTTTAAAAAAAATATAATTATAAAAAATACTAAATTAGAAATTTATAATTATAAAAAAAATATTTCGAAAAATAAAATATTTCTTATAATTATAACTTACGGTTGAAAATGTAAATATTATTGCAGCAAAATTTAAAAAAAACATATATATTGAAAAGTATACATTTTTTTTAAATAATTTTTTATATATCATGTGAATTATATTTCCAAAAAGAATAAAATTAGAAAGTATTTTTTTATGAAAAAATAAAACTTAATAAAATCACTACATTTGAAAAACTACAATTGTTTATAGAATTATAAATTCCTAATCACATTAGTGAAAAGAGACCACTTTATTAAATATATATATATATATATATATATATATATATATATATATATATTTATATATATATATATATTGTATATGTATATAGAGCTCAAAAGACACTGAAGGGTTTAGACATATATTTACTGACTTATTATAATTTTCTATTAGTTATTATCCTTCAGTCTCATTTAGGCCATCTCTATATATACCTATATGTAGATACATGTATTTCAATATTCGAAAGAAAATAAAAATGCTGATATAATTTTTAATACGTCATAAACATGCAGAGGTGGTAATTCTTGCGATTTATAAAATGACATTTAAAATTAATTATCCTAAATGGAGGCACTAAAAATATGAACAAAGTATGAAACTGGATAAATACTTTTTTTTGTGTAACTCAAAAATTTGTGTTCATATTTCCTTTTTATATTCGTATATTTTAATGAAATATTTTTCATATTTAACAGTAAAATATGATATACGTATTTTATACGAAACAGCTAAATGAAAAAAGTTATTTTTTCTTATGGTTTCATTGTCATATTATCGGACTATATTTTTTTTGTTAAAGAAAAGAAATTGAAGTTGTATACTTAAAGCTTATTTATTATATTTTTATGAATGTTTTATTTTCATGTCATTAAAAATGATAGTCTTATTGACGATACACAAAAATAGTTATTCATATTCACTAAGAACATTTTCACGCGCGACAAATTTCCGGATACGGATATAAATCGTTTAGACACGTCGTAGTTACGTACCGCGACAACGATGAAAAAAAAATATAGCAAAAAAGTTTTGATATTTTTTTCACACGCAGTTACAGAAACGGTGCTGTTCCTTACACAATACAAAAATCCTTATACCGGAAATACATCGACTGTGCGTCGCTCACAGCTTCGGATGAATGTATATGAAAACGGGATCTGTTCGAAAGTTCGTCGTCGGCTAAAGTGCTGAGCTGTTAGGGTGAAATCCAGCCAAAGCTTGTCGTAGTTTTCTTTCAAAAAAAGCTCCAGTTTCACAGTTCGTATGATAGGAAAACATGCATGTGCGTCCATTAACTGATTTTGAATGATGATGTGTGAAAAGGTTCTTTTATTTCGGATTTTTTCATTGATTAAACTGTTTATTTCGGTTTATATATATATATATATATATGAGTAAAATTTAAAATCATGAAATCATATGAAAATTTAAAATTGTTAAATCGTTATTGTGAAAAATTTATTGCGAAATTATCTATGTTAAAAAAATGTAGGTATATTTAAAAAGTATGAAAATGTATGTAAAAAATGAAATCATAATTACGAGTAGTATAAAATTATTTGTAAATGTTTAAAGATTATTCATTAATTTTTATGCATTTAATAATCAATCAGATTTAATGAAAATTTTAATATTTTTACATATATATATATATATATATATATATATATATATATATATATATAATTTTTCTTTATATAAGCTTATTTATGTATAATAAGTCTTTTTGATTCGTTTCACCACTCACTGTTTTATTTGAAGTTAAGAAGTTATTTGAATTATACAAATGTATTTCATTATTTCTCAAAAAATACAGCAGATGTTTGAATCCCTTTGATGATTTCAATTTGTCACAGTAATTAAATAAATTCAGTATAAAAGTTTTTCAGTTAATTGTGTATCATTAAAATAATTTAGAAATGAGTACAAATAAAAGTCGTACAAATATATATGTATATATACAATAAATTAAATATATTAAAATGTTTTGCGACGAAGAATTCAGTGAAGTTCAGATTTATTTGAATTCCTAGAAAAGAGTACTCTTTCGTATGCATTCATAATGAAATACCTCTATTTAACTAGGTTACCATTAGAAAATACAATTGTTCTTTGTACAGACAACGGACACAGTCAGCACTAAATTAACACACATTCATTGAAAATAATAGCATATTCTGAAATCGTATTTGTACAGTATAAAAACAATTACCGTGTCTTTTGTCATTCGTTCTTCCGAAACGGTACATGAAATCTGATGGACGGAATTCGAAAATTATAATCGATTTTGTAATTCAGTTTTTCATTTTCTTTTTTAATAACTGGCGGGTATTTATTAAATACAATCTCTCTATGCCAATATTAGTTTAAGTAAAAATCGAAATTGTTACATATATATACACAGAGAGAGAGAGAGAGAGAGAGAGACATATACATATATATATATATATATATATATATATATATATATAAAACAGAAAAATTATATAAATATATTTTGAAAAATCTTTTTTTCTCTTTAAAATTACATTGGTATTATAAATAGACTTTAAAAAAAATCATTCATTTCGTTTTTAAATTATTTTCTTATGTGGAAAATTTATTTATAGATTATGGTCAAACAAATTATGTAAAATACGTGAAAATATAAATCTATTTAAAAAGTATGAAAATATTTTTCTATATGGACATATAAACAAATTTAAAATTTTGTACTGGACTATTTTACTAAAAAAGAATGCTTTTAAATTGAAAATATTTCTAAAACGCATTTTTTTTAATTTTATAAATACATTTTGTTTACAGTCTACGACCGAACGCTTAATTATTTTCAGTGTTTATTTTTAAATATTTTTATTTAAGTTTTCCAAAAAGTGTATTTGTGTTTCTAATGGTGGGTTATAACAGTATTAATTTATTTATAATTGTTTTAATTAATTGTTAATAAAGGGATGATAATATTTCAAATAAGAGTATAATTTATTTATAATTTGTTTAATTATATTTTAAGAAATGGATAATCGAATAATTTTTTATTTAATAATGAAATTCTATTTAATTATAAAATAGATATATTTTTATAGAAAAAATATTCTACTTTTTTAAATTTTATTTTTTTATAAAATTAAAAAAAATGTCTATACATCTATCAATTTATTAAATAAATTGGAATTAAAATATTAATATTTTTACATAATATTTTTAGTAGACATTTTTTTATAGTTTTATTTTTTTATGTATATTAAAAACGTTTCATAGGTTTGAATACTTTTAAATTATTCTAGGCTTTGAATTACGGAAGGAAAAAGTAATTTTTATTTTCACATCAAAAGTATTAGAAAGTGTTAAATAAGTTAATATGATGGCTCAAATGAGACTGAAAAATATAACCTTTAATTCTGATTTATATTCTCCAGTCTCATTTGAGCTACTTATAATTCAATAAATAATTTTTGAACACTTTCTAATATCTTGTAGTGTTGTGGTGATCATTTATTTATTTAAAAGTAAATTTGCTATAGTTTCAAAACAATCATTCTTTATATAAAATAAAATAGTTGTTATAACAATTTTTATTTAAATATTATTAAAAATATTCTTATTTTTGATATTAGTCTAAGTATACATTTGGAAAAAAACTCTTTTTTGATACTAATTCACAAATATATTTCTTAGTAAATTATTTTTCATTAATGATGCATTTTTACTCTTGTGGAATAATTTGGATATTATAAAAAAATCAAAATCATATAAAAAATCAAATGTTTATAAAATACAACAAACATGAACGTATGGTAATTTATATTTTATTTCGTAAGTTTATGTTGTAATTATTATTAATAAACTATTATATTTATTTACGTGTCCAAGATTTAAAAACTGATATAAAATAATTATGATATTTTTATACAGTTTATAATTTACTATTATAAATATTGTTTAATATTTTACTATATGTGTAATATATATATATATATATATGTATATATATATTTCCTACATAAAATATCTTTTAGTTTATGATTTCTTCATGAAAAATCAAAAATTTGGTTCTTAAATTATTATTTAAAATAAAAAATTAATGTGAAAAATAAGGTTTTATTTTTATATAAAAAAATACAAGATTTTTAGAGGTTAGGTTCTTTAAAAAAGTTATCTTTTATATTATAGTTTCTCTTAGGTGTCCATTTGTGATTATATATATATATATATATATATATATATATATATAATATATATTATATATATATATATATATATATATATATACATACATACATACATACATACATTAATATATATAAATACACAGACATATGAACTTACTTTATGTAGCGGTTAATAATTCCATTATAATTAACAAACTTCAAGACTAATACCGCTTTAATTGCAAAGTTGGCTCTTTTGTTTTAATTAAGAACTATTTAAAACAATGTTTCCTCTAATGTGCTCATATTTTATCTAAACTTTATTATATATATATATATAAACATATATACATACACATTCATAAACATACAATTTCGCACAAAAATATGTAATAAAAACAGAATTGTGACGCCTATGTAGCAGTCATTGAGAAGTAAGGACAAACGTAAGTGGCGAGAATACACTGACTTCTCGTTCTCCACACGATGCTGATAAATCTTACAAACTTTTTGAAAACTAACCCGCTCGGCAATAAAAGTTTGTTGTTCAGCGTTGGGCCTACCACAAGTTCATCGTTCATCACCAAGGTAGTAGGTAATAACGCGATATCGCACGTGCCCATATATAAGAGCTTATATAGTTAAATGTGTGTATACATATACATATATATATATATATATATATATATATATATATATATATATATATATGTGAGTTTATGTGTAAGTAAAACAAAATTAAATTTTTAAAAAAATATCAAAAAAAGTTAAACATAAATATTTTGTAATCATTTGGTAAAAAAATATTTAAAAAAAATTATATTGACAAAACACACATAACTTAAATAACACAAAATATGATTTTAAAAATATCTGAAAATATAAAAGTTTTGCTTTTAATGGATGAAATATTTTTAATAAAAAAATAATACAATTTGTCTTAATTACAAGAAACAAAAATAAAAAATTATTTTCTTAATAAATCTACGTTTGTCTTCAAAAGTGAAATTAAGGTAAAAATTCATTTAATACTTTCTATAATTGATTTTTTAATAATCAACGGTTTAAAACTTATTTCGAGCGATGTCAGAATTCCATGACGATTATGATTTTACGAAATGACGTTGTTAGCTCTGTATTCAATTTCCCAACTTGTGGGTCTTTAACTGGGGATCAAACATAATTTCCAGTACGAAAAAAATGGATTTAAGCTACTGAGAAATATACTTAAAATATAGGGTGACCCAAATGAGACTGAAAGGTATAACCTTCAGTCTCATTTGGGTCACCCTATTTATAAATATATATATATATATATATATATATATATATATATATATATATATATATATATATAAGATACTTAGCAGTTAAAGCATTTTCCAAGAACTGCTTAAAATAATCTTAACAATCATTCGTTTGTTTACTTTTCAAACTTTTAAAAACACGGTCATAGTTTGTTTATAATTAGGCTGTTTGACTAATTGTATTTCTAATTCTTAAAAATAGTTAAGTCGGTCAACGATCGTTAATTAAACAACTATTTCGTCCATCTAATTATTCTTGTCATTATCCAAAAATAATTGAATTATAAAAAACGAAATAAATGAAAATAAACATTAGCAGGCGCCACACAAGTTCATTACAAACATACTGATTATAATTCTGTCGTCGAATGAATTTCCCGTTTCTAAAGAAGAAAATTGGTTTTGAGTATAACATATCTTCTCTTGTACAACACGTTTGCTTGGTTTGACTAAAATTTCATTGATCAAAGCTACCTTTA
>CP092087.1:12797500-12957500 GCA_029203775.1 Neoneuromus ignobilis
TTCACAGAAACGGACAACAAAAAAGTTTTTGTGTTTGTACATTTAAGAACTGTGCTTATATATCGATGAAGCGATTTTCCTCATAAATTATTAGAATCTATGTCCCTTTTAGAAAAAAATATACTGGTTCGGAAATCAATTACAAAGATAAATTCCTGAGGATAAAATTTAAATATAGACCATGTCCCTTTTTGAAGTATTTACATAAAGATTCTGTTACGGAATCATTTAATTACTCCTTTGATGTATTTATAAGCATATAACACATATATATATATATATATATATATATATATATATATATATATATATATATATATATATACCCACGCCCATCCTTATATAGATATATATATATATATATATATATATATATATATATATACATACATATGTATGTATTGTACAATATTATTTTATGATACTATAAATTTAATAGAAATGTTTATGAAAGATTTTTTTGTATACACGGTTCTAAATAAAATATATTATTGTTAATATAGAAAATCAATCGTTATAATTTTTGAAATTGGTTTGATTTTATTAATACTAAGAATAAAAGAATATTAAAAACAGAATTGAGATAATAATTCCAATTACTAATAAAATATCTTTAAAGTGCAAAAAGTAAATTAATAAAATAATATTAATTAGTAATATTTTACTAATCGATAATTCGATCAGTTAATAATAAGTTAATAGAATTTATTGTAAAATTATAATTATTTAATTAAATTTAAACTAATATTTAAAATGATTAACAAAACAAAAATACATTTAATTACATCAAAAATTATTTTATTACATTTTTAAAATTAAATCCTAAAATTTTTAAATTGATTTTATATGAAAAATTTAGTTTTTATTAAAAGTAAATTCACAAGATGATTCAAGCAATTTCTCAATCAATTTCAATTTCATAATTCAGATTTATTCGTTCTTACCTTTAAAAGTTATTTATAACTAAACACGATTCAATTAATCTATGAACAATGAAAAATCGAAGAAAAAATACAATATTTAATAAAATATATTATTGACTCATATATACTTAAATAGAACGAATTATTCATTTTCATATAAAATAAAAAAATCAGTATTTTTTAAATTGTAAAAAATGTTTAAAATAGTATTAAATTTTTTCAATTATTTTAGTTTATTTTCTAATATTATATTTATTTATAATCAGTTTTGTTAAATAATTTTTAGTAAAAGTCTTAAAATGTTTTATACATTATTGATTGGAATTTATAGCTTTTAATTTAATTGAATTAATATTAAACTAGGTACATTATTATTATCCAACATATTTCCTTAGTACAAATTCACTACCTAAATTTTCAGATATATATATATATATATATATATATATATATATATATATATATATATATCTCACAAAGTGTATCAGTAGTTATATATGTGTGTTTTTGGAGATATCACTATGAGTAAGTACTACATTATGCGTAATTATTGTAATATATCTTTCCACTTTAACGTAAATTGGTTACATAAGATTAGATCGATTTTCAATTAATATTATCAATTAACAGAGTCAACAAGATATAAATTAATAACATGTGTTCAAAATGTTTAAGACTGGAGGAAACAATGAAGCACAAGTTCAGGTTCAGTAAAAGTAAAATCAGTCCTACCGATATGTTCTAACCGCCTGATACGAGAATCGCCGTTGTACGCGTTAACGGCACTCATGGGAAACGCAACCCGTTTTGGACAGCTGTGCCGTAGACTGATCGGTTTCACCCAATACATATATATACACTTATAAACGCACGCACACACACACACTTATATATATATATATATATATATATATATATATATATATATATATATATATATGATAACCCTTTTCTGTAACAGCATCGAATAGATCCGATATCCGTTCGTTTTGCCGTTTATCTTCAGCTTACATGGGTTTGGAAATCTAGATTTTCTTTCATGAAATTCTGTCTAGTATCTTCATTGAACACATATGTTCCATCTCTCTTTAAATATCGTTATTGTATATAAAAGTTTTCATCAGTGTATTAACAATGTAAGGATATATATATATATATATATATATATATATATATATATATATATATATATATATATATATATATATGTTATCGGTTTTACATAATTCGCTTTGAATTTTATTGAAGACTGTGAATAAATTTACGTTTTTTTTCTTGAAATATGTGTAAATGGTTTTATCTAACGTTTTTGTATTGAAAATGAAAAGATAATATAGAAACCTTATTCACTATATACAATTTCATTTATATATATATATATATATATATTTATATATATATATATATATATATATATAGAGAGAGAGAGAGAGAGAGAGAGAGAGAGAGAGAAACTTATTTAGTAAATATTGAAAGTTGAATAAGTACTTTTAAAATAAAGTAATAATTTTTGTAGAAACATTTTTTGACATTTTACACACGGTTTAATTGATTAATTTTTTTATTAAATAAATTTTATAATTTCAGTAAATAATATCTTTATTCAATTACTCACATTTATTTATTCTGCTTAACAGTACTAAAAATTTACTTAGTTTAATTTATTTATTACTATTTTCATAATTATTTTATTTAAATAGCTTTTACTTTACATATATTCTTAAAAATTCAAATTAATATTTTAAATAAACAATTTTTGTTCAAGTCTCATTAATATCAGTTTTCAATCATAGCAATAAATTAAAAACTATAATTATCAAATAATGAAGTTATCAAATATTGAAAACTATTTTTTCTCGATATACCTTTTATTAATTAAAATTATTAGTATTTATCGTTTTTTTTTATAAAATAGATTTTTAATAAGTTTTATTAAAAGAATTTTTCAATTTTATATTTTGTAGGTATAATGAGTAAAATATTGTTTTATTCTATTTTTAAAAATATAAAATAAAATAATATGAGTTTCAACACTAATTTCAGTTTAAATTAATGAAATATTAAAATATATAAAGATATTAGTAGTTAATGGAATTGATTAAAGTTAGTTTTTAATATATTCTTAGTTATTAAAATTCTGTTGTAATAAATAAAAAAATATGACTTACAATCACTTATTTAATTTTATAATTATTATTTATCTAAATATATATTTTGTGAACAAAAAATATAAATGTAAGACTCAAGTTAATTTTATAAACTGAAATTATTGAAAATCACACTGTATATATTTTTTAAAAAAGAATAAAAACATATTATTTATTATACCACTATTTGAATATTTTAAGATTTTCTAGAAAATAAATTTAATTTTCATTAAAAGTACTTTGTAAAAATTAAATATTATATTTTGTTTCCATAAATCTATTCCAAATTTAATTATTGTATGCATTTCTGTAAAGTACTTTTATAAAAAGCAATCAGTTAATATTTATAATTAATTATATATATATATATATATATATATAATTTATATGTATAAATTTCATAAACTTGAAAATCTAAATTTGAATAGCTTAGTTACTTGTTTTAATTATATTTTGTTTATTTATTGCTCGTGCACCTAATGACCTAGTTGTAACGACCTGTGATTAATTTAAGCTCTAGATTAAAGTAGGTAATTTGGTAAAATTTATAGAGTTAACGTGTGGTATGAGGATTAAGAAATATATATTGAGTACACATTATTTGTTTTATTCGTACAAATACAAATGTGTATTTATGAAAGTTTATATTTGTGTGTGTTTCGTTAAAAGCGAAGATGTTAAGACGTAAATATAACAACTACTAAGGAAAAAACAACATAAAAATAAGAGTAGAATCGAGTAATGTTAAATGTTGACAAAAATGTGTCTCTTTACCTGACCGTTAAAAGCACATTCCCGTGTACACAAAACAAAAACAAACTTCTCAAGCGCGCAAACTACACCGGCGAGTTTGATGCGTCCTCAATCAACTCGGATTTCCCCCGAAGACAAATACAAAGCGGTGTGGGTTTGTCACCGACAGAAACTGGAGTAAAAAGAGTTTCATAAAAGCAAAACGTATTCTCTCACTAGATGAACTACGATATTAAACTTTTGTGTGACGTCGACGGATGGACGGACGGTTTGTCTTCAATGTTTACTAGTTGAAGACTTTGATGCGGTACGATTGAAATGTATTGTAGTATAGAAATGGTTCTACAATACATTCGATTTATATATATATATATATATATATACAATCAAGAATTCATTACCGCAAAGGTTTTTATGTTATAAGATTAAACTGTTTTCTTTAAATTAAATAAACTAGATTTAATCAAGATTTACTAGAGAGATTCTTCCGTATATTCGAATCAAAAGGATGTGATTTCTTTGTTTATAAACTCATTTATCTTCAATGAGTATCCATTAGTGTAGTTTTTAGAAAGAAATAACATTTTCAAAAACTAACATTTTAATTTGTGTATTTAGTGTGAATTTTCTACAATAATTTTTCTTAAATGCTTCTACTGTTGTTTTAATAATCATAAATGTTATTTAATGGAATTGTTCATTTTAGTGATTTGAGATATTATTTATTAACAAATTGGAGTTTTAAATAAATATTATTTATTCTGTAATTTTAAATCATAAGGAAAAATATATTTGCAGTTAAAATTCGATACTTTATATTAAATTAAAGCTTTTTAGTAGTTCATGTTTGTAAATATTAGGTCTATCGAAAAGTACTGTCCACTTTTAAAGTAAAAGAAAATGATACATATTTTTATATTGTTTATTATTATTTAATTAAATGTAATTGTCATTAATATTAACAACTTCTTTCTGTTTTAAGAGAAAATTTTGAATTCCTCTCCGATAAAATAATTCATTCTTAAAAGCTAAACATTCATTCAGTGCCTTTTTCACATACACATCTTAATTAAAATTCTCATTTGAAAAAAATTTATAGAGCCAAAAATAAATGGTAGTAGAAATATTTTATATCTTAAGAATATGATGGGTGATTTAGAAATTCCTATCCAATTTTTTCTGAGTTGCTAAAGAAACATATGGATTTACGTTGTCATGTTGTAAGGTAACTTGTTTCCTATTAACAAGAGCAGGACGATTATTTTTAATTTTATTGTTTAAATTGTCCATTTGTTGATAATATTTTCAGAATTCTTCATTTAATTTGATTTTAAAAGTTATTTATAAATTGGTGTTCTTATGTCCTATCATATACTCGTAGATAACATTATTTTTTCATACTAACTCAGTTTAGATGTTGATGGAATGGTTGTTCAGCTTTGCTATATATTCTTTTCTTCACTATATTCTTATATGTAATCCACTTTTCATCTCTATTTACGAGGTGTTTCAAAAATAGTTCATTTTTATTTCATGAAAATATAGATGAACAAACGGTTATACAATCCCATCTGTTTCCAGCAATCAATTCATGTGGCTTCCATCTTGCATATTTGCACAGGATTTAAAATGAGTTTTCTTCTAAAATGTTACAAAGAATATCATCATTGATAATACAAGGATTTTCAAAGCGAGGTTCGTCTTTAAGGTTAAAGTCTCTATTCTTAAATTTCTCAAACCATCTTCTGTATGTTCTTTCAGATACTGCGTTTGCCCCAAAAATATTTAACAAATATATATATATATATATATATATATATATATATATGTAATAAATTTATACAATTATTATTTAAGAAAAACATTTTAATTCGAAATAAATATTCAAACAGACACGTGCTAAATAGTATAAATCAGTAAATTATCGACTTTTAAGATAAATTATATTTTTAAAATACATCATAAATGCATAAAGTAAAATATTGAATTCTCTGAATATAACCTATCGTAATTTATTCTAAGATAAAAGAAATAGCTTCACAATTCATTAGATTCTAACAGTATAAATTTAAAAAGTTATCAAAAAATACAAAATAAATTTCTGAATTTAACATTGGATTACATTTTTATCATCTTTATAAAAAAATTGATATAACAGATACTTTAATACAAGATAATGTATATATATATATATATATATATATATATATATATATATATATATATATATATATGGAAGATTTTTTTATAACAATTTATTTTCTTCCTTCAAGCATCAACCAGATAATTTATTATCATTCGCTTTTTTTGTCTTATAGTTGTACATCTTTTAAATTTTTTGATAGGAAACGAAAAAAATTTAATGACTATCTTTATTGGGAAAAAATATTTTATTTTTTGAATTTTGTAATACTTGTGTATTTAATATTGATAATCTGTTAGTTTTTAATATATAAGACCATCCAAATGTTACGCCTAGATCTGTGTTTTATTAAAAAGAAACATGTGTATAGGATGGTGTATAAGGAAATATGTGTATAATTTTTTTTTAATAAAACACAAATTTAGACGTCACATTTTGATGATCTTATATATATATTTTCTATAAGTATATTTCTTATATATATTTTTTCTATATTTTGATGATCTTATATATATTTCTTCTTTCTTTGATCTTATATTTATTTCATTTTTATAATTTCATTTTATGTAATGATTTACTAAATGGATTGAAATTTATATAAATATATATCTATTTTTAATATCTTACTTTATCATATTTATAGATCTGTATGAAAGTTTGTGACAAAAACACGTAAATATCACTTATGATATATATAATTTATTGAATTTAATTAAAAATTATAGAAGTTTATAAATAATTCTGAAATATTTTTCTAGGTTTTGAAAGAAAAATAAACAAATAAAAATAAGAAAACTCTCTTGTAATTTGTCTTAAGAGACAGTCGATATTTTTCGAATACAGACACTTAAATATAATTTGATAGTTGCGTGAAAAAGAAAACTTTCCGTATCAAATCAAATAATCGTATTCTTAATAGATTAAAAACTTTTTCGTTCGTCGACACTGAACGAAAACATCAACTTTTCTAATTAACGCGTCTGATTAATGAAACGTCGATGTCGACGCCGTCATCGTCGTACTCCGCTTTTATTGTTTTAGTTTTCTGTATAAAAGCTTCGTGCGTCAAAAGTGACGATATAAAATTTAATGGGAATATTTTAAATTGCTTACACATGTCGAATGCGACCTTCAACTTCTCGAACGGAACGTGTAGCTTAAGAATTTAAACGGTGACCTTTATCAAAGTTTAACGTGTTTACGACCTTTGACAATTCGACGCCACGTACGAAAATAACCACATGTTGATGTGCGAATCAGATTCGTCGCATTTGAATTTTAAATTTTGTCTGTGTTCAGTTTCCAACGGAAGAAACGTACTGAAGTATTTATAATAAAATGAAATTATAACTCTTCCGACCGAAACGCTTTTTTGATCAATGTTTAAAATGGAAATATTTTCAATAATGTGTACATACGTTATTCGGAAATAACTACGAATTCTATTCAATAAAATATTTTATAAGTGAAGTTTACATTGGCTGATTTAAATATTTTATTCCTAATTTACAAAAATGTATTTTAAAAATATTAACTTATTATATAAGGTGATCTAAATAAGACTAAAGTGTTTAGACATACATTTACTTATTTATTTTCATTTACTACCCTTCAGTCTTATTTAGACCTCTCTATATAAAATATTTACACTTATACGTATTTAAATGAATGACAACTATTTAAGAAAATAACGATATTTTATCATTTTTTAAAACAGAAATTAAAATAAATAATATATATTTTCAATACAAAAAATATTCGTATTAAAAATAAAAAAAAATTAATATTAAAAATTAAAAATATCCAAAAATTAATTTAAAATTCCTTATTATTAACAGAAATTACTATTTTAATTCAATTTTATAATAATTAAAAAAATTACTATTTTATATATTTTATTATATATATATATATATATATATATATATATATATATATATATATATATATATATATAAGTATTAAAAGAAATGGTGAACATTTGTCACATGTACGGTTTGCTGACGACATACTACTTATATGTGAAAACCTAGAAGAGCTAAAAATGCTACTTGAAACTATTTCAGAGAAAAGCAGAAGAGTCGGATTAAAAGTAAATAGAGAAAAACTAAAATCATGTTTAATGGATTTACAGAGAAGAAAAATAAATAGTTAGAGCCAGTGTTTAGGACAACTGGTTGAAATAAAATACTTAAGAAAAATTATACGATACGATGATGACCAATGACCTTAGTTAAATAGAGAATTAGGGTCATGTGGGCAGCATTTGAAAGAAAAAGTAATATAATGAAGAGTAAAATATTATTGAGTTTAAAATGAAAAGCATATAACCAGAGTGTATTATCTATCTGTATTAATGAGCCAGAAATTTGGATATTGAAAGAAAAAAAGAAACAAAAACTTTTGACAATCCATAGAAGTATGGAGAAGATAATGTTAAGAATTTTTAAACGTAATTGGAAAACAGAACAATAGTAATTGATCTAACATTATAAATAAAATCGATGAAATGGACATGGATATGACATAAAGCAAGAAGAGAAGTCAATAGATGGACTAAAATCATTATGGAATGACAATCAATTAACAAAAATGGACTCAGGGAGAAACCCTGATAAAGATGAAAGTTATTGTAAAATTTGTAGAAATGAGGGTTGATGTGGATGGGAAAAATGGAAAAATCTTGGAAAAATATATAAGAAGACTTAATGGTATTCAATGAGACTTTTGTTCAGCTAAAAACTGATAGAGGATTTTATAATGATGATGGTGATATTTATATATATATAATAATCATTTTTAATTAGCTATTTAAAAATATTAAGAAGAATTATTTAAATAAATTATCTTAATATATAGAGGGAATATTATTGTTCATTTTCGTAAAATAAATATTGTTGTATTTTTATATAATTTTTTAATTGGAATATATTTTTTTCTCGAAAATATTCAAAGTACATTTATCATTTATTTTAATTTTTATATAGTTTTATGTTTTTTTATAAAAAATTATAATTAATGAATTAATAATTGAATTTAGCAAAATATTTAATTATCATTTAATGTTTCGTATAATATTAAGTGTTCATAGCTGGAAAAATAAAGTCAACAACTATATTTTTTGCGAAAAGATACAATTCTCAGATTTTTGTTACTTTGTAGTAAATTTTATTATACAATATACGACTTTTTTCCTTATATGCCTTTCATCTGTTGTAAACAACTTTTTGTATCGTCGCACCGCAACCATTATTCGTCGCTTTGTTGTTTGTCGTCTCAACACGGTTTAATTGATGCTACAGATTCATCCTACGAAGTATATTCAAGATTAAAAGTGTGTAGATAAAACGTAACATGTTTTTGACCACACACATACACGAATATCACAATAGATGAAGCCGTACAAGAAACTTTTTCCGGACGAATTATCAGATCAAGATGAACACAATTTTTATTTATTGCTGTTAATTCAAAACATTTGTTGTACATGTTAGTAATATTATATATATATATATATATATATATATATATATATATAAAATATTATTGAAATTTTATATTTTAAAATCAGTACATCATTTACTGACAATTTTTTTTAAAAATAATTTATATTAATTTTATCAAAAAGGTAATACATTTTTTGAGGATTATTTATAAAAAAATGAATATTAATTTAACTAAAATCAAACATAAGTTATTAATAATTATTTTCTCTCTTTTTCTCTATCGAATCTTTTTCATTATATCATTTTTTCATACGTTTTATTTATCAATATATTAGCAATTTTATTTACATGAAAATTTAATAAGTTTCAGTTTATTCATAATTATATTTTGTAACAATTATTCCTGTAAACTCATTATTATTGTTATCTATTCTTTTGGTAATTTTTGTATAGAGTTGCCCAAAGAAGACTGCAGAATGGAAAAAATAGAACATTTATTTGAGCCATTTTATATTTGTTCTATCTTTGGGAATTTTAATATTTGTTGATAGAGAGTAGACTCATTAGCTGAAAATCTATTTTTAACCAATATATAAAAATATTGAAAATTCCAAACAATTGTAATAATTAAAGGAAAGAATAGTGGTTTAAATGATGATTAATTGCATTTCATTTATTATAGCTGTCTATTAAGCTATTTTTAAAAAATAAAACTTTGTTCTGAACATTTTCATTCCATAAAAATTTTTCACGGGCAAATTAAAATAAAATTATAAATAATTTATAGTGAAAAATAGTTTAAATTAAATTGTAGTTGATTGTAATTTTTTCCAAACTTATATAGTGCTGTTTAAAATTTTTTAAGTTGATTTTTTAAGCGTAAATATAACACTAGTTTCATACATGTGTAATTTTTTCTGATATAGAGTGATTTTATTAAAATTGTAGGATTTACACATATATTAATTTACTTATGGTTACTTAAAATCCTTCAGTCTCATCTAGTCTACCCTATAGAATTTTTTAAGTAATTGATAAAATAATATATTTTAACTATATAATGATATGATTGAAATGTATTTATTATAATTTAGATTTCATTATTTTTTTAATTTTTTATGCCCATATATATATATATATATATATATATATATATATATATAATTGTGTGGATATATATGTATATGCCTTATTAATAATAGTAAATGAGGAAACAGAAACAGTTAATAAAAAACAAATAATAAACGGAACTTTTCTTAAAACTTCTCTCATGCTCATCAGAAATGTAAGAAAGTTTTTAACCGGAAATAGCATGTGGCATTATGGGTAGAACTGGCGGTCTCTGTGGGTAGACACTAGGTGGTGGTTAACGCCGGCGGTTACACAAGAACAAAATCCCTCACACTTCACCGTGACGATTGCGATGATGACGATATCAACAAACCCAGAGTTGTGGAAATCCGGAACGGAAAATTGTTCTTTCAGCTGTGTACATTTATTTGTTTTATATCGACAATACCGCGATGACAATGCTCTCACTGCGGTCACCATAACAGTTTCTCTGTGTAAGAACAATCGTGTATGGTCGAACATTGTCGAACGTGTGCTGTTGAGTACTACAATATGGCAAGGATTATGCTATTTATTGATCTTGAACTGATCAGATTTTAAAACAAGATGGTGTTAAAGCGTACAGAATTTTACAATTGAAACAAACAATGATTTTTGTTACTACAAGAAAATGAGTTGGTCTTAGTATTTCGTTTGTAAAGAATTTAAATTAATATCGATTTTTAAATATCGTTTTATAGAGAAAAATGCATTCTTAATATTAATTAATTAAGTAAAATTAAAAAATAACTTGCACAAATTATCCAAATTTCAAATTATTTGAAAATTATAATTCGAAAAAGTAGACAACAGAAAATATAAAAAAATAACTCCAAGTATGGAATTTTTAATAAAAATATTTCGAAATAACTACAATTAATATTACTACTGAAATAAAAAATAAAGTATAGGGTTATCCAAATGTGACATCTAGATTTGTGTTTTATTAAAAAGAAACTATACACATGTTTCTTTTTAATAAAACACAAATTTAGTCGTCACATTTAGATGATCTTTTATAATAAAATATTTTAATGACTCTTAAAATAAACATTAGTCGATTAAATTGTATTTCAAATAATTTTCATTTTAAATTTTTCTCCTATAATTATGATTGTTTTAACAAATCGTTAAAAATTAAATGTATTTCAATACAGTTTTTTTTAAAAAATGATAACTTTTTAAATAAATGACTTGTTATAAAAATTATTTTTTTCTAATATTTTCTCTCAATGTAATTTTCAATTATTATATAAACAAATGTTTTGGAAATAGAACCAGTACATAATTTTAAAACTAAGAAAAGTTAAATGTCATTGCTATTTTTTTTATTTTTAAAATTTGTCTACTTGATACATTTTCTTATTACATTTAGGTTATGTTTTTTTGCAAAAATACTTTAATATATATGTAAATAGGCATAATATATGTATATGTCCACACACATCCATATATATATATATATATATATATATATATATATATATATATATATATATATATATATATATATATAGGGTGTTAGTAAAATTGATCGGTAAAACAGAAGGCGCATACACACGACTCTTAAATTGAACAAGGTTCATATCCTTGAAGAGCATTAGCCTCACACGAGTCACAGAAGCCTTCCCGTGGCGAAAAGGCGCCGTCACCGTCACAGAAACCACCTCCTCGTGGTCGGTGTACAAGGGGATAACGCGGTGGTTGGGTCGCGGATAACGACGGGTGTCGTGCGGCGGTGTATTGGACATCACTTACCGCACAAGTGTCCCCTTTCATGCCGTCGCCATAAAAGTATGTATATTGTCGGTGGGGAAAAGGCTTTATTGTATATATGGATTGCATGATGACAACATATATACATGCATATATATATATATATATATATATATATATATATATATATATGTATAATATTTGTGTATAAGCAGTAGATGTCGTATAACAGTACTTTGAAGTTTTACGATTGTTGTGGTAACAATGAAAAGAATGTAGAGAAGAGTGTGTGGATATTATTATAGACGTAAAGTGTGTTTGAATAGTGTGTATTGAATGGAGTAGGTAGTAGAAAGGAAACGTATGTGTGTAATATGCTTTCAGATACGATATTTTCAATAAGTTTCTCTTGATATGATTTTAAAGTAGATTTTTTGGTGAAATTCTCTGTATCTACCGTTTCATATTCATTTTTTCATATAAACTCACTCTTTTACAATACAAATTCAAATCGAGACACGTTCCTTGTTTATTTTAGAATTATTTTCACGTTTTTCTAAAAAAACGAAATTCGTATTAAATTGTTTAGGGTAATTCAATTGAGACTGAAGGGATAGTAAATGATAATAATTGATTAAATGTATATTTAATGGGCTAACTGTATTAAGCAATTAATTCTAAATATATTTTAAATAGATATAAAACAAAAATATTTTGGTACATACTACAAAAATATAAAAAATAATCCTTGCATACTTGTATAAAATATTTCAAATTCCTCAAATAGTTTATTGATGTTAGATTAGAAATAGAATATAAAAAATTGTTTAGTCTATTATCTATATGAAGAATAGATAAAAATATTAGCAATTTAAATGATTTTCATTCGAAAAATATTTTTTTATTTTAACACAGAGAGCTAATATGAGTGATACTTATAAAATTGTGTTCGATAAATTGAATAAAAAAATAAATTTGAAGTTGATGTGTAAAAATTTATAGCGTTAAAAAAAGTTCGCTATAATAACAATATTTTACTCATATTTTAAAAATGTTTAGCTATTTTTGAAGTAACTTAAGTTTATCATATTCGAGAAATATGAAATAATGTACTCTAATATTTTTTATATTTTGCCAAGTTTTCTATATTATATTTAAGTTTAAAATAATAAACCCTGAATAATTGTACTGGTTAATTATAAATCATTTTAATTTAATGTTTATTTTTTCCAAAATAAATTTTTAATGTTGCAACCAAAATATCCTTTAATAATTTTTAAAATTAAACAAAAAAATTAAAAAAAGGTATTTTTTTAAAATTAGAGTATCAGTTTTATTGTGTATATATATATATATATATATATATATATATATATATATATATATACACATATAAAGGTCATTCAAATGTGATATGAAGATTTGTGTTTTATTAAAAAGAAATAAAATAAACTATACACATGTTTCCCCATACACCACCCTATACATATATTTCTTTTCAATAAAACACAAATCTAGGTGTCACATTTGAATGACCCTATATATACATATATATATATATATATATATATATATATATATATATATGTATATATAAATTAACGGTTAAAAAACAAATCAAAGAAAAGACGCTAACAAACATGAAAGGGTTAAGGGATGAAATTAGTTGCGTACAAAAAACAAAGAAAGAATCTTTGGAAAATATTTAAGATCTAATGACATTCAATGAGATTTTTTCCCAACATTAAGTTTATATAGATTTTAATGATGATAATTACTATTATATATATATATATATATATATATATATATATATATATATATATATATATATATATATTTGTATTATAGATTTTCAGAGGTTGTTTTCTTAAAAACTGTTACCTTATAAATAATTTATTTTCAGATGTCTCATATAAGAAAAAAAGCAATAAATTATTATAGTAGTGTCACGCTATTTAATACTAAGAATTTTTGTAACTTAGTCTTTTTCTATCAGAATGTCATTCGAAGTACAATTTTTTACACAATATGAGATATGAACATCTGCTTTTCCAATTTCGACCAGAAATAAGTATTATAAGTGTATGTTGAGTTTCTAATATTAGATAAAATGAATTTATATATATATATATATATATATATATATATATATATAATAAACAAATCTTATCAGAGCGTAAATGTGTTTTTGCCTTATTATTAATTCTAAAAATATTTTTCTGGCAAATAAAATATAATTGACTATAGATTTTTTACTGAAGTAATAATGTATTTTTAGATTATTCGTGTTTTTTAATTTTTATCGTATATCTTAAAAAAGATTTGGTTGAAAGTTTTTACTCACTTTAAATTCCACATATAAATAACGAGTGTATATCTATATGTATATATATATATATATATATATATATATATATATCTTTATCTATATGTATATATATATAGAGAGAGAGAGAGATGAAGAGAGAGAGAATGTGATACATATATATGTACGAGGGTCGTTTGATAAGTATGGTGAATTTATTTATTGTTGAATTTAATTAATTAATTTATTTATTAAAATTTGTCAATTTAGTTTTTCTTACTTTTTTGCCTTACTTATCAAATGACCCTCATACTAGTAAAAGTTAAATTCATTTAAACATAATTGTAATATAAAAATATTATACGTTTTACGAACACAAAGAAATTAATAATATGAAAAGACACGTATGTAATAAAGCATAACTTGTGGTATTTGATTATATATATATATATATATATATATATATTTGTAGAATATATTGTACATATATACTAAGTTACTGGCGTGTTTCTGAACATAGAAATTATTTAATCAGTATGTTATAAGAACGTTATTAAGTTATAATGAAATAAAAAATATTTTAAATACATGTTTTTAAAATTCTATTTCAAATATGATGTTGAATTCTACAAAGAAGTTATATTTATAATTTCATTTATTGCTAATTATAAAAATTATATTGTTTTGATACAATCTCAGAAATTTATGGTTGTAGTTATAAAATTGTTGATAAACACATATACATACATTATATAATACTTGAATATATTCACTTGTTACTTCGTTTTCAATTATGTATTTTTTCATTTGACGTATAATATCTTGTCTTTTTATTGTAGTTCAATAATACATCATTTTTATGAATGCGTAGGTAATAAAAATCGGTATACGAATGCGAATACAAATTTAATCATCGGTGATCACGACAGATACGATACGACAATAAAGTGTTCAGTCATAAAAACCTACAAAAACCATCTTTATATTTAGTTTATATCACATATACCTTCACATACTCACAGAACTTATATGTGTATGTGAGTGTATATATATATATATATATATATATATATATATATATATATATATATATATATATATATATATATATATATATATATATATATATATATATATATATATATATATATATATATATATATATATATATATATATATATATATATATATACATAAAAAATATATAAAGTAAGGGTATAATAAATTATTTACTGTTATGACTATAATACATTATGGTAAATTTAATATAATAGTAAAGGTAATATCGACATGTAATAAAAATGATTAACAAAATCTCACATAATATTGAATTTACATACTGTTTGGTAATTATATATATATATATATATATATATATATATATATATATATATATATACTAATTTTGAAATAAATAATAAAATATTTTTCCATTAATAATTTTTAAAGGAATTAATTTTATGTTGTTAAATCAAAAAACCTATAACAAATTTACTTAAATATAACTAACTAATAAATGTATTTATTAAAGATTGAATTGTCATTACAGTGTTCTTGTTTAAAAATTTAAAAAATATTTTTTGTAATTAAATTTGTGTACCAATATTAGGTTAATATGTTATTTAGAATATAATAAAAATGCATTTCTGTAAAAAGTATTTATAAGGAAAATAAATAGGACTTGAATTATCTTTAATTTTATGATTACTGAATTAATTCTGATATTAAAAGCAAACATTGAAATTTATATCCTCTTCCTTCCTTTTTACACTTGTATATGTAAAATTTATATATATATATATATATATATATATATATATATATATATAAAATGAGTTATAACAAAAATTTAATTAATGTTTTCTAAGTAATTTTACATTTATAAATATTGTACGAGGTACATCAATCATTGATATAAATTGTAATTTAATTACTTTTAAATTGATATTTAATTTTCGATAAATTTAAGTTTTGTAGAAAATATTCCAATATCTTTAACGTTTTAATATATTTATGGGACTAGATAAACGTTTAATGGATTTTTAAGTGTTAAATAAATATAATATATCTTTGATATGAAGCTGTTTTCTCTTATATATTAATTTTAGTCAGTAGATATTTTTAGTTTATCTTTACATATTTTTAAATTTTGTGACATTTTAAATTGACTATATTTATTATACAATATTTCTGAAATTAAATTTTAAAGAAGTTTTATTAAAAAGTCAATTTTATAAATATTTTTTTTATTATTTTAATTCAAAGCATTACTTAATTTATTTTATATAATATTTATAAATACTGATTTAATCGATATTTAATAAATAATATTTTTGATTTTATAAATAAAATCAATATAAAAATGAGATATCAATATTATTTACTTACTTAAAATCAATATATTTTATCATTTATTCATTAGTTATTATTTATCTATATTTCTTAAATATAATATTGAATTGGATGTATTTCGAATAAAATATCAGGGCGAGATATATAAATAAAATATGTGTTTTTTGAAAACACCAACTGTGTAAACTCATAAATTTGAGAGAAAAATTATATATTTGAATTTTATACAATTTGGTTTTTATTCTATTACCAGTTTAGAATCCAAAATTTTCTTTTAAAATTCTTCAAACGTAAACTTATTCTGTTATATACATACATACATATACACATATATGTATATATATATATATATATAAATAAATATGAGACGAAAATCTCTAATTTAAGTTCTGTAACATGCTTGAAAATATTTTCTATATGAAGTTACGATTACCTCTACTAATACTAATACTTATTTTCACAATAGACGTAAAATATTCGAATCGAATGGGTTTGAGCTCGATGTTTTGAATAAGGAGTAAATACTTTACAGAAAATCGTTTTCGGTACGCAACTTACGTATATTTCCTTTTAGAGTTTATCAGTTTCCAACACGTGGGCGTGTTAATTCGTTTCGGAACTTTTTCCACACGATAACAAATTTATAAATAATGTAGTAAACATTGATTTTTGCATATATATATATATATATATATATATATATATAAAACACGATTTCCTTTTTTAATATAATTGTATATAATTAAAGATATTAACTTTTTATGACATTATTAAATTGTACAATTTAAAGATTTGGATTATAAACCTTTAATTTATTTCACTATATACTGAAATAAAAAATTAAATTTCTTTGAAATTGATTATTAAAATATTTATAAACTATTTTTTAAATTTAATCATAAATTGACAATATTATTTATCAACAATTTCTTTTAAAATAAAAATAAATATTAAGTAGAAATATTCTAAAATAATAGTATTTCTAATATACTTCCCTACAGTATTTTAATTTTTGAAATTTTTTCAAATTATACGTTCATTTTGGTAAAAAAAATCTCCAGTTGGAGTTATATTTTATTACTTGAAATTTCAGATTTTTATTACTATCACTTTTGAACACAAGTTATACACACACACACACACACACACACACACATATATATATATATATATATATATATATATATATATATTATGAATAGATCCTGCCAGGGTTGAAAATCTGGCGATAAAGCTTCTAATAATGAAAAAAGTTCTACAACGTAACAATGAATAAATGACATTTTTTTTAAAAAAGCAATTTAAATATTTTTTGTTCCATAAAAAACCTTTGTAAATGAGTTTCATAACCTGTATGTACATATATGATTTATCTGGTATATTAGAATTCATAAATACATTACGAGCTTAGAATGAAAAGTTTGATTTTAGATGAATTATTTTATAAAATTTTACGAGATATCAATAAAGTGTATTTTTAAAAATTAAATAAAAATGTGTATTTACATATTGTTTCTAAAACATGAATTAAATAACTAGGCAAATATTTGTTGTTTTGTGTATAAGAATTTATAACTTTTATTTCAATATTTAATTAATAATCATATAATGTGTAATTTTTTATTTTAAAAAATCAATTTTGTGTATTAATAAAAAATATAAGACTAAAAATGTGATAAATTATATTTTTTTTAATTTTAATTTTTATTGAGAAAAAAGGTTATTCTGTATTACATTTTTTGCAAACTATATATGTTTGAGTTATGGCAATTTAATTTTTTATATCTCATTGACTGGAATTATAAATTGAGAAATGGTTTTTGTTATCTAATCGTACATCTTGCGAAAAAAATGAATTAATTTGATTTTTTTATTTTTAATTTACTTCACAATAAAACAGAACGAAATCACATCTAACTCTCGTTTGACAAAATGTCAATTCACACTGCTCAATTTATAAATTTTGACTAAGGATAATCTTATATTTTGTCAAATGGATAATTCGTATACAAACTATAGCGTATTTAACATTTTTAAACAGTTTCATAAAAATAATGTTAAATAAAAAATATCTGATTTATATATGAATCATTTGCTAATATAAGGTTAAATATTATTTTCAAATATTGATTAAAAAAAATGTTTTTATATTAGGATATGTATGGGTCGCAATTATTTTAATATGAATAAAATTGCTTAAAATGAGGTTTTACTCAATTTTTTATAAAAGTTTTAAAAAATGTTTTTTAATTTTTTAATATTTAATTTGATTAGTAAAAATAAAATTGAAATGTTTAGTTTTATCATATTTGACATTTAATTTAAAATACATGAATTAATTTATTAAAACGGTATATTTAATAAAATTTTCAAATTTATTTGAAATGAATAATGTGGACATATATATTTTAATTTTATACTGGATAAATTAAAGACTTATAAGGATAGGCATTAAAATTATGCTTAGATAAATGGTTTACATACATACATACATACATACATACATACATACATACATACATATATATATATATTTATATATAATATATATATAAATAATGATAATCAAATGAAATTACACGTTAAATTACTGTTCAACACGTGCCATTACGTTTGAAATTTTATTAGTTACAAACCGCTAACATCCATAACGACGGATCGCATACGCCGTTTCGGCCGTTCTGAAACACACGTCCTGCATGTTTGTATATATGTATGTATGTATTCCGTCGAACAAACATGTTTACCATAAGTACACAATAAACGTTCAAGTTCTGTATATTAAAGTCGTATCTCACATCTTTGTATTTCGGTTAACGCTCGTCGCGAGCATTGGAAAATAATATATACTTGAGCCGTTGTAACGGCCGCTATATTTACGATATTAAAGAATTCGAGTGACGTTCGAACGCGTGTGAATGAGTTTTTTACGAAGTATTCATTTATGTAAATAAAATTCATCGACAAGTTTTTATATTAACAAAGATTTATTAGAGTTTAGTTTCTAAATGTAACTGAGAACTGATTTCGAATATTTACGAAATTTATTTGTAAATTTGAAGAAACATAGTTTGTCGTTTATTGTCTCTTTCAAACTTTATTAATTTATAAACAATTTATACAATGTATATGTACGAGTATATATGCTTGGAAGAGAAAGACGTTGGATAAGTCAAAGTGGAAAATTTTAGGAGAGACTTTCAACCAGCAGCAATGATGATATATCTATATGCATTTCAATATTAAATTATGTTAGAATTTTTTTTAAATGGAATTAAAAATATTGAAAAATCCAAATTTCAAAACGAATTGTTATTAATGTTCAAATTATTAAGTTTTTTTAATTTATTACATTGTTTAAATGTTTAAAATTATTCATAAAATTATATATCACAGTTTTATTTTGTATTAACGTATTTGATTTATCAGCAATGTTTTATAAGTTTTTCAAAAATTTAAATTAAAGTATTGTAGATAAAGTACATTATAATTTACAGCAAAAGTGATTTTTAAAAATAATAATAAATTAGGGTTATAATTTGAATCATTTTTGGGGTATAATATACATTTATAAATAATATTTTTTATAGTAAAATAATAAATATTGTGCATTTTACACATTCATACACACACACATATTATATATATATATATATATATATATATATATATATCTTGGATTCTGGTAAATAATTTCTTGGTTTTGGCTTCCTTGAGACTATTAGTCCAGTAGGGTGTTTCTTGTCAGATTTCCGCGATTGATAAATTTTTAACAAGATGAGTTGTAAGTTCCATTTCCCTCAAACCATCAAATAGGAGGACTGACCACCCAAGGAAACTTTTTATTTAATTTCACATATATAGGGTTTTCAAATAAGCGCTTCAGAAGTTTAAATAAAAATAAAATAAAAAGTGTTTTATTAATTAGTTATTTTTTTATTTTTTATTTTTAGGCATATTCTATGGCATTAATGATGGAACAAAATTTCACTCATATGACCATCACGACTTTGCTTGATATAATGTATTTGTTTAGTCAAATTTTAGTCACTCTTTCACATAATTGTGATCCAATTTCATGAATTACACGTTCAATGTTTATTTTTTATATTTCTGTTGTTTGTGGTTTATCAGCATAAACCAATGATTTCGCCAAATCTCACAGAAAATAATCCAATGGAGTTAAATCGCATGATATTGGTGGCCAATTAATGGGTTTATTTCGTTAAATAATGGACTCATTAAACTTTTGTTTCAGTAAATCTATCGAATTTTTTTTACAATTCTGAGCGTTGTTGAAGTCTTAAACGTTCCATGATAATTTTACAAACTATATTGAGTTGACATGTCAAAATGAGGTTAAAAATGCAAACATGGCTGCTACCAACTGTCAAACTTATGGCATTGTTATTGGAAAATACTACTCATATATATATATATATATATATATATATATGTGTGTGTGTGTGTGTGTGTGTGTGTGTGTATGTATGTATACGTTTGTTTAAATTCACTATTCTCTTAGTTTGAACACTGAATACACTTTGATATTATAATCTTAGAAAAAAAAACTTCTTAGTATGTAACTAACCCCTCTCTCTTTCTTTACTTTGACTGTATCTGTCACTGAAGAAGGTTTTGTCTTTATGTATGAATATATCGTTAGTGTCACAGTGACGCGTTTCATTAACAACTAATAGTATTACCACTAAATACATTGAGAAACTACACATGCAAACATCAAACAATAGTGCATAAATTTTCGAGACGTGTCTGTTTGAAAAGCTCAACAACTTCGAAAAGATATCTATCGTTGTTGCTGGTACGATTAATTTGCATACGATCAAAGAACACAATCGTGGGAAGAGAGCTCTGTTGCCAATGTACAGAGAAAGAGACACGAACAGTTAACATCAACTTTCGATGCGTACTTGAAGTTGGTAGCCGCAATTGTCGTCGCGGATGGCCGTCGTCATGTCTCGTCTTCGTATTAAAAGCAAGTCAAAGCCGCGACGAATTAGAGCGTAAAGAAAAGCACCTAATGGAATAATTCCGACTGTGTATCTCTGTGTCTGCACACAGTCCATCTCTTAACGCAAATGCAATTTCCTTTATGTAACTATACATATACATAGATAGTGTATCGAAGAAGTTAAACAAGTCGATTGAACGACGAATAGCTTCTTCAAGGCCAGATCGTAACTAGAAACTTTATACTGTAAATAAATTGTTTATTCTTTTTCGAGTTACGATTGTACTCTTATAACGGTATTATTCGAAACAAAGAATTATGTGAATTTCAAACAAACTTAAAAGTTTGTCATTGATATTTCTTTTATACCACAAAAAATATATGATTTGTAACTTAATTTTTTTACATTAATATTTATTTCTTTTGTTAATATTAGTCTATTGCTCACTAAGAATATAGTTAATAATTTTTAATGGAAAATATATACAACGAAATGTATTAAAATAATTTGAATTGAAATTAAAAAGTAAAATATTAAAATTCTATTACTATTTAATTTGCAATATAATCATTGGAATTGAATTTAATTTTTTTCAAATACTGATTATATTCATTGCTGATTCAGGATTTTTGTAAGTAAAAATATTACTTGTATTGAGAAAAGACGAAAGAAAAAAATATGAAATTATCACGAGGAAAAATATGTGTTTAAATAATCAATTAAATCTTTAAAAAGTTGAAATATTTGTTTATTATAAGAACTAGAAATATTTTTAATTATTTTCATTTTCAAAAATTGTATCAATAGTCATTTGATTAATATTACTTTTATAGAAAAGTTCAGCCAGTTTTTTAAGTAACAAAATAATAAAATTTTATACTGTTTATTTATATTTAATTAAAATTATGATTTTCAATAATATTAGGTTGTCAAATATCTCCCTTCCGCCTTTTTGTCTTTTGAATTTCGCGGCTATGTACAAAAAAAAAAAAAAAAAAAAAAGCGGAAGGGAGATACTTGACAACATAATATTAACAACTTTTTATCTTTATGGAAGGTTTTTAATTCTTCTCTGATAAAATGATACATTCTTGGAAGCTAAAAACTCATTCAGTGTCTTTTTCATATCTATATTTTTATTATTTTTTTTTATTTAAAAATGTTTGGGGAGTCAAAATAAATAATCGTATATTATATACCTAAAAAAATATGCTGGGTATCTTAGAACCTCCCAACCAAATTCCCTTGTTTTTTTGGAGTTACTAAAAAAAACATATGGCCTTGTGTAGTTAAATTAAAATAACTTGCTTCCCATAATAAGAGCCGGATGTTCTTTTCAAGTTCATTGTTCAAATTGTTCATTTGTTGGAAATATTTTTCAAACCTAATAATTTTTTATTGAACTTAGAAGTTTATTATAAATTGATCCTCTTATATCCCACCATATAAACAATATTTTCTTTTTTACATTTAAACTGGGTTTTGATGTTGACGATGCGGATTATCCAGCTTTGCAATATACTCTTTCATTTCGTTTTCATATGTAATTTATTTTTAATCTCCAGTCACAAAATATTCAAAATATGATTTATTTTTAACAGTTACAACATTTTGTTTCCAGTAGTCAATTTAAAGAACTTTACAGCAAACTTAATTAAATTATTATATTTAATTTTTGATATTGATTTTTTATTTTATATTATACATACATTTTTATTTCTTAAACATTTTTGATAATTAAAATTTATAAATTATTTTATTTTTTTAATTAATATACATATTTAAAATTCAAATTGAATAAAAATATATAAATATTATTGTAAAAAAATTCGTCCAAAATAGTACATAAAATTTCATGTGTAATAAAATTTAATTATTCCACAGTTCTTAAATAAAATTTAATTATTCAATGATAAAATTAAATTTCTGAAAGACAATGTAAATTATATGAAACAAACAATAAAAATAAGTAATGGATATTTAAAAACAGTTAAATTCGAAGTAATAATTGACATATTTTCCATGACATAAAGATAGACAGAGAAAATGAGGCTGGGGCTGTTTACAGCAGAAGAGAAATAAAAAAATAACTGGAATAAAATTACTTACATTCGGTTCATAAGTTTATTTCCTTATTCATTTGTATATATATATATATATATATATATATATTTGTGTTTGTGCGTGTGAAATACTTGTATGTATTTATACAAGGAAACAGTAAAACGTTTCTTAACATTAAATAGGTCATAATCGATTCTCGTTCATATTACTGGAGCTGCGTGGCAGTAACAATATAAAAAACTGACGCATTCGAATGTGATGAGTGCCTATAAAACAATATGGGGACCACCTTCTAGCGTGGCTGATGTCTTATGGCGTTTCGCATAAAATTTAACGGTTGTTATTTCTCACCGCAGAAAACGAGAATAGTTGAAAAACGACTTACCGTGTTGTTTGTTCCATTGTACCAACATTATTGTTTGTTCTTTTGGAAAAGACAATTTTCATATTCTGACAATTTCGGGATCAGACGAACATATAAATGTCTTTTTTTAAATAAGTACTAATTTTTTTCTAGTATAGTATAAACATTTTTAGATCATTTATATTTATTAGATTTTTTTAATAAAACGAGATTATTGAACTTTCAATTTTTTTTAAAAAAATCTTATAATTTATATTATAAACTATTAATTATTTATTTTTTTAAATTTAATTGAAAAAAAATAATAAAATATTTTCATTGGTATTTTTTTTATAAAATTTCATTACTATTGTATTTAAAAATTAAATGCTTTAATTTAAAAAAAAATACAAATTATATAATACTATTCAAAAATAAAATATAGTAATTTTATTAAAAATAAGTCACTGTACACATTATTAAAATAAATTGTTTTTTTTTACAGTTTAATTAATAAATTTGATTCTGTCGTATCAAAAGTTTTAAACTGATTTATTTGAAAGTTTAATATTTGTTTCCCAAAAATTAATTAAAATTGAATTGAAATCCGTTGTTTAAAACAGGAAAGTTTTCTTTGTATTGTTAATATCAAATTAAACATTACCTTACTATATCGTTCATTACTTCAACAATATGTCTAAACATTTACATTATAATTTAAATCAAGGGAATTAATAGACTAATTTGTTTTAATTATCTCACAATTATACAAACAATGGTTATTTATATAAGAAGTCGTATATATCTACACTACATATATACATATATATATATATATATATATATATATATATATATATATATATATATATATATATAAATCCGTGGAAACCTATTTTTAATGGATTAAATATCCACAATGGTAGTGTTTCACATTTCTGACTTTTCCCTTGCGTTCTCCCTGAATGGTCGCTTTACATTTTCCGCATAATCCTAGCAATTTCACGATAAGCTACCGGCAGCAGTACAACAGCTAAACCGCGACGTCGAGGTTGTTAGCACTGTTAAATAATCGGACAGTTTTAGAAGGCGAGTTTTATTTCCCAGCGGTTACGTTAAACGTGCACCCCACAGGACTAGATAATGAATCCGGAAGTGTTTGTAACGAACTTTCTGTGGCACCTCTCGCGCGTCCACCCACAAGTCCACCTACACAAACCATTCTACCAATCTATCTCGACGTTAGAACGACGCCAGAACCTGCGCACTTATAAAATAATAATACAATCTTTGTCTTTGGATTCAATGAATGCTGAGTACTGAAATTTAAAGGAAAGAAAACAAACGTTGACGACACAATATCGTATTGTTCTTTTATAATCGTAATATTAAATATTAAAAGCATTATTGTTAATTTCAATACATTATTCAATTTAAAAGCACATATTATATTTTATTTATTGAATTCGTTTTATTAAAACAACTATTTAATTTTTAATTTATCTACAAGAGTTAATAATTACTGTTGAAATTTTATTAAATTACAAAAGTATTCTCTCTCTCTCTCTCTCTCTTTCTCTCTCTCTCTCTCTCTATATATATATATATATATACATATATGTCATTAAAAGTCTAAAAAATGTAAAAACTTTTGAAAATGTTTGAATTAAACCAGACATTTTCGAATTTTTTTAAAAAAATATTAGGTTGGCAAATATCTCCCTTCCGCCTTCTGGTCTTTTGAATTTCGCAGCTATGTACAAAAAAAAAAAAAGCGGAAGGGAGATACTTGCCAACCTAATATGGAAAAATATACTTGACTTTTTAGACTTGATGTTAATTTTTTTTTCAAATATATATATCATAGATAAATAAGTAATATAAATAATTTCAATATTATTAAAGTATGTGAATAAAAAATTCATTTTATGTATAATTACTAAAATATATATAAAAAAAATATATATTATATTTTCAATATAACAATCATACTATGAAAAATATTAGTATAAATAATCTATATCTATCTGTATTTTTTGATAGATTTTATTTATAGATATAAAAAAATATTAAAGTTATTTTTTATGACCGTGTTTTTAAATTGCGTTGTTATTTCGTTATATTTTTAGATTCTCTTTCGCGTTTTGTATATAAAAATACCTAAACTTAATCAAAAGAATATTTTTATCCTTTATACTGTAAAGTAAAAGTGAGTTCATAAAGAAACTCTATGAGTACAAATTTTTATAAAAAGGTATGTATATATGAAACTTCAAAGATTTTTATATAACAGAATTTTGAATATTTTTTTGGTAATTTTCTTAATGAATTTTAATTAGACTCAAAGGATTATTCTTGCATATAGAAAATATAAAAAACATTGTTAAAATAAAAAAATGAAAGGTTACAAAAACAGAATTGCGACTTAAAGAAGGAAATTCAGTGAGATGAGTAAAGCGAATAGGTGGCGAGTAAAATGTACAAAAAAATCTTTATTTGTTTGAAAATTCAATTTTAGTCACTGATTTGTTTTAGTTTATAACTAATATCTGATCTTGCATGAAAAAAATTGAGTATTGAAAATGTTGATTTTTCATGAAATTTATCATACTATAGGTCGTGGTTTTTTTGAAGCAAAAAAATAGAAATGTTAAAAATTGCTATAAATCGATATTTTTTATTAATGATTTTTTATATTAGTAGTAAATAATTAATTTTCGAAAAAAATAATATTTAATAATAAGAAATACGATTTCAGTAGCTGATTATCAGTTTTTAATCATTTTTATTTCTTTTATCGCGTTTCAAAAAATCTAAAAAATATTTATCTGTATTTCATTATCAAGCTTTAATTAAGAATTAATCGTGTAGACCCTAGATATAATTTTTGGTGAGCAATAATTGAAACTTGATTCTATAATAGGGGCCTGAAATGAAAATTATTAATTTTCATTTCAATGAGAGATAAGTGGTGTGGAATGAGTATAATTAAGGGTTTTTCTCAATAAAATTTGTCCTACGTTCAAAAATGACATTTTAATCATTGATTCGTCATATTTTATAACCGAGCTTTGATATTAAATGAAAAAAAAACATTTTCGAAAATGTTGATTTTTCATGAAATTTTCCATACTATAGGTCGTGGTTTTTTTTGAAGCAAAAAATTGAATATTTTAAAAATCACTATAAATCTATATTTTATATTAAAAGTCGATTATATTAGTAGAAAATATTTATTTTTTTGGAAAAATAACATTAATTATTGAGAAATACAATTTTAGTGACCGAAAATCAAATTTTGATTAATTTCGTCTCTTTCTTCGAAATTCAAAAAAATGAAACAAATATTTATCTACATTACATCATAAAATTTCGATCAGAAATTAATCGTATAGACCCTAAAAATTATTTTTAGTGAACAATAATACAAAATTGATTCAATATTAGTGCTCTAAAATAAAAATTATCAACTTTCATTTGATTAAGACTTAAATGTTTTGGAATATGCATAATTCAAGGTTTTTTACAAATAAAATACATTTTTCGTTGAAAAATGATGTTTTTATCATTGATTTGCCATAGTTTATGCCCGAACTTTGATTTTAAATGGAAAAAATCGATTTTTGATCATTTTCGTTTTTTCTTAGAAATTTGAAAAATTGAAAAAAATATTTATCTACATTACATCATCAAATTTCGATCAAAATTTAATCATATATATTATACCCTAGAAATTATTTTTAGTGAACAATAAAAAAAATTGATCTATAGTGGTACATATATATTTATATATTTATATATTTATATATTTATATATATATATATATATATATATATATATATATATATATATAGTATATATATATATAAAATATATATATATATAGAGAGAGAGAGAGAGAGAGAAGGACAATAAATAAGTAAAAACAAAAATATGAAATGTAATTGATTATTGTACTATATGATGGATCTAAATAAAATAATTCATTAATTCTAATTATACGAATTTGGTCATAGTTTGATTTTGAACATTATTTAAAAAAATTATAGTAAATAAATTGTTTTGATAAAAAAACAGTTATTTTATATAAATATATATATATATATATATATTCATTTAAATGCATGTGTAAATATGTAAGTACATGTGAATGAATATGTAGAGACATATGTTGATATATGTACATTTATTACATATGTATGTGCAGTGAACAGTGATTATAGTAGTTTCATGTTTCACATATGTAAATACGAATTCAAAATCCATTACACTTATACTTGTAGTTTAATGTACATTGTCTCGTAGTGTGTCTAGAATGGTCTCAAGCTGTTAAAAACGAATATCTTTCAAATGCACATAAATCAAATATTTATTTAGTAAAAACGATTCGTATTTTGTTACATTAACAAGAAAGAATAAAACCTCAAATATAATATACTGTATTTTATCTGTAAAATCAATATATATATATATATATATATATATATATATATATATATCATTTAAAAAGAAAGAATAAAGTAGAGAAAGATAAAACAATAATTCTAGTTTTGTATTTTTGTGCATGAGAATATATATATATATATATATATATATATATATATATATATATATATATATATATATATATTGTACATATACACCTATATGATATTTTCGTTAATAAATATGAATGTAATAATAATTTTAGCACTTAACATTAACAATTCTACCACCTGTGATCGTAAGTGATAGAATATTTCTCATTATTTGGCCTTAATAAATACTTTTTACATGATATTAATTCTTAATATTTTTTGTCTTACAGCATATTATTTTTAAATATAATTATTATAGGATAAATACATTTTATTAAACATTTATTAATGCATATATTTTTCATATAATAATAAAAATATAGATTGCAAATTTGGATTATTTTAAGTTAAATTCTCGTTTTTTTGAATTCAGAAGAGAATTTTGTTTTTATTCTACTATATTATATTCGTTTCTAAAAACTCATTGATATAGAAAACTATTTCTCATTACATTTTAATCTATAAATTGTTGTTTTGGATTATAAAAAAATATTTTGACAGTATATTTAGTATTTTTTTTACGTTTTGTAGTTAACACATTTTTTAAATAGAAGATTTTCTTTAATAGTTTTGGTAGTTTGGATAAGATTTTAAATGCCATCTTTTATTATTAATTTATCGTTACTGCATTACATAGCCCTTTATTAACTGCTTTATTATATTTTTCATATACCCAAATTAAATATTTTACATTTCTCTGATCATTTATCTTTAAATAAAAAATCAAGCAACATTAAAAGATTTTAAAAAATAGTAACAAAAGTACTTAAAAATTACTTAAAAAAATTTCAACAAAGTTATTACAAACTTTGAATATAATTTATACTTTTTAAATATATTCTAAAATTTTAAAAACAATTATTTTGTTGATGTATATTTACGTTTAAGTTCTTGCTTTTATTGAATTATTTTTATATATGTTATAATAATTAGATACTATTGTTGTAGTGATTAGATCACATATTATTTTTTAATTTTTTATTATTTGATTATTTAATAAAAATATAATTTTACTAAAAAAGTTTTATATTAAAATAATAATTTTTTTACTTGGATTTTAGTCTTTATTTTAAGCGTAGTTATATATAAATATATATATATATATATATATATATATATATATATATATATTTATTTATTCACTCATATATGCACACACACACACACACACACTTATGCATACCATTTACCCAAGCCTTGAAAAAAATTTTTTACTTTCCACATTCGTTGAAAAATCTACAACTATTTATAAAACACAAGAAAGATCATTTCTCACGCTTGCATATATTTTTCACTTCGACGTATATTTTTCACATAGCATCATTCTTTGAATTTTTCACGAAAAATAAATTAACTAGGTCTCTACAAACGCATCATTAGAACTTCATTTCTCAAAACGAATCGTGTATGTTAAAGTGATTATTTTTTTCCACCTCGTACAAATACATGTTTTTATAAAATCTACATTTATATATATATATATATATATATATATATATATATATATATATATATATTTATATATAAATACTAATATTTTTAAATATATTGTTCATTTTCAAAATAATATAAAAAATAAGAATAACTTAATCGCTTTAAAAATGAATACTATAAGCCTTTTTATGAAATATGTATGAAAATATGAAACATATATTTATATAAAAATATAGAGTATATACATGTGTTTAGAATGTGAAAAACAGATATGTATACAACATTTGTTCGAGTTCGTAAATATATTGGATGCATGCAACAGAATTCATTAGAAGCTGTGCAAGGATGGTTGCTAAAGCCACAATAAATGTCTTTTATCTTTAAAAATATTTTTTTTTATGTACAATTGAATTGTTATAAAATGGAAGCACATATAAAGTGATATAATAATTATTTAAAATAGGTGTTGGGGTCGAGCGGGAGACTATTTACAAATGGAATTGGTTATATAACGAGAGCGAATTTTTGTTTTTAATGAATTTGGCATAAAATGATCGGAGTTGTTGATTATATGCATAAAGTTTTTATTAATAAAATTAAATCAGTATACAAAATTAATATTCTTTTTTTTTAATTAATTTGAATATACTTATTTTTATTGAAACCAAACAATATCATATTCAGAAAATTTCACAGTGTTGAATATTTCTATAACAGATTGATTTTTTTGTAAAATAATAATGTAGATTTATTTGATTTTTATTTAAATAATATATAAATACGAGGGTCGTTTAATAAGTATGGTAAATTTATTTATTATTTAATTTAATTCATTAATTAATGTAATTAAATTTTTCAATTTAGTTTTTCTTCCTGTTTTACCATACTTATCAAACGACCCTTGTATATTTACTAGAGAAAAAAATAATATGTAATTTAAAATTAATAATTTGATACAAAATAATTTTGATAAATAAGTTCATATATTATTAATTGAAGAATAAAATTCAATGAAAAAATGAAATGTCTTTTAATAAATAAAAATATAACAATATTATTTAATTAAAAAATATAATAAATTGTTTTTTAATAAAGTTTGATAAAATGTTTATTTTGTTGTTTATTTTTACATGAATTTATTATTGTAGATTTAACATTTCTTTCATATTAAATATATATACAATACTTATTGAGTTGGAAATGTACTACAGACAATTTTGTTCTTTTTAAATATTTAATATAAAAATATTCTATTTTAATATATTTTATATTTCAATAATTTTAAATTTCATTTATACATTTTTTATAAAATGTAAATGTTTTTTAATAAATAAATATGACATTTAAAACTCAATTGATATATTTTTATTTGTAGCTAAATTTTTTGTTCAAATATCAACTCACTGTAATAAAATTTTTAATTTAAACACCTGGGGTAAAATCAAAAGATCATTCACTATATATATATATATATATATATATATATATATATATATATATATGTATATCAAGTAAAAATTTCTTTTTAAAGCTTCATTGATTTTTTTTGTTCGTGTTTTATGTACATTTATTTATATAAGTTTTATTAAAAAGTACGATTTTATACAAGTCAATACTTAGAATTCCAATTCAAAGAACAGTACATTTATGGTATTATTTTTAATATATATATAAAAAAAAATTCATGTTATAATCAAAACTCCGATCATTTACCTTTCTATGAAATTGAGATATTTGTATGATTTTTTTTCATATAAAGAATAAATTAAAAATGAACGACATACGACGTTATTTCAAAATGAAAAACATATAATAGTATTCAACACTTATTAAATCTTTCTTGTGTGTGTGCTTGTATAATGTAGTAGTATTCGAGAGAGGAAATAGTATGTAAAAACGACACAAAAGTGATCTCAATCTCATTTCCATAGAAACGGCCCATCAACTACTACTCAACTAAACCTACGACGACATCGACTGACTTTGTGAGATATTTTTCATGACACTGACCTTGTACAGATGGCAGCGAAAAACCACGCGAGTAGACAAATTAGGGACGCTCTTGCCTTCGTACATACGTAACCCGCCCTTAGAGGTTCGCAGATGGCGTAATATCGTTCGAAACTGATTGCTAAAATTGTGAGCACGGAAGCATGTGCCACTGTGAACTCGACGAATGGAACGGCCTTACCTGCGACAAAGAAAAAGATTATTACATTATTATTAGTGAAAATATATAGACATATTTTACATATTGTTTCTGAACTTCCTTCTTATTTCCATTTCAATTTTCATTCAAAATTACTGATAGAATTTGCAGCGTATAAAAGTTTTTTTTGGATGAAGTCATGTGAAATATTTTAATTATTTGATTTATTTTTATGCAAATAAATTAAATATGAAAAATATTCTTTTTTGAATATAAATACATAATATATTATGAAATTTAATCAAACTTGATAATAAAAGCTCTGATAATAATGACATTGCCATCGAAATGCTCATTAGCTTACAATTATTATCAACAAACAAAATTAATAATAATATTCAACATTTTTTTAATATTTTGTGGTAATTGGGAAGACAATTCATTTGGGTGAAAGTGAATTTGTTACAGTTTCAAAATAAATAGTAACTAAATAATAAATTCATAATTATAATTCAAATTTTTTTCAAATTTCTTCATTTTAAATTACACTTCTAGAAATAAAATGAAAAAATGAGTTCATATTATATTTCTTTTAAAATAATATTACTATTTTAAATCTATATAATTGTAACTCTAAAAATATCTTAAATGAACAATTATTATAAATTTGTGTATTTTTTTATTATCATTATGTAATTTTATCTCTTTTTGTAAAAAAGGCAGATTAAATTTTAATACGCAATTTTTTTTATTTATGTGTTTCAAATTTCCAGTTAATTGTTTTTTTTATTATTATTAAATAAAAAAATAATTATAAGTTATCTTCAATTTTTTTAAACTAATTTTTTGAAAAAAACTTCATTATCTCATATAATGTATTTGAAGATATTATAAAAAATATGAAATAATAATATAGAGTGATCCAAATGAGACTGAATGGTTTAGACATATATTTACTTGCTTACAATAATTTTCTAATCTTCAATCTCATTTAAGACACCCTATACATAACACTATATAAATATCATATCAATTAATTATTTATTCAATTTTAAGGGAGAATTTATGTACATTTTTGTAAATAAAAATATTTTAATATTCTCTTCATCAAAATGAGTCTGTACTTATAATAGACAATAATGTATACGTTCACATTAAACATTTATATATATTTAAATATTTTTCAAATTGTGCATATCAAGTAAATATCTACTTTATATTCAAGTGAAATGACCTGTTATTATGCTATGAAAATATTTGATGTTACAACATGACAATTTCATTTGATGTGTTTTGAAACAACATGAGAAATCGTTTAAATGTCTCGTTTTTAAAAACAATATTATTTAAGTAGTCAAATATTTGTGTCTAGCGCTATTGCAAACGTTTCAATTTTCGTTATTCTTCGAAGTGACTTTTTCAGGGTATCGTTTTGCAATATCAGCTATTTTATACATTTTGCAATAACCTACTTGCTATCATTAGTTAATTGGTAAATATAATATTTTTATTTATTTACTTAGCATAATTTTAATAAATCAATAATATGTGTAATATATATATAAGTAAATATGTGGTACATATTTATATACAATATATATATATATATATATATATATATATATATATATATATATATATTATTTTTATTTCCTGATACTTTATTATTTCATAAATGAAATTTCAATTAACAATTGTATTTAAAAAATATTCAAAATATTATTAAAATCTGTTAATAATTCATTAAAAAATGAAGAAAAAAATATTTTTTCAGTAGAATTTAAATGTTAACAAATGTTAATATGCATATATTAGGTTGGCAAATATCTCCCTTCCGCCTTCTGGTCTTTTGAATTTCGCAGCTATGTACAAAAAAAAAAAAAAAACGGAAGGGAGATACTTGCCAACCTAATATTTGAAAATATCCACTGTAATTTATATTAGAATAAAACGAATGATTCGGATACATTATCATTATTTATTTGGATCAATTTTCTCCATATTATAAAATATTGCAAAAATTACCGTAATAAAAATTTCAGTGAACGTGGGATTAATTTTATCTTTTTTTTATACATCGGCATTATAAGATTTCATAAAAGTATTCAAAGAATTTTACTGGAATTGTTATTTTTATATTTAATACAGTATGAAATGTTAAGTATTAAAAAATAAAAAAAAGATTTATTTATTACTGTATTGTCTGACTTGATGAATTAATTAAATAAAGTAATATATATATATATATATATATATATATATATATATATATAGGTGGTCCAAATAGAATTGAAGGATATTTGAGGGTCGTTTGATAAGTATGGTAAATTTATTTATTATTTAATTTATTTAATTAAATTTTTCAATTTAGTTTTTTTTATTTTTACCATACTTATCAAAAGACCCTCGTATTATATAAACCCTGTCAAAATTCTTTAGTCTCATTTCGGCCATTCTGTATATATAAAATATTTGATTTTCAAACTAAACTCAAAATGTTATTTTGAAAATGAAAATTGAAAATGTTGATTTTTTTAATTTCAAGCAGTAATTTTCTGAATTAAAATATATTGACTTATTTTTTAATAATAATATTAAACATTTTTTTGTTATTATTAAAAAAAATCCTATCAATATATTTGTAATAAAATATATTGCTGGAATCAAAACAAGTTTTATTATATAATCAAATTGTATTTTATTAAAGTTATTTATGCTTGCAGATTTTATTGCTGCTTGCATTTTCTATTTTGTGATTTTATACGACTTTGAGTAAAATACTACCTAATAATAAAAATTCTTCTGATCATATTGTAAATCTATGAGTTTCTGCCAGTATTGATACTTTGATAAAACAATTTAATTTTCCTAATATTTTTTACTTTTATAAATTTTTTTTTACTCATATATAAAATCTATCAGATTTTATATATGAGTAATGAAAATAAAATAATTTATATGTGTAATAAATAATTAAAAAAATCATGAAATAATTTTCATTATTAATGTATGATAAATTTAAATTCAATAGTAGAAATTTCAGATATTGTTTTAGTAATAAATATTTACAAAGTTTACGATAGATAATTGTTTAAAAAATAGTTTAATTTTGTGTAGTTGGAGGTATTATATTAGTTTAATTTTTTTTCTAAAAAAAAAGAAAATATTTTCATATTAGAATAAATTGTTACAGAAAAAGAATCGTTTTAGTAGAATATAACGATTAATATATCTCATTGCGAGTGTAGATAAAAAAATAAAAAAAAATGCACTCAAAAACTCTATCTTACTCTCTGTTAAAAAAATCGTAGTTCATTATAGTCAAGTAAGTACAGGTGAAGAGTGTCTTGTCACATTATGCAATAATGCGCAAGCGGAAGATCGCCTCTCGCTTGCGTTTCATGTCTCCTCGAAACATATTTCATTAAGAAACCAGAATGTTCGCACCTCCACTGTTACTGTCACGGTGACGAGATTCGTTCATCGGTGACAGATTCCATTTTCTGATTTCGACGCGATGCGGCGACGACACGTCATCGCGTTGTTACTGTGCTGGCGCGTGTGCGCCAGAGATTGATGAGCATTTAATGAGCGTCACTACACACACGCGCCCATCTTTCCGATGGTCTCGATTCCGTTACGGCGTCGCGTCACAGATGATCGTTTGTTTGATAAGAGAACCTGAAATCTAATCTATTCGTTACATCTGTTTCAATTATCCAGACGATTCAGGCGTGTGTTTTATTATTCGGAACGTTGTTTGCTGAAATTAATATCAGACCGATATCGGTCGTTGATTTGTTGATGTTATCAATGAATTAACGGCCAATTTGTTTGTGCTACCGGCTTATAATTACTCATCGTTGCGTGCTCTCAAGAAACCATTATTAATTTGTGTTATATTTAAAAACGTCTATATTTAAAAATTCAAGTATCTTGTTTTGAATACTGAAGAGGTTTAATGTTCTTTGAAATATACGAGCGAATATAAATTCAAACAAATAATAATATTGAGGGATATATTTTTGTAATATTTTTATTTTGTTGTTTAAAATGTATAAATTATTTAATAATAAGAAGAAAGTATTTTATTGCTTACGTAATTATTTTTTTTACCATGCTTTTACAAATTTGGTAATATTTGTATTATATCAGAATATTAATTAGTATTTCTTTTCACGTTTTTACAATGTAAATAATTAGATTATGATATTATTAAATTCTATTTGTATTTCATAATATACATTTTAAGAAATATTTTGCTACGTAAAACAGATGAAAAATATTTTTTTCAATTAATTCATGAATAAATATATAATTTTATTAATGTCTACTAAAAATCATTAAAGCGAACCAAGCAAATTATTAGTATATATTTATTTTTATTATTTTTTCAATATATACTTCTTCGACGTTTTAATATTTTTTTAATCAATTTCTTTACCAATTTTCAAAATAACAATTCAAATATATACTAGTTTTTTATTAAGAATTATTAAAAAATATACGATATACACATTTTGGGAGAAGTTCACAGATTTTATTTGGATCTAAGATTATTTATTTTATTATAGATATTTTTAATATTCAAAATACAGAAAAATTATATTAGATAACCAATGGTTTTGTTGTTTTTTCGTGTATTATAATTCCAAGAATTTTTATATATCGTATTACTCATTACCACAGGTTTATTAACTGAGTAACAAAGTAAATATCTTATTTCATTCGTTTATTGCATGTCGATACATTCACTTTGTTTTAGAATATAATTTGAACTCCTTAAAATTTCTGTAAAAAAAGTGTAATTCGTAAATATTTTCTTTACGAATTTAAAATTTGTTCTAAAACTGGTAAAATTGGAAGAAAAATTTGTATTGCATTTAAAAAAAGGGAAATTATATAAATAATGGCTCAGAAATTGATAAAAAATTGCTGTAGGGAATAAATTATCAGAAGATGAATCCAAATTAGGCAGATCATCAAATGTAAATATCGACGATTTGCAGAGACAATGATTGAAACAAATTCGACTTTATTTTCACAATAGCTTGCTGAAGAGTTTAAAGTAAGTGATAGAACAATACGGAATTATTAGCAGAAAATAGGGAAGAGATGAAATCTAAGTAAATGGATACTACACAAATTGCAGTGCATTCGATAATAAACTATAGCATTTTAACATTTGTAAATCTTTTATTTTATGATAAAAAATGGATTTTTCATTCCAACTATATTTGTAGTTACCAGTGACTATTTTTAAATGACCTTTTGCTACAAAACCTAAAACAGAATTGACTACAAGAAAAAATATTCTTTGTGTTTGGTGGACTTTAGTAGAAATTAATGATTATGAATAACTACAAGTTGGTCAAACCCTCTCAATGAACATTTGTAGTGATTAATTATGAAGAGTACATGATATTTAACAAAAATATTACACTACTTATTTTAACTAAAAAATTTAAGCATTTTTATTTTAATTTCAAAAATACAAAAATTTGTTGGTTACCTAATAAAACATTTCTTAAAATTTAAAATATTCGTTTGCTAATAATTATTACTTTATGAAACTAAATTTATATTATTAAAAATGTCTTTTTGCTTAGACCATATTTTTTAATTTTTTGATAGAAAATATTTTATTAGTGAACAATTTAAACTTAAAGAATTTTATTAAATTTTTGTTTAGAAATGTTTTTTTAAATATTAAATATATATATATATATATATATATATATATATATATATATATATAAGATAAAGATAAATAAAGAAAGGTATCGATGAATGGTGATAAAATTAATGAGTTTTAAAAAATGGTCCATTCTATTACTCTAAAATAAAAAACGTGCATTTATATCCAACTAGTATTCCATTACAGAGTGATTAAACTCTTTTGAAAGTTCATTACGAACATTGTTTTCGTGGTGTAACTAGCTGCACTGAAAGTTTTATGTGCAATTAAGTTATAGTAAATCTCTATCAGTTAGCATTCAAAAGATATATCGTCTCTTAATTTCTGAACTAATCATCCGAGTTAAACACACAAACTGTAAACTTATATGTATTACGTAATGAATCGTAGATGAAAAACAAACCTGTTACAATTTTAGAAACGCGTGTCTGCCATTGATGTTATTTTAAACGGCCAAGACAACAGACTAAACAAACATACGGTTTGCTATTAAATTATACATATAAATATATATATATATATATATATATATAATAGAGTTAAGAGAACACTGTCTCGAGTATAGAATGCCAAATAAAATTTTACATGTTATTTTTTAAACATACAGTTTTTATCTCAGTTATATTTTACTATAAGATGAATAAAAAATATAAATATTATTTAAAATACATAAATTATAATTCAAACATAGTTGAGTGATTTAATTAATTAAAAACCTACAATGGGTATTGTTTTGTTGGAAGTTGTAAACTACCTTTAAACAGTAAAAGTATTGAAATTTTGAAAACATTGTCATTTTATTCTAATAATAATGGTTTCCATGATAGAAAAAAGCTTTTTGATTTTTAAATTACATATAAATTTTAAATTATTTATTTTATGTAGTGAAGTATTATATTATTGAAAAACATCTAAAAAATAAAAAAATGAGTTAATTTAGAGAGAAAATTCGAAGTATGTCAATACAAAAGAAATAATGTTTTCTTTGTTTAATTAATACTGTTCCATAGAATTAGATATGTAAAATTCAATTTATTAATCAATACAAAATTAGTAAATATCTTGATATTTAAGAACAGATGTTTGTCATTTATCTAACCAAAAGAAATATATCTAAAACTCCTGTTATCTTTAAAATGATTCAAAACAAATGTTATTCATCAGTTACTTCTTCCTGATATCTCGAGTTCTTTTTATTAATTTAAAAGAATCGCGTTAGCTAAATACAGAGATTCAAATTTCGAAGAAGTTGCCAGTGGAAAAAGTTTTTTATTTTTATTAATTTACAGAAAAATAATCAATAATTTATTGAAAACTCAAAGATAGTGTATAAAATTTCTTTACATAATGAAAATTGTTATTAAGAATATAAATTCAAAAATGAAAATTATTTTTCATGAATTATTTTTTTTAAAGTGTAGTTAATTAACATCACAACGTTAGTCTCATTCTTTAAAAAATTGAATTTATGAGATAAAATTTGTTTAGTAATATAGAGAAATTTTTCACACTTTTAATGATACCATACATTATTTAAAATATAATTTTGATGAAATATTGATACTGAATAGGTAAATATTAATTGATACATGGATAGATGGGACATAGATATAAATAAATTCGTCGGAATTGACTGGAAGATGAAGCATTGGATCGATTGATGTGATAATTTTGAGAGTACAATTGTAAATATTTTTGTACAATAGTTTAAAAAATATATTTACTAATGAAAAAATATAATCTTTTTTTTTAAAATAAATTGAAAACATTTTCTAAATAATTTAGATATATATTTTATAGATCACAAATTATAAGATAAAAAATAATATTATTATTAACTATTATCCTAACTTAAGTAATAATTTTAAAAAAATATATAAATTATATAATGTTTTAAAATAGTTATTTATTTTTTATCAAAAAAATTTTCAGAAAGATATGTCATATCATATTTATATTTTAAAATGTACATTTCATTACTTTTATCTAATTGTTTTCAATATGAACAGTGTAATTTAAAAACTTATAAGTTTAATTATTTTTATAAATTTTTGCATAAAGTTAAAAATATATTTATAATGAACATTTAAAAATATATTATGTATTTCTATATGAATGTTTTTATATATTTTATATAATAAGATCATCTTAAAGTCATTTATTAATTTTATTTAAAAGTAAGTTGAATTATTAATATTTCTAATTGTATTAATTAATAGTGAAAATTTAGAAAAAAAACGAATAAAATAATTTAAAAAATATTTCCAGTAAAACATAACAGTTAAATGATATTTCTTTTAAAAAATTCATTTAAAATAAAAGCTCCAAATGTAACACAAAGCTGTTCATGTTTTAAAACACGTTTTGTATATCATTGAAAATTTGCATCATTCGACAACAAACATTGTAATTAGTGATCACGTCAGAGAAACGAGTCGCACGAGATTCAACACATATACTCGTTATTGTTGTGTTGTGTCGCGTTATTATCATAAAGTAGATTAAAACTCGTACGAAATCCCGTACACTGACGGGGTTCTCAACCCCGTCAACGAACTGAGTTTCTAATATTCGCACTGTCAAGATATGTGTCGTAAGAAAATAACATTACGCCCGCACGGTTTACCGTTTCAAGTGGGTGTCTCATTCATAAAATCTTATCTATTTATTTTCATCAACTGTGTTACATATATAAATGTTTATTTTTATGTTCGGTTTTTTCCTTCCTGCTTACTAAGTGAGTTAGTTTATTTATAGCGTTGTTCTTTTTACAAAAAAATATTGTTTTCCTATTACATATTTTACATATATATATATATATATATATAAATATTATATATATATATATATATATATATAGAGAGAGAGAGAGAGAGAGAGAGATGGAGATGTTATAAAAATATGTATATATCAATAGAAACAAATTAAATATATATTTTATATTTAAATTTTAATAATCATAAATGTCATATTATTTTTCTGTTCAATTCTTGATTTTTTAATTTATTTCTCTTATGAAAACAATATAATATATATTAAGAATAATTTATTGCAAGATTTATAAAAAAATATTATTCAAAAAATTATAACAGACTATTTAAAATTGAAGTAAAATTTCTATAATAGTCCTCATTTGAATTTGTATACAAAAATGTATTAAAATTAATAAAAAAAATATTTATGGATTTTATCTTTATATTTGTATTATAAAATAATGGAATGTAATTGTCTTTATTGTTGGTATTTAATTCCTTTTTAATAATATTGAATTTACTATACAATATTTCCCTTCTGTAATTTAATTATGTTTCATTGCGTTATTAATTAATTTTGGTCGAGACTATTTAGTTCCTAATTCGTGACATATTTAGGTCGTGGTTTCAGTTTGATACCTAAATATAATGCGTTCTATAAACGCGATAAATTTCTCCCTATGGACCTAACCAGCCCATCTATTTACATGCATTCACACAATATAACATATTTCGAGGTTGACAAAATTCTCATTTAAAAATATACAGGATGGCCCAATGAGACTAAAAGATATAAAATTTAATATTTTTTTAAATTGTATTAGAAAATATATTTTGTTAAAAAATTTAAATTCTTTCCAGATAATAATCCATAATTAAATGAAAAGTTTCAGGCTCTAAATTTTTTATTTCGGCACGAATGTTGTTCTTAAGTTGCTAAATTGTTTAGAGTTTGTTGATATAGACCCGCCTCTTCAAATAACTCCAAAAGAAGAACTCACGGGTTGTTAATCTGGTGAACGGGGAGATAAAATGAAATCAAAATTTCTTGAAATGAGCAATTCATTGAAAAGTTTACGAAGAAACTCCATTATCGCTTTTTCTGTATATGCAGTGGTTTTGTCTTGCTGAAATCATATGTCAGAAATGTTCTGGACTACCAGACGTAAAAAAATATCAATCATGTTTCTATATAGATTCCTGATAATTCTTTCTGGGAGATTTTTTTTCATTTTAGAAAAAATATGAATCAATAACTCTATCAGCTTTAGTACATCTGAGGGAGTGTAATTGTTGTTGATGCAGTGCCTTGGGAACCTCAATGTCCTATAATCTGCATTTTTGCTTATTCATATAGTCATTTAAATTAAAATGAGCTTCATCGTTCGTTATAGAGTTATTTTCTAAAAGTTATTAAAATTAAATTCTCTGGATATTTATAAAAAACGAATGACATATAATAATTGCTGTTGAGAATCCTGTGGTAACAAAGCTTGTATTATTTGAATTTTGTATAGAAATATTTTAAGATCCACTTTATATATATATATATATATATATATATATATATATATATATATATATATATGTGAGTCATATTAAACCATAGAATAAAATTATTTTAATAGTTCGATTTAAAATGATCAAAACTTGAATATATTAACAAATTTTAATTTAAATTGTAGATTATATAAATCTTTTCAAATATCTTCAAAGGACTGTTGAGAGTATAAATATACAAAATATGATACTTTGAATTAAATATGTTTAAAATATGAATACATAATTTTTTTACATGTATTTTTTAAAAAAAATCTGCCATAAAACAGTTTATATAAAAGAAAATATTATTAATGACGAGATAAATCACAAATAACTTATAAAAATATGGGTTTAATTAAAATACGACGACATATTAATGCCCTTTTTTAAATCACAAAACATGTGAACATGATGTACAAATACAACCATACATTATATAAATATATATATATATATATATATATATATATATATATATATATATATATATTCTTGTATATTTGATCTATGTGTCAATGTTTATATAGAAATATTTGCAATTCTCGTCTTGACACATATATGAAATCTGCGATGATTTTTCACATTTTTTAAAATAAAAGTCATCTCAGATGCACAGATGTTTCCGCGTTGTTGTCGTCAACGGTGCCCTCTTGCCGCGACGTCCACCATGTCCTCCACTTGGCACAGAACCATCAAACATTTCAACATTCAAAAATATGATTAATTGAGGGTAAATATACCGTTTTTAAATACTCACGGTTTTTGTTTATTTAAGATCACAGCATCACATACATCTTTATACTTTTTATACAAATAAGATATACATATATATATATATATATATAAAGCACCCATTTAGAAGAAATATATACCGTATGGTCTTTATGAAAACTGTCAGTGTTTCTTGAAAGTTCGTCGCTTTTATTCTTGATATTTTTCACATCTGTCGTCGTGTGCAGAAATTAGCGGATTGAAATGTATTTTTTACTTTAGTTCGATTTGTTCATATATCACGTTTGTTTCTTTTAAAATGTATTTTATTTATTTTTGCTTTAGGATATACGGATATACTTTTGTATATTATAAAATGTAATATTATTATTTAAACATGTATTGATATATAGTGTCCTTGATTTTATAAATACTTTTTTTGAAAAATGTATCGAATATTTGAAAGTTTGAGAGGTTGACATATTTTTTTATAAAAAACTGTTTTTTATTATATATATTTATCGTGTTCCGTTTACAAAAAATGTCTGGTGTAATATTTAAAATATATTTATTTTAAATGTACGTTTTATTTTTTAACAAGAGAATCCGTGTTCTACTGTCGCATATAATTATTAAGTTATTAATTTTTCAAAGTAGTTATATTTTTTTTTAAATCTTATTTTCTTATTTGAATATTTCAATCTTTTATTCTCTTATTATATTACTTATGATTTTTACATTTTTTCATGAAAAACAAAGATTTGGAATATTTTAAAAATACTTTTTTTAAAAAAAAATTTAGGTCAAGTCTTTTCAAATATTAATCATTCTATTTTTATGAGTATTTGTTTTCTTAAAATATATGTTACTTTAAATAAAAAAATACTTCACAGTCTGTTTACGAAGGTTTTTAGCATTTACCATTAATTATTTGTAACTAGGTTCTAATAAATGTATTTTTAATACACATACAACTGTTTGTATATATATATATATATATGTATGTAATTTAAATCATATTTATTTTTTAAACATCTACATTAAAGTTGAAATTAAAAAATGATCAAATTCGTAGACAAAATTTAAAATAAATATATAAATAATATTTTTTGTTTTGTGATTTTACATTAATAAAACTAATATTGGTTATATAATTACTAAGAAATATGTTGCTGTAATATTTAAAAATATTTTGGTTGTATGGTATTAAATGTATACAGAAAATTTTATTTACACAAACTAATTGTGTACATTATATAAAAAATTAATCGCAAATTATAAAATATTTTAAAAATTTTGAAGCTGGGACAAAGTTCACTTTTACACAAATGAATTATCACCACCAGATTTTATAACACAATGCTCTTGCGATGATATCATGCTATTGAAATGTACAATATATTAACTTATTGTTGTTTAAAGTGGACAATAAACGATTATTGACATTTTCTAAACACTTGTGGTGTTGGGGTTGATAATTCGTTGATGTAAAAGTTATTAATTATTTTTCAAGCACAATTTTCAACATTTTGAATAATAAATAGAATTTTATTATTTTTATAAATCATCAAATTTTTAAAAACATACTCGTTTTTTATTTTCTAATTATACACTTTTCTAGTCATATGTAGGGTGGTAAAAATGTGACTGAATGTTTTAGACATACATTTACTTGCTAAATCATTTATAATCCATCAGTCTCATTTGGGTCATCCTATATAAAAAAGAAAAGTGAATCAATTTTAAATTATATTTCATAAAATAACAGAAAATTTTATAATAATATAATTCAAAAAGTATATATTTTCAATAAGATTTTTGCTATAATATATTCGTGAAAATATTTTTATTTTATTCTAAAAAAAAATACTGAAAAATTTACATTTTAAATTTCAAATATGATAACAAAAATTAATATATGAAAAATAAAGAACAAATTGTTAAAGAAATTCTATTATAAAGAAAAAGTTTTTATTTTTTTATTATTTTATACAATTCTCATAATTTATCATGCTAGCAATTTCTCCTAATAACGTCATGATCATAACTTCAACTGTCAAAAACATAAATCTTTTCTTTATACTACGATGTTATATATATATATATATATATATATATATATATATATATATATATATATATATATATACACAGAGATAATAGTATATGAAATTACATTAAAAATATATAATAAAGAGGAACAAAAAAAATTAAATACGGATTTTATTAAGCAGTGATTTTTCACACGCATATATCTATATGCATATATTTATATATATATATATATATATATATTTATATATATATATATATATATTAAATGTTAATAAAAAAATCAAGTCTCTTTCAAAATACTGTTTGTTATTTATGAATAAAGAAATAACGTAACTTTTAATAAAATATATATTTATTTAAAAAAAGAATGATTTACTGCCTCCCTGTCGATGTGAAAATTTCGTTTCCTAACTTATTCGAAGTTTTTTGAAAATTATTGAAGTAAAAATGTTATGAAATATTGAAATTTATAAAAAATAGAAAAAAGGTAGACTTTTAAAAGATTTTTCTGACAGATTTTTGGAAAAAATAAATTTTAAATTTATTGCTATTAAGTAATATATATATATATATATATATATATATATATATATATAAATATATATAATAATAATAATAATTATCTATACAGTAGTATTAACATCGTTTTCTAAACATTTTATTTTTCATCATTAGTTTATATTGGTAAAAAAGCAAATTTGAAGGACCACGATCGAAGTGAGTGAAGTATATAAAAAAAATTGTTCTGTGTTCAAAAATTCATTTTAGTCACTGATTTGTTTAAGTTTGTAGCTAATCTTTGATTTTAAATGAAAAAAATTGAATTTTGAGAATGTTGATTTTTTATGAAATTTTCCATATTATAGGTCATGGAGTTTTTGATGCAAAAAATTGAAAATTTTAAAAATCGCTATAAATTGATATTTTTTATTAAAACTCGATTATATTAGTAAAAAATTATCGTTTCCTGGTAAAAATGATATTTATCATTGAAAAATATAGTTTTAATAGCCGAAAATCAATTTTTGATCATTTTCATTTTTTCATCGGAATTCAAAAAATAAAAAAAATATCTGTACTACATCATCAAATTTCAATTTAAAATTGATCGTATATACTTTAGGAAATATTTTTAGTGAAAAATAATAGAAACTTGATTCTATATTAGTGCTCTAAAATGAAAATTATCAATTTTCATTCGATTGAGACCTAAATGGCATGAAATGAGGATAATTCATGGTTTTTTCTAAATTAAATTCGTCCTACGTTCAAAAATGAAATTTAAATCATTGATTAGTTATATTTTATAGCCAGACTTTATTTATAAATGAAAAAAAATAATTTTCGAAGATGTTGATTTTTCATGAAATTTTCCATACTATAGGTCGTGGTTTTTTTGAGGTAAAAATTGAAAATTTTTAAAATCACTTTAAATCGAATTTTTTTAATGAAACATGATTATATTAATAGAAAATAATTGTTTTCTGGCAAAAATAACATTCATTATCGAAAAATACAATTTTAGTAACTAAAAATCGATTTTTGATCATTTTTGTCTTTTTCTTCTAAATTCAAAAAATTGAAAAAGATACTTATTTATATTACATCATCAAATTTCGATGAAAAATTAATCGTATAGACCTTAGTGATTATTTTTAGTGAACAATAATGAAAACTTAATTCATTATTAGTGCTCTAAAATGAAAATTATCAACTTTTATTTAATTGAGACTTAAATGGTATGTAGTGAGCATAATTCAGGATTTTTTATAAATATAATTCGTTCTATGTTTTAAAATGAAGTTTTAATCATTGATTCATCATATTTTATAGCTGATCATTGATTTTCAATGGAAAAAAATGATTTTAGAAAATGTTGATTTAAATTTTCTATACTATGTCGTGGTTTTTTTGAGGTAAAAAATTGAAAATTTTAAAAATCACTTTAAATCGATTTAAAAGTTGATTATATTAGTAGATAATAATTACTTTCTGCCAAAAATAACAGTTATTATTAAAAAAATACAATTTTTATAACCGAAAAACAATTTTTGATAATTTTCGTTTTTTCTTTGAAATTCAAAAAATCGAAAAAAATGTTTATCTTTATTACATCATCAAATTCCGATTAAAAATCAATTGTATAGACTCTAAAAATATTTTTTAGTGAACGATAATAGAAATTTAATTCTGTATTAGTTTGTTTTTTAAAAAGTATACTTTTATTAAAATATTACACTCTTATTTACTATTATTATTATATCTGGTCTATAATTATCATATAAAATAAATATTCCAATGCGTTCCATATTCAACTTAATTTTCTTATGTTTAAAACAACTAAACTATTTAAGACGAACAACAGATTATGTCTTAACTATGCATTCATGTTTACATCTTAAACTATGCCATAATCTATTCGAATAGTTCGGAAATTTGTTAATGATCATTCAAGCAGACATTGGAATGGTTTTAGCGTAGGCATTAGAAATATATATATATATATATATATATATATTATAATGGTTTCGATGAAATCAATTATCAATTAAGCGCAACATCGACCGGTCATAACCGATTAAGTAAATTGTATATAAACATAATGCTGTCGGCATTGAAGCGTTTGCAACATTTGTGCTGTTCATACTCGTTTATATAGTACGAGAAAAACTCGCACGCGTATTATATGAAAATTATATTGTTTCAATTTCCGTTTCGGTCACAATTGTCGTGTCAATAAATCATACGGATTTAATAATTAGGTTAATGCGTGCACGATTTTAAATTGCACGAATGTCAATATGCACAATGTTGTCACTGAAACTCTTTTTTAACAGCATGCATTGAAAATTCCAAAAAAAAAAGTGTTTGTAAATTTTAATATGAATTTTAAATTATTATTACAAAGAGTCATTCAAATGTGATGCCTAGATTTGTATTTTATGAATAATAAAGACTAATTGAAAATAATATTTTGTTTATTGAAAATAAATAATTTGTATTTAATTTAATCTTGTGTCTCAAGAATAAATTTAATCTATAACATCTTGCAATAAGTTGTATGAAAAATAAATCAGAAAAAAACAAATTATTACATTTTTGATCTATAGAAGATAATGCTAATTAAATACGAAGATACGATTCATCAAACTACTGACACAAATATCTTTTTATAAATCTTAAAACAAACTATTTGGTCGTGTTTTTTTCAATTGACATATGTTTATTTATTTAGACTTTGATCGATTGACTATGCATAAATAAATATATGAGATGAACAAGGAACAATCAAAGTTTATTATTATATTCTAATTACGACCAGTTTTTGAAAAAAAATCATTTACTAAGATCTTTCAAAAATAATATCTTTTAATAATAAATTTTCAATTCTTTGAAAAAGATGGAAATTATGTTAGAATTAAAATTAGAACATTATTCATTTTTCGTGAATTATTTTAAATTATATATACGATGGTCGTTTGATAAGTATGGTCAATTTATTTATTGTTTAACTTGATTAATTAATTAATTTAATTACATTTTTCAATTTAGTTTTTCTTACATTTTTACTATACTTATCAAACGACCTCGTGTATATATATATATATATATATATATATATATATATAATATGTAATATTTTTATTAATAAATATTTCAATTTTGATAATAAATTTTATAAAAAAATCTATATACATGAAATGTTTATTTTCATAATATGTAAACAAATCTTGAGCTTATAAAACTTGCAAATATAAATTACATTTATATTAAAAAATAATAAACAAATATACTAATAAAAAAATAATTAGTTAAATTAATGAATTATAAAATAACTGTAAACAAATCATCTATAACTGATTTAATTTAAAATTCTTCTATATGCAAGAGAAGATTTAATAAAAATAATTTAATACAGTGTGTGTTAATAAACGAAATAATTCATGTAAATATTTCATAAACGTATTAGTATCTTCCTATATACATAACAGATTCAAAATGGGTAAAAAGTTGCAATGTGCGAATTTTCATATAATTCTCTACATTCTACTGTAAATTGATGTGAGTTTCAAATACAACAACACATATACTAAAAGTTAGACTTGTGGGATCGGATTTACGAGAATAATAAACGTTTTCTGTATAACATTTTCTCGAACTCGTAACCAACACTGCTTTTCTCCCCTCATTCTCAACATGTTTACATAATTAAAATTTCCTACCCACGTTTACCATATTTTCTAGTGAAGATTAACTTTTTTCATTATTTCTAAAAATCAGTAGGTAGCAAACAAAAGATTTTTCTAAAGTAGTATAGTTCACAGAATTGACGTTATTTTCACTATTTTATAAAATAAAAAGCATTTGTGCAATAAGCTTCAGCATATGTCGTTGGTTATTTGTAAAGTTAGTTTGTTATATTAAATTTTTCAAGTAAGTTATTTTCATTTTATTTCTAGGAATTTAGTTAGTACTCTTGAAATTGTTTTTATTTTTATAATAATTATGTAAAAAAGTTTGTATTCAGTATTTATGTCTGAAAAATAATTCAGGAAATAAATTTTAAAAGTGAAACAAGTTTATTATAAAATATATAATATTTCTGACTTATATTTGACATTTTAAAAGTAACTTAAACATTAAATATATATATATATATATATATATATATATATATATATATATATATATAAAGTTTTAAATTATGAATAACATACTTAATAGTGTAATTCCATAATTTGTTTTGGTACTGTGCCAAAAGTCACTGTAATATAAATAAATTGCTAACTAATATCACTAAATGTTATAAAATTATACAATTATTACAAATTTGGTGATACACATTTCGATAGGCATACCTTCATTGTCAGAGCAGTGCATTGTAAAATCTATTAATAATATATTAATTAATTTTGTAAAGTAACGAAATTATAAAAAAATTCAGGTATTCTCTCTTTTGTATATTAAACACACACACAGACACACACACACACACACACATATATATATATATATATATATATATATATATATATATAAATTGGAATGGAATGAATATAAATTACAAAATAATAGGAAATAAATTATTTTACTAAACTGTAATTAGAAAATCTGTTTAATAAATTTAAATTTGTGATATTTGGATAAAACATTAATTTTAAATAAAATTTTTGTTAAACAAATTTGTAATTTAGATTTAAATAAATGGAAAGGTGACCTATACATCATTCTGTTAAAATAACAAACGTACTAATAAAGACATCATCAAAAGATAAATCAAACCATCCGTGTCTAATGTGACAGCTTGCACCAATCCGTGACATCTGTAACAACATCGTTCTTAGTGAACAACGAAGGAGTTAATGTCTTGTGGATGTAGGCGATATTACTGTAGGTGCGTGAATACATAAATAAATATATAAATAAGTAATGGTAATTGTAACGATGAACTAACTTGTTAAGTATACATGATAAATAAATTATAAATATATTAGTGTCTCGTTTGTATGTATGTATATAACAATTGAAATAAGTAATATATATATATATATATATATATATATATATATATATATATATATATTATTGCCTTATTTATTTCTTCTTTTAGTTTGTCATAATTAATATTTGTTCAAAATTATTAATATAGATTCTTTAAAAAAATATAATACAATAATACATTTTCAAAATTATACACGTTTTCTTCCTCTTATACAAAATACATTTATTGATCTGAAAAATGTGTACATAAGTGTGTTCTTATACAATTAAGTTTCCAATAATATGTTGAGTGGCTTAAATGAGATTAAACGGTCTACTCATACATTTTTTTACTTACTATCATTTACTATTTTTTAATATCTTTCAGTTTGATTAATTCTGATTTTATTCCCCTATATATGATATATTAATTACAATAATTTTGGACTAATTTTTATTTTTATGTGAAGATTTTTTTATTATTTATATATGTATATATATTGCAGATTTTTTTAAAAAACTTGCTTATCACGGAAATACTAAAATAGACTTATAACAAATTTAAACTAAAAACTAGTATTGATGTTGTGAGTTATCTTTTCCATAAACTATTTAGCAGTGGCCAGGTAAACACTATGAATGGATTAAACAATATCAAAGAATTTTGTTACAAAAGAAAAAATGTTTTGTTTTCTTTTTGAACTTTAAGTGAGGAGAATTGTTTAGAAAACAAATTAAAACATTTGGGTAGATTTTTGCAAAAAATGGGTAACGAGTGATGATTCGTTTTAATAATATAGGCTCCAAGTAGGATGGAGATAGGAGTTGATCTAGGCGAATGTAAGCTCAAACGTAAGATCTTTTTTTTGAGAAATTAGAACTTGTTAAAATGTTAGTTAAAATCTTTGTGATTGTTATTATAGTATATTATCAGTAATGATTTTGAGTATAACAGCATCTTTGTAAATGAAATCAATTTTTGATAATGATTTAGGATCTTATGACAAATTAATTCAAATAGAATTTTTTTCAAAATGGTAATTAAATATAGTTATTTATAAAAAAAGTTAGATTTACAAATATAACAAAGGACTTTTGTATCAACAAGTCAAATAAATAATCATTGTTGTGGATAAACTGTTGTCAGCCATTTTATAAGTCGATTTATTGGAAATTAATGTAGAAAATAATGGTATATATATATATATATATATATATATTTGTATATAATAACTATTAAGATAATTTAAATGAGTAGTAAAACTTATTTTATTGCTGGATTTCTTGATTACTATGAAGTAATACCATAAAAATAAATAGCATGAAAAGAATTTATAAAAATAAATATATTTGAATGTTTTATGTATAAAAAAAACTAAATTTTAATTTAAATATTTTGTGTATATATTCTAAGAATTTTTAAAGAAATATATAAAAATTAATAAATATAAACGTTATATAGGATGGCTCAAATGAGACTGAATGATTTTAATATACATTTACTTGCTTATTGTCATTTACTATTCTTTACTATCTTCCAGTCTCATTTGTGTCATCCTATATATATATATATAAACTTATTTTTTATTCTTATAAGTACTTCTGAGAAATGAAAAAAATATTTCCTTAAACAGTCATCTGACCTCTATTACATTTAAAATTGTGTGAATATAATATTCATTAATTTGATGTAAAAATTATGCTATTTTCAACATTTTACATTTGGATTACTCAAAAGGTAATGAAGCTAGAATAATAAAACGTATTATATTACAAGCCAACAACTTTGTAATAAATTTAATTTTACTGTATCTTACTTTCTATAATCTCTCATGCATGCAAATGTCGAAACTTTTGTAATATTTACATATATTTTCCTACATAATAAATATATCGACAAAAATATTAGTTTAAGATATATAATAGTTCTTTTATCAAAAAAAAAATGTATAAGATATTTTATGACAATTTAAATTGTTGAAAAAATCTTTTGTCAACATATGAATTTACTTTATTATTTTTATTGTAATTTAATATGAAATTCTATATGCTTTTCTATCGGAAATAGCACTAAAATTTATGCAACAATTTTAATTAAAATTATATTTTTCTTTAAAAATTAACTTTATTTTTGATTTTTAAATATTAGAAAGTTTTTTATTTATGTTTATTCGAAATAAAATAGTATAAATATTAATCTACATAAAAATTAATAATAAATTTGATTATATTGATCTATGTTACTCTCAATATTATTATGAAAGATAATATGTTATTTTTTATAAATTAGATGTCGATTTTTGATAAAAACATATAAAATACAAATAATAATCAATATTTATGTGTTTGAATATTAGACATTAAGTGACATTAAAATAATATTAGTTTTTTTATGAAATGAAGAAAAAGTTATTTATGTTGTATAGTTTTTATAAGCAATATGTATATATATATATATATATATATATATATATATATATATAACTTATAGTTTTAAAAAAAATCGAATGAATAAAAAAACAATAATCAGTAATAAATAAGGATTTATTTTTAGAATAATTCATAATAGCATTAAAATGTTATTCTTAATGTTATTAAAAATAAATAAATCATTAATAGGATATTGACCTCATGTAATTTATTTTTATGATTTTTAATTTAATAACGTAAAAGTCTATAAAATGATTAAAACAAAACTCTAAACATACCTAAATAATAAGTTGAGGTAGTAACTAATAAAAAAGGTAATATAGATTGATATTACATTTAAAAAAATCTGCTTTTTATATTTTATTATACAGAATTATATAATTTTTAATATATATATATATATATATATGTAAATATATATATATATATATATATATATATGTAAATATATATAATATGTTTTTGAAGAATATGCAAAAATGTTAATTAAAATACTTCCATTTTAATTTTAGGTATCTGACTGGGCGGTCATCCTGAATTCCGATACGGACAACAGATCGGTGAGTGAGCTAATTTTCTATTTCAATACTTTACAATGACACATTTCAAATGATATCCGATAAATTTTACATTCGCACAGTTCTTATTATAGACGTGATGTCCAACGAGTTGTCCGTTAAAATCGTAACATATTAATCAATGTCGTATTGACGACGACAGCATTAAAACTGGGGGAGATCTGTGTTATTTTTTTTCGCTCGTGTGCGTTCATTTAGCAATTATATTGAATAATCGTTCTGATGCAAAAATCCGATTTTTATTACAGGACATGTGCAAATGACATTTTGTGGCAAAATGTAATTGATCGACTGGAAACTGGATTGATTTAATATTTGTAAATTACAGTTCATGAAGAAAAAGAAAGCTTATTTTATATATATATATATTATTATTATTATTATTATAAAAATATAATATATACATATATATATATATATATATATATATATATATATATATAATTTTGGAATCTCAATTAAAAAACCAAAAAAAATTAAAATATTACTATGTGTTTGTAATTTATAATTTACATCCATTTAAATATACATATATTCAATTTTTTATAATTTTTTATAATATTTTTTATAATATTCAATTTTTTATAATATAGTGGTTAGTTATTCTCTATTATTTTTTTTAATTTTTAAACTGCTTAAAATTGATCACTGAAAATATTACAAATATTGTTACAGTAAATATGTAAATAAATTTATTGAGTAATTTTCGAAAAAAATATTCATATCTGTTTATACAAAAATTGAAATTATATTCAATTTTTGGAATTTTCAATAATTCTAGAAGAAAATTAATTTAATTAAAAATATTTTCAATTTATTTTACTGCTCATGTACTTATATTTCTTCAATCAATATCATTGAATAAAATATTTTTTAAGAGATAACTTGAATTACATTTATTACAATTTAAACAATTTCTAAATTATATTTTATAAAAATAATTATATTTTTGTCGCTTCTTGAAATTTTTGTTTTATAATCACATTAATTCTTTCTACTATGCTATCTTTTTTAATCAAATTATCGATAAAAAATATATTTACGAAAATGTATTCCAAATACAAACTCCTGTAAAGAGAATACTACGATAATCATAAAATAATTATCCATTTTTGTTTAAATTACTAGTTTTCTATTTTATTTTGTTGAATAAATTTTATAAGTAAAACATAGATTTTTAATATTTTACTTAATAATTTTAATATTCTTTTGCTTTATTTTACAAATATCTTGATTATCTATTTTGTAAAAAGAAGATTTATATATATATATATATATATATATATATATATAATATGTGTGCGTGTTTGGTTTTTAATACATAAACTTTCATTTGAATTCTTCCGAAAATCCATTATTTCTAAATAATGGATAAAGATATTTTAAAATAATTTTTGTCTATTATTTTAATATTGATATTATTTTTAAATAAGAATTTAGTAAATTTTTCAGATTAATTTTAATGTAAAATTACAAAAATACAGAATCTTTTCAAAAACATTAATTAGTAATAATAATTAATCAGAAAAAAATTTTTTCATCCCGAATTTTCAAACATTTGGAAATTAATGATCTAATAAATTGTTTAATAATTTTTTTTTTCACTTGTGCTAATATAAAATACGATTTACATCCATTATCTTTAAACATGATAATATCAAAAAATTAAATCTTTATATTCCAAAAAATATGATATTTTATAAAAAAAAAAAAATAATAAGAATGAATGACAAAACGGTCATTAGTAAAATATTGAAAAAATTAGATTACTAAACATTTCTATAAAATCTTATCATATTGAAAGGTATATTTCTTTAAGAAAATAAAAACTGGTTAAATATATAGTAAATTATTTTAATTTTTAAATTAATTCATTTTTAGAAAAAAAAAATAAAATTACAGTAAATACTTTTTCTTGTTTTTTAAGTTATAAAATAGCTAAGTAAAATCATTAAAAATATTTTAAACTTAAATAGTAAAAAAGATTATATTTTATTGCCAGTAAATTTTTACTTCAAAGATTGTTTGTAATATTTTATCGTATCATAAAGATCAAAAAATTATTTTCTTAATTTATTTTAATAGATCTAACAGCTATCTTCCAAGTATGCAGTACGTGCAACTATTTTAAGTTGATAACGATATCTATTAATTTAAAGTCACTCACATGACACTAACTGTACCTTCATATATGGCGAAATATTACTAGCAGCATTAAATGTCATAGTTCCTGTTGAATGGTTTTATACGTTATTTTATATTTTTCACTTACAGTTATCAAAGCAAATATCTTTTGAAAATGTTCATCGTCAAAGTAGACAGTTTAGAATACCATTGGCTAATTGAATTTCACTTTAAAAAATAATAAATATTTAATGATCAAAATGATATATAAAATCAGATTCAAAATGTGTTTTTTCTCTAAATTTTGATAATATTATATTTTTCTATAAAAAGCATTAAGTTATTTGAATATCTCATTGACCTATATTTAATACGTGGAAATTTTGCACACTAGATTTTATATCGAGTGAGTTTATGTACCAGATAAGATAACATTATTTTTAAATCCTGCATTTACTTCCAATAAATTTTGTTCAATTGCAAGATTATTCAAAATTAATAAACATCGAATATTTGTATATTTTCTCAATGTTTACTTAATCAGTGCTTTTGATATTTCTATGTAAATGATAATATTTTTCTATTTTCAAAAATAATCTTTGAGTATAGATGAATGTTTATAAACATGTATAAACCTACATAGAAATATGTACACGCAGTTTAATACATATATAAATATATATATATATATATATATATATATATATATATATATATATATATATATATCAAAGTCAAACACTAATTGAAAACTAACAGTTCGTGCTAATAAATCCAGTTGACGTAAACAATATAAATCAAATTTGCCGCTTGTAAATTTATAAACTTACTTTATTAAAGTACTTAAGTAGGTTACCAGACTTGTATATAATGATTTATAACTTTATAGACGTGTGAAAGCTTTAAGCTCTTTATTAACATAACTTCCGTCTACCAACTACAGAGTTGAAATCTGTTGTCAATTGTAATATAGAAAAATTTAAAACAGTATTGTTTTCGTGTTTCATATTATATATATATATATATATATATATATATATATATATATATATATATATAATTATAAAAGCCTGTATCAGTCAATTACTGGACGAAAATCTTATCGAATATCATTAGATCCTCTTAAATGTTTTTCCAAAATTCTTTCATTGTTTCCTTTTTACAGCTAATTTTATTTAACCCTCACATCCATAATATTTTACAATATCATCCCTTCATTATGATAAGGTCTCTTCCTAGGTCTGTTTTTGTTTTTTGGTTGTCATTACATAACGATTTTTAACCATCTATTGTCTCCTTTTCTTAATATATGTACTGTCCATGCCCATTTTATCAATTTTATTATTTCTGATATATCTGTTATTCTCGTAGAAATCTATTATTCTTGTCTGTTATTCGTTTAGAAATGTTTAAGATTATCTTTTGAAAAGTTTTTGTTTTATTTTTGCATTTAATGTCAAAGTTCCTGATTTAAAAATATAAGCAAGTAGTACACATTGGTTATAAGCTTTCCTTTTTAGGCTTGATTAATATTTTACTCTTCATTATATTATTTATTTTTCCAAATGCTGCCAATGTTGCTCTAATTCTTGATATAATCTCTTGCCTCAGGTCACCATTGTATTGTATATTTTTTTCAAAATATTTTATTTCATCTACTGGCTCCAAACATTGATTCTCTAACTGTATAAAATCTTTTTTACAAATCTGTTAAACATGATTTCAGTTTATTCCATATTTATTTTTAATCTAACTCTTTTTTGAAATAGTTTTAAATAGTATTTTTAGTATTTCTGGGGTTTTACTTGTAAATAGTAAATCCTCAGCAAAAAGTATATTATAAATATTTTTCATTTATTTTATTACCTTTATTTTCGAATTTTACTCTTTCATTATCTGCTCTAGAATTACATTTTATAATATAACTACAAATTGTTTCATTGTCTGATCCATTTCCTGAGTATGATTTTTTCCATGGGATCTACTTGAGATATTGTTTAATATATTTTATAATAATTTCAAATAATTTTTAATTATTTTTTGTTCCTTCAGAGATAAAATTAATAATATAGGATAGTCAATGTAAATAGATTTTTATGAGAATTTTGAATTTGTAAGAAAAGTTTTCTATAGTTAAGGGAAAAATTAATGAAAATATTTATTTATATAAATAATTGTCTAATTAAAAAATTTAAGATTTTTTGACAGCTATACATAAGTAATAATTCACATTTTTTTAAAGAAATATTCTATATTTTATTTCATATATATTATACAATATTGATATTAAAATGTTTTTTTAGTTTTTATTTTAACTGATTTTCATATTTGTCTTATATATCAAATATTTTTGTATATTTTTTTTCATTTCAATTATTTTTATTAACAAGGCATATATTACAATAATTCTATCTATATAAAATAGAAAATGTCATATTTTAATAAATAAACAAATAATTACTTCTCTGACAGAAAATCGTCTTACTCTCTACGTTGACATTATTACTAAGTTTTTATTGAAGAATTACGAAAGTTCGTATTTATTTTACTTCTCTATATTTCCCATGTTGTTCTTTTTAATAAGTCTAAGTAAAATGATATCTATTAAAATTGTTATTTAAATTGCATAGAATTTTCAATTTATCAACTAGCATTTCTTGAAAATAGTCTTTTTTAATAGTTGAAATATTATCTAATTTTTTATCATACATTTTTATTCGAGTAATTTAAAATTATATCTTTTACTTTACAATGTTAGATTCAAGACTCATCAGTATTTAAGCTTAAGATTTTTTATTCGCTGAAAAATCTTTGTTCTTTTCTTTTGTTCATTAAATACAGATCTTTTATTTTTACGCTAAATTTACTTCTCTTTTTTATTAAAACGAATTTACAGGATAACTGTATTTTATTTGTGTTCTTCTATTCATCACTAATTAAATAAGATACATTTTATAACTAATATTTACTTTTAATTAAAAATATTCTTGTCATTACGAATAGACTATAAGTAAATATTTATTAAGTATTGTTTACCTACTTAAATTTTATTGTAAAACAATATCTATTGTAATATAATTATGGATAAAAAATTATTATTATTATTAATTTTTATCTGAGTAGCTGGTTTAAAAAATATATATTGTAATAATCTGTTATTTTTTATAAAAATATTTCTTTTTTACTAATTTATTCATAAATGTTTTATTTTGATTATTTTATTAATATTTATTTAAAAAATAAATATTTATAAATTTCAATCGGTATTTTAATAACCAAACATATGAACGAAATTCTAATCAAATTAACGATGTATAAAAATTTATAATCATTTTTGTATAATATACAAATATAAATCTCTCTTCGAACTAATATACCACATTCTACTGGTGCCAAGAAAAAAAATAAATGGAATCACTTTCCGCTATAATATATGTATTTAATACGATTAGGATTAATGATTCGTGTACGAATGTAGTACGATTAAAAGCCATTAATCAGTAGCAATGACAAGAGGATTACATTCACTTGTATTCTTTTCATATTTTAAAACGAGTGTTTTTGAAAATAAGATTTTTTATAAACAGTTTCTTTTCAAAATATTCAATGTAAAGTACAGTCGACCATCACTAATACTGCCACCGGTAATCCGGTTACATCTTTAATTCGGATATAATTTCCTTGAGAGTGATTTTTTTTGTATACTGACTATTATTAATCAATACATCTTCAACTAGTGGTCGACTTTTTCTTTTTTATTTTATTATGTATATTTAATGCATATCTGCATGTGTTTGTCTGTATTTAAGAATTGTGTCATTTTCAAAAGAAAAAATTTTTTTTATAATATGATTTGATTTTTGTATTGAATTCATATCCCTTTTTTTAAAAAAATAAATTTACATATTGCCACTGTATATATTTTTTAGATGAAAAATATTTGAAATTTTAACAATTTGTGAGTCTGTTTGAGATGGGTTGAATTTTTGCATGTGTTACGTTCTTGTGTTTCTTATTTCTGTTAGAATAGTGTTTTGATTATATACAATATTTTCCTTATACTAGTGTTATGCACATGTTTTATATTTGCATTTTTAAAATATTATTTATGCTAGTACAAAAAGCTGAAAAAATTAATAATCATTATGCATTGATTGAATTTAATTTTGAAAATTTTGGGTTTACTGTTGGGTAAATTTTATAAGACAATTTAATCATTAATGATCTGACAAATTCACTAATCCAAACGATCTTAACGATGTCGGATTTTTGAAGGATGACTGAATTTTATTTTCTTATATTTTTATATAATTAATTATTATAAATATTGTTTTATATTAATTAAATACAATTTTATTTTAAATTAATTTTGTAATATTTACACAATTATTAATATAAATTAATTGTTCCAGAAATTAAACTTCATACTATTTTTTTTGAAAAATAAAATTACACTTTTATATGTATTTTTTTATTTAATCATGTTATGTTCTTTATCTTATTATACAATCTTCAAAATCTGTCATATAATTGAAATATTTCGTTTTTATAGAATTTTTCTAATTTTTGAATTGAAGTTTTTTTATGTTATCCAAGAAATTGAAATTTATTTAAGATAATTTTATAAAATTATAAATAATTTGTGATATTATCTTTCTATTTAAAAAAATAATGATGCTCCATCTCCAATGTATTGTGAAAATTTGCAAAGTGATGTGAAAAGCTCGTTTCCGAACTTTACTGAATTTTTTTAAGAATTACCAAAATCGAATTTTATGGAATATTAAAGTTAAAAAAATATAGATTTTCAAGCAGACTTTTCTAATAGATTTTTGGAGAAAATAAATTTTAATTCTATTGGAATTAGATTTAAATACACATCAAATGGCCATTTTATAATAAACATCATTTATACAGAAACATTAACATAGTTTTATAAACGTTTTATTTTTCATAACTTGTTCATATTATTAAACAGAAGCTAATTTGGAGCTCAATAAACAAAGTGGATAGGGAGTTGAGTCTACTGGTGATAAAAATATTATTTTTGAGACTTTCATAAATGTACCATTAGAAAAATATCTTAAAAAAAGTTTTATTTCAATTTAAAATCAATAGAATCAAAAATATCAATATTTTTTATTTACTTTTATCAAGCAAACTTAATTTGTTCACTTTAATTAATATGATTCAATTTTTATTTAAAATATTAAATAATGATGAAAACATCTTAAATTTCAAATTATTTGAATATTCTCAAAAATGTAGTCATTAATTTTTTTAATAATTTCTTTTGTATGTAATGTTGAGTCGTGATGAATATTTTAATATAATTTAAAAATTAGTTTCATTTAAGAGTGGTTACTAAATACTGTATTTTATTAGAAAATAAATATTTTTTCTCGTAGCTATTTTATTAAAAAAAATATACAAACAAAATATTTTCGAAAGCACTCTGTATGCGTTTATATCTTTTAATGGATATGACATTTAATGTAATCCGACGTGGCTATTGTATTTAGTTATCGTTGCATATAAATGCGTTCTTGGATTGATGGATATGGAATGTATGTAGCATAAGCATTCGCTTCCTATACATCTAAATCATTCACTTTGATTCTCATACACTGACAGCTATTAATTTTTTTAATTGCTTGGTAGATATGACGAGAGGATAATTTATACAAAATCGTCGGATAAATTACTTTTGTTGGAAATAATTTCGCTTTTAGAAATGTTATTAGATGTATAAAATTGTCATTTTTATTATCACAATTGGTAGATTGTTAAAAAAGTAACAAATTTTAATACAATTAAAAATATATTTTAACATTTTTCAAATATTTTATCAATTAATTAATTATTAAAAATATTTAGATTATTTTAAAAATTATATAAACATAGATACAAAATAATAACAATAGAAAGAATTATAAAAATAAATTATTTTTATCAACAAAAATTTATTATAAAGAAATTAGTCAGGATTATAAAACTTGAATATTTAAACAATTATACGCCATTTAGTTTAAAGTTTTTAAAAATGTATTATTTTAATATTTTAATTTACATATACGTTAATTTTAATACAGACTATAATTTAATTTTTAAATTGTATTTTTGGTATATATATATATATATATATATATATATATATATATATGAGTAAATCAAATATATCTTAAATTGATTTCATCGATCATATTGCAGCTAAAAGAAAACGAAATTTATTGAGAAAATGTTTTCAGCGAATTTCTTTCAGTTCATTCTTTCAGAAGAAAAGAATGAACTTATTTCAGATGAGTTTTAGATAGCAATCAGTATTCAGTGTATCATCAAATAAGATCAGTTCTACATTATCAATGAGAGAAACGATAGCACACTGTAGATACAAACAGACATTACTATTGTCTTTCTTATTTCTTTTATCTTAAACGAAATACTGTATTTATTCTCTGTTCTTTTATAATTCGCTCACATTTTTTTTAATATCAAAATACAATTTACTAGTTAATCAAATGTCATAAATAACTGTACATTTAAATTAAAATATGTCATTGAAATTCAGTAATGGAATATAAAAAGAATTTTCATCGTATAGTTTCATATATAATACGTTGTCATTTTCGATCAATTTGTTTTTAATTTTGTGCCGTTTTATACCAACGTAATAATTAAATTGCACGGAAAAACTTCATTAAGTTTAAATAACATTTTTTTTATATTTATTTCTTAATTAGTATTTTTTTCATATACGAGTAAATATATTATAGTATTTAATTTAAGAGAAAATTTTGTATATAAATAATAGACATTATTTAAATAAATTTATATAATTTCCAACTGTTTAAATTTCCCAAAAAAAATTTCAGCAATAATAATTTCCTTATGTACATAAAAGATTTTATGCTTTTATATTATATCTAACTCAATTTTGTTTGTCAATTTATATGTATGTGTGTATTAAAGAACAGAAAATTATTTATACAGTTTAATTTCTAATTTATAATAAAATCACTGAACAGAACTGTTCCATTTAAATTTATTATAAAGTTTAATGCATATATATATATATATATATATATATATATATATATATATATATAATCGCATGAGTTTATTTCAATTACATAAATATATATAATCACTCATAGCGAAACTTTTAATACCTATATAAAAGTTTTAAACACACCGATAATTTGATTAAAATGAAACCGCACGGGCGTAATTGGATCAAATCAGTTTCGTTTTACGATCTTCAATAATAATCATTTAAATTATGAATATAAGTAACGGTCGTTAATACAACGTCGGATCGAATTATACAATTAAACAGATTGCTTATTTTTTGTATCTTTGTGGGGTACAGACGTAATTTTAAACATAACGATATGCGATTTTATTGAATAAAACCACACGCGCTTGTGTAAGAACTCGATAGTTAAATTAAGATCAAATTACGCCAAGGCAATATATAAATTATGAACTCGTTGTAGATATAAATATAGAGATATAAATTTACAAAATTAGCTGGATCGTATAATTTTCAGTTGAGGTTTAAATATCAATTATATCTCGTTATTGAACAACTTTCGTTATTTGAATGCGGTGTTGTAAAATTTTAAACGAATCCTTGATTATTTTATTAAATGAAACCGCAATTCGGGATTGAATGAAATATACATACACACACACATATATGCATATATATATATATATATATATATATATATATATATATATATATATGCGTGAGTGTATGTGTGTGTTTTAAAAGTAAAATTTAAGTTATAGTAAATTACAATTTATTTAAATTAAAAATAATTATAGTTAAATGTAATTAAAAAATATTATCTACTCAATTTCACTTTATTTTCACTGACAGATTTTTCACTGTTGCAATTATTTCCTTAATTAAATAAATTATCATCATTTATTTAATAAATATCTAAGTTTGAAAAAAGCAATTATTTTAACAAAAAATATATTTTACGTAAAAAAAACCGTAATCTTAATTTTTAATAAATTGTTTATTATTTGAATTATTGGTAGGAATATCATAAATTTCAGTTTAAAAAAATAGATATTCGCGAAAATGATTTTATTTAATATTTAAGAGATGTATTTTTAAATTTAATTTAATTTATATGCATATAGGGATACCAAAATAGGACTGAAGGATATTAAAGGGTAGTAAGTAATAGTAAGGAAATAAATTTTCGTCTAAACCCCGTAGTCTTATTTGGGTCATCTATAAAAATATATCTGTATAAATATATATAGGATGTTTTTTTAAAGGTGTTAGAACTTTAAATTGAATTCCTATCGAAAGTTCTATTTAACAAAAAAACACCTTTTATGTGTGTGTGCGCATATATATATATATATATATATATATATATATATATATATATATATATATATATATATATATATATATATGTATATATATAAAATATATGTATGTATTTATATTGATATTTTATTTAAATTTTTATGTAATAAAAAATATTTTTTATATTTTTTTTGCCAAAAAAAATATATATTTTTTTAAATATTATAGAATTTATTTAATAATAATAATACAATGTTAACTACACCAAAATAAATTTTCAGCGACATTTTATAAAAATAAGTGTGGATTGTTTAAAATATATTTTTTTAAATAACAACAGATATTTTTTATCAACATATTAATTGCTTTATTCAAATATTCTATTTTTCACAGAATTTTTCGGACCTTTCAGTAAATTTAAGTTTTAGTTTCCGAGTATAATATCTGAAGGAAGTGACTCTAATGCTATAACCACATATTAAAATATTTATAACTTTCCGGTACTATTAAAATTTTCAAAGGACTGTTAAAAAATTTACATTATAAACTAGTTAAGTTATAACATGTTATTTAAAATTAATTTTCACAACAAAAATAAATTTTAATAATAGACAATACTGCATTATTTGAATTTATTGATTCGATTTTCTTATAATAAAATATTGGAAAATAAATAAGATTTTTACTATAAATCTTATACATTTTTCGGGTTAAAATTATTGAAACAGTCTTTATATATTTATATAAATGATCAAATTAACGAAAATTCTTTCAGTCGTTGATTTTAGAACTACAACTTTGTTGAATATTTATTGTATCATAAAAAAATAATGAATCGTTAAAAACGTGTACTCAACAACAAAAAAATATATAAAAGGTGACTATACTGTGCACTGAATATTTTTATATGTCGTAAAAGTTTAATGCATAGCTCATTAGTCATTTTAAATTTATTATTTTATATATATATATATATATATATATATATATATATATATGTTTAAATTTAGACACATTCTTATAAAGTAATCGTAAAGTTCGAAAATGAATTCTTGAACTTTCTACACGAATCGGTTTATTTTTCAGTGATTTATTTTTAATTTATACGTTTTTTATTGAATAAATAACTGTGTACCACACACACAGATATATTTTTGGATAATTTTATTCCAATTTTCTTAGACAAATTTAATAAAATAGTTAATTTTAATTTAAAGCGAAGAAATTTTTAATTGCATATAAAATATTAATTATATTTTTTTAAAAAGTTATACATATATAAATTCATCTATATTTATTTTGAAATTGTGGGTAAGTAATTTTTACACAAATTATCACCTTAACACCACAAGATATTGAAAATGTGTTCAGTAATTAATTGTTGTAGACTTTATGTATTCATAAGCTGATATGCATTTCGATGACCCTTCTACTATCATCAGAGTATTGTAAAATACTAAGACTTAGAGTATTATAATTTTTTTTATAACATTTTCTGATGTGGTGATAATTTATTTCTTAGAATATATATATATATATATATATATTATATTTAAAAAAAAAATATTTCAGTTATTTTAAATAATGTATTATTACATTCAAAAGCGCAATTAAAATTTAATTCTTTAATTAAAAAAATTTTGTAACTTTCATATTTAATTATGTATATTTACAAATATTCTAAATTTGTTTAAAATGAATATTTTAATGATTTTATATTTTTTTTAATTATACGAGGGTCGTTTGATAAGTATGATAAATTTTTAAGTTTTATGCTAAATTTTTTCCATACTTATTAGACGACCCTCGTAAAGTATAAATTTGCATATTTATGTATTTATTATCAGTTAATAGTTTTTAATTAATTATACTAAGTACAAAAACCTAAAAACGTAAAAGAGGTTAAAATAATTCTAACATTATTTATTTTATACGAAAATAGATCTTTTTAAAGATCAATACTTCATTATACTTTGTAATAAATTAAAGCGATTTAATGAATTTAAGTGCATTTCAAGATTTATTAAAGTTCTAAATAGACTCTTAGTTAAAATCATTTAGAAAATAAATCAAGATTACCTAAGTGAAGTGAATAATATCCTATTACCATTAAACTTTAATTCGAGTATATTCTTCCAGAATATCTATAGTGATTTTATTATTTTCTTATGACCTAAAATAAAGTTTTAATCTATTACTTGAAAATGAGTTTTATAAACCACTTATCTCTAATACTTTCTAATAATCTTTTATAATTTTTAATTCACTTTTTATCTAAAATTAATAATATAAAATGGAGATTGAAACAATATTCTGGTGTAATTTTTTTAATAATATTTTAACTAAATTTCGATTAGAAATAGGTATTTTATTTATAAAACAAATTATACTTATATATTTTAAAATACTGAATCAAAAATTGTTTTCATATTTTTATATTAATTTAAAACATACAATAATGTTATTCAATATTTTAAGTTTTTATTTATCTATAAAATAATTAAATTTTGTTCTATTTATACAATAGAGTTGTAAAATATATAATTACTATCATTAATTCCTTTTAATTTAATTGTTTGTATATTTTTATTTTTTAACAATTTATTTATATTTTTTATTGCCTGACAATAATTACTTTGTTTAAAAATATAAAAGAAATTTTAAATTCCTAAATGAATTTTCATACAAATTAATAATCATCCCCAAACAAGATATTAAAAAGTATTCAATAATTATTTATTGTTCAATTGGTTTATTTATGACAGCAGTTTGGTGATACGCATTTCGATGGTAATGTTATCATCATTAGAGCATAACGTTTTAAAATCTTGTATAATAGATTTTATAAAAGGTTTAAAGTTAAAAAGATATAATTTTTTTAAATATTTTATAATACGGCACTCTGATGATGATATTGTTATCGAAATACTCTTCAACTTACTGTTATTATAAAAATACAAAGTGGACAATAGGTAATAGATGAACATTTGTTAATACCTTGAGGTGATAAATAATTTGTGTGAAAATGAATTCAAAAAATTACTAAATGTATTCTTTTTCAAAAAGTTTTTAAACATAAATATATTATTGTAAAAGAAACAAGATCATTATTGAATATTATCTCTAAAAAAATTATATATATAATAAAATTCTATACTTATTTATTAAGTATAGAATTCTAGACTTATTTACTACTATTACACAGGTCATTTAAATTTATAAATCATATTTACTTGTAAGATGAATAGAGAAAACTGACATTTTATACAAATCGTAATCAAAGTCGATAGAAATTTATTTTCATTATAATTACTACAACATATGTATTTAGTAGTATGTAAATGTTTTCGACTATTAATCATAACAGATCATCTTCGAAATGATAAATATCGAAGTTCTAACAGTACCCCGGATGCTGCGAGATACCACCGCGCTCGTATCTGTCTAAATATCTGGTATATGTGTGTCTGCCTAGCGGTCTCTTTGAACAAATTAAAAATAACATGTTTAAGTGTTGGGCGCGTAGCTTTTCTACTAATTTATATCAAAGCTCTTGCGGTATTAATGGAAATGATTTGTTGTCCACGTGCAACGTAAAACTGTAATAATTTGTATTTATGTTATTAGACACAATAAATTTTACATCAAATTAGTTTCTTGAATATATATATATATATATATATATATATATATATATGTGTGTGTGTGTGTGTGTGTGTGTGTGTGTGTATACACCTTTATTGTACGTTCGTTAAATGCACAATTAAAGTTTTAATTTATGTTCACAGACTTTCTAGTATTTCTCCACTGGTTATTTTTATTCTTTTTATAGATTTTTTTATATAGGGTTTTAAAAGTCCACCAGTTTGTTGTTTTTAGTGTTTCATAAGAAATTTGAGAAAATCTGAGTGAACCAAAATAAATAATTGGTGTTAAAGTATGCAAATACTGTTGATTTGTAGGAAAAAAATGTTTAGTTGTTAGGTTTTAAGAAATGGCAAATTAAATTGAGTAAAATTTACAAGTAAAATGAAACAGTTAACAAAGCAATAAAAATGATTTGTTTTTATTAACTATTTACGTTTTATCTTTGTGAAATGAGGATTTTTAACAGACGCAAAAAATATACTTATATACTTTAATTTACACTTCTGAAGTTTTTTTCTTGATACTTTGCCAATGAAAACGTAGTAATACGTCATTAACCCTTTCGTGGATGTAAAATAGTATATTTACTTATTCTATGAATCTGATAAGTTTATATTATATATAAATAAATAATTCAGAAAAACAAAAATTTAAATTAAAATTATTATGTTAATTAAAGTAAATATTTAAAAGGGTAATTAAATCTATAAAAGTTTTAAATAAGTTTCCTCATTAATAACAAATAAAAAATTATAAAAAAGAACTTAAGAGAAAATACTACATTTTTTAATAAATTGATAGAAGATTAAAATTTTTTTAATGATTTAAAATATAATTATATAAATTAAAAATAAACCACATTATTGTTATTTTAATACAATAGCTTTTTTATACAATAAAAAAATCATAATTTATTTTTAGAAAAATTTCATAATATTTGAGATATAAAGTTTTATCATTCACATGAAAAATAACTTTTTTGGTACATAAAAATAATTTTATTTCCATTAATGTCAATATATATAAAAGAGATTGCTTACGTTTGTAAAATATATATTAACAAATTTTATGACACTCGTTGGTAGAGAAAATGTAAATTTCGTTTCAATAAACTTATATAATACTGAATCAATATCCTCCAAAGTTCAGTTGATTGATTTCAACTTTTATCGATACGAACTTCTTACAAAAATACATAGTCACCATTTCATATTTTGTTGGGTTCATCGAACCTAAATTGATTTACATTACAGTGACACATTCGAACGGAAAACAAAATTAAAGAGAAAAAAACATTAAGGTACGAATCAAAAAACTCTAGTCGGTGTCCATCTGCAATGTAAAGAACCTTCACATAAAAACAAATCTTAGTTTTGAAGAAAACGAACGAATTTTTCTTTACAGACTGAATGATCTCGTTCGGTCCGTTTCAACTAACGTCTCGTACTCACCGTTCTGTATCTATGTATAATGCTCTAGGTAACTCATTTTTCAGCTTGATTTATTTTCACTCCGTGTTTATATCGTGGACGACGTCCTCGAGAACTAACGAATGAATTGCTTCCCAATTAATTGTTGTCTGTTCATTTGTGTGAATATCACGATTCATTGGCGACAATAATTGTCAATTAAGGACGGTGTCTGCGTCAATTGTGTATGGTAATTGTACGTGAGCGTGCATAATGTTGTTTTTTTATTTCACACTCCCTCTTCTTGTTGTTCGTTGACATTTTATCGACGATGATTTTTCTTATTTGCGTAGTGAGAAAAATTCATATTCATTTTAATATTCATTTATTTTGTTAAATCATAAATTTAAATGATATGTTTTATTACAGTAATTTTTATAGACTAAATTTATTACTCATAAAGTTATTTATTTTTAAGTAGAAAATTAAAAACGTAAATTACAATACTTTGAAATTATTTTCTTTTATTTAATATGAGTATTTTTAATTTTATAATCCTTCAAAAAAATTATCCATTTTTAAAATATATCATAGATATATAACTAAAAAATAAGTTAATATCATGAATAAAAATTTAATTTCTAGAAAATAAAAAAATGTTCATTCAAAATAAATTTACAAAAAATGTATTTATTATTTAAATTAATTAATAATATTTTTTTACATTATTTAATTATAAATTATTTTATACTACAGTATTTTTAAGAAAGTCTGTATTGTCTTTTGTATTTAGCTTGTTTCTTGTGTTAGCTCTTGTGCCTGAGTGTATTCCTTCAACCATGATGTATCCTCTTGGTAGTTCTTGTTCCTTATGGTTGTTTTTCTTACGCTCTGTGGCTCAATATACCACAAGTTATATATATATATATATATATATATATATATATATATATATAAAGAGAGAGAGAGAGAGAGAAAAGAAAAAAATATTTAGTTTTGAAAACCATTGATGAATATTAAATGTGTTATAAATTATTATTTTTATTATAATATTTTTTCTCTCAAATATAAGCTAACAATTTGTAATTATTTGAAAAATAATTGATATATTTTTAAATATTATACAGTTTTCAATTCATGTTTAGAATAATCTTTGTTAATATTACTTTACTTTCAATATAAAATAATTGAGAAAATCTTTATTTAATCATTTTTCTTTATTTTACATTATTAACTTTTTATAATGTAGCAATTAATTTTTTCAAATAGAAAACATGTAGTTTTTAATTGTTATTTCTTTTTTAAGTTTTCTCGTGACTGATGAATATATATATATATATATATATTTATATGTATATGTATGTGTGTATGTATGTGTGTGTGTATGTGTATGAATATATTCTTACTTATTTTCCGAGAATACTTTATTTCTAGCTATTTTCTCTCAAGAATTTCAAACTCATTGTTAAGTTTTTGTATAATTACTTTTAAAGAGGCAGAGAAAAATAAAAAACACATATAAAATGAAACACGGTCACTACTATTTCCTTGAAACATCCTTATATCTAAGTTGTTTGAAGGTCTTTCCAGTCCAATTAACTCGAGTGCCTGTGTTAATTTGATTTACTTGTTTATAAAGAAACGAATTACATCTTATTAAAATAGATAGTCGTAATAAAATAGTATATACATAAATTTTTTCAGTTTCTTTTAGAAAACGTGCATGAGATATCGTTAAAAATAAATATAGTTTCTTTGGAATTATTGACCTAATATTACATTATTTATTATATAGATCCTCAAATGAATATATATTTTTTCTAGAAATATTCATTTCAATTATTTTATATTCTTATGTTATATATATATATATATATATATATATATATATGTATACATGACCAAATTTATTTTAGATGTTCTTTTCAATGTTATCCGTTCTCAAAGGACGAATGTTTCATCGCCAACCTATATTTCAAATAGAGCCTGATTTTATCTCCTACCGACAAACTCTTTGAAATAAACGCGTCCTCGACTTAAAATTCAGTGTAAGCACCAGTGAAAATATGTTATCGTTGTAATAATGACGCGGATCAAAGATTAATTCGACACGAGATAATTTCGGTACCGGAAAATCTTCAAATTATGTAAATTCCTATGTGTATGTGCGAGTTTTGCATCCCCTTTTCGTAATTTATATTATATGGTAATAGACAACGAGTGCATTAAAATTACGATAATGCAGATTTTGTAATTTATCTCCTTTAAAATTATATACCGGATAATGTGATTTTTTCAAAAGTAGAACGTCTATAGCTATTGTAATGCAGTTATTGTAACTAAGATGTAAACAACAATATTTAAATTTATTTGTATTTTATATAATTTGAAATACTTATTTAATATATATATATATATATATATATATATATATATATACTTTTTAATATATGATAATATTAAAAAATAGAAACATACAAATAAATTACAAATTTAATTCAAAAAATAAATATTTTTAATTTATTCACTTTCTTTGTGTATTTTAAAAATAACAATCACGGAATTTAAAATAAATATATTAATAGGCTATAAAAATTTTCTTTTTATTACTTTTTACAAATTGCAATCAAAAAAATATTATTTGAACAAATATTTTTAAGAACATATATATATATATATATATATACATACATATATATATACATACATATATGTGTATATATATATATATAAATGTATAATAAAGGTTGTTTTTAGGTTAGATAGAATTTTCGATAGAGATTCAATTTAAACTTCTATCACGTTTTAAAAAAACATTCATTACTTAACACATTATATTATTATTATTTTCCTATCAGTTTTAAGTTTCAAATGAGTCTGAAAAATAGTAAAGAATAACAAATGAGAGTAAACGTGTAAATGTATGTCTAAACCCCTCAGTCTTATTTAAACCACTCTATAGAAACGTTAAGAAGGTATATTTGATTACACAGTGTTCTGAAGTTTTGCTTAATTACCGTATGAAATGGTTTCAAAGGGCGTCCCGAAAAGGTTTTAGTATTGTGCAAAAACCATTGACTCATGGAACGGTCAGATAATTATATGGGATATGAATTATAGGTTCATTATTCGAAACTCAAAAGGTAATTGAGTATAAGTCACAACCATCACACAATTATTCATAAAGTTATTAGAAAAACGAATTGAATATGACAGAAGTTTTTTGTAGTTTATGTAAATTTAACAGGTGTCAAATAATTACAAAAAAAACATTTTTTTATTATTTATGTTCATTTCTCTCTCTATATAAACATATAGGGTCATCCAAATGTAACGTCTAGATTTGTGTTTTAATAAAAAAAAACATATATATAGGGTGGTGTATATGAAAACGTATATAGTTTCTTTTTAATAAACCAAAACTGTCACATTTGGATGACCCTATATATATATATATATATATATATATATATATATATATATATATATATATATATATATATATATATATATATATATATATATATATATATATATATATATAGAGAGAGAGAGAGAGAGAGAGAAAATAACACATAAAAATATATTTTTCGAAAATTATTTATATATATATATATATATATATAAATTTTAGATATGTAAATATTATTATTTTTACATAAATTATGATTATTTTTTTAGTAACACTATTTGAGACTTATTTATCTAAATATTGTATTTTATTGAATTATAATTTAAAGAAAACAAACTATTTATGAAAAAATATCATGTTTTCTTAAAAAAAATAAAAATTTATATTTGATTTCATTACTATGATTAATTAACTTTAATACATATGAGATACACCTCCACACAAAACAAGAGCAATATATTTTATAATGTTGTTCGTAAAATAATAATGTTAATAAGATCATTAAAATGGATATTAGCAAAAAAAAGTTAATATTAATTGTTTTAATGAATCATTTTATAAAATATTCCTTTATTGAAAATGTTTACATTAAAATATTGTTTCAAGGCTGGTTTACGTAATATAATAATTAATAAAAATATTTCTATTATTCTTCAAGTAGCTACTGAAAATATAAAATATAATATTTTTTGCCCAACATGAAAAGTTTAGATAGTAAAGTATTCTTAAAACAATCTACATTATAAGATTAATTTTAATTTTTATTAATATATTTCTTTTTCTGTATTAATTTTTTTGTAATTGTAGAATTTTTAAAAATATTCTTGTTACAGTGTAAATATTTTTACAAAAATTGTGTAAATTATATATATATATATATATATATATATATATATATATATATATGTCAACAGATATAAATATCAGTTTAAAAACAGCACTCAGTGCGGTGACATTGTAAAAACATACTGATTATAAATAGAATGATTAAAGAATACTATAAGGATATAAATAAATATAGGACGCATTCTAAATCTTAAAAAAATAGAACCTGTACAACGTATAAAAAACGAAGTTGGTTTATCGATTGAAATTGATGTCTTTAGTTCCGTATACGTATATATATATATATATATATATATATATATATATATATATATATATATATATATATATATATATATATGAGCCATTCATTAGCCAAATCGATTAATTCTACAAAATACAAACTAGAGAAATTGATAAAATAATATACATTCTTTTTAAAATTTCTTTTAAAATTTAAATTCAAATAAACATTTTAGAATTTATTATTCCAGATGTAGCTTTTTTCCAACAACATAAATAATGCATAAAATAATATATCTTTATAATAATTGTTATTATTTTAACATTTTTCATACAACTAAGGAAAATAATTGATTTGGATAGTAAAAATAAATAATAAATATTACTGAATTCACAAAAAAATGTTTATTACAGAAAAAATATAATTCATATATTTTTTTCTTAAAGGGCTTTAGAAAAAAATAACGATAAATATTCTATTACTATTAGAACTATTATTAGTAGTATGGTTAAATTTCAGTATTAATATCGAAATCAACATAAATAATATCTTCTTCGACAGATATATTCAGGAAACCTTCATGTTGATTTATTTCTAAAGTTTTTATAATAACTATGTTTAATGGGAAAAGTGAATTTCAACAAGTTCATCATATCTTTCTTCCTTTTTCTTGTTAATATAAAAATGTTATCAGTCAAATGTTTCAATACCAAAATTTAAAAAAAATCAAAGTGTTGTTAATCACTTCAGCCTGTGAAATATCTATGTATATACATTTATATATATATATATATTATATATATATATATATATATATATATATATATATATATATATATATAAATTATACGTATACATATTTCACATCAAATTTTATTTTTAACTATATTTCAAATATAATTTTATACAATTTTAAATATCTACAAATGTTTGTTACTCTAACAATATATGTATTTTAACTTGACCTTTAAAGTATTATACTTATAATACTATACTTTAAATACGTAAATGTTTTTACGTAATTTGGTTACGTTCAAAATTTATCATTTCTTAAAATGTATCGACAAGTCAATACATAGTTTGTCATTTTATGTAGTGATTTTAAAGCAAGTGCGTTATAAATTTAAATTATTTTTCTTTCAAAGTGTTTTTTATTTATTTATTTATTTCGTGCATATGTATGTGTATATATATAAGGACAAATGCAGATATAAGTTTAATGAGTTTGTGTGTGTAATATTTTTTTTAAAAAAATATATAACAAAATATATAAGTATTTTATAATTTAAATTTTTAACTTGTATTAATTGTAAATTTAAATTTAAAATTATAATTACCTAAGTTTTTGCACTGTTTTGAAACATCTTAAAAATTCGTCCGTGTTCGTAGTGTTTCATTAATATTAGTGTTTTATTAATTCGGTGATCCAGAGTTTTAATTATTTAAATGTAGTTATTTTAAATGTGATTTTAAAACATTGCAATAAATTGATTTAAATTCTTTTATTGTAAATTGAGATCTTTCAAATAATACAGATATAAAACAATGTCAATAATATGATGACTTAATTCAAATAGATATATTTTATTTTGGAAAAAATGTTTCTTTTTAGAAAAAAATGATTTATGACTAACTGATCAATGTTAATAGGATGTATCTAGGGATTTTTTTTACACACACATACATACATATTTACTTATAGATATATACATACAAATACACACGTATACAAAATTTACTAGTAAGAAATGTTAGATATTAAAATTAAAGTCCATGCAAAAATATCATCTATTTGTTTTATAATATCCATATATGATTTTTCAAAATAGCGTTAAATATTAACTTATATATTCATTCATTTAAGATCTTGTCAACATAATCTGTGTACATAAATGTCAAAATTTGTTTGGTTCGGTAATAACTTAAAATCTTCAATGGGTTTCAAAGTTGAATTTAGTTTTATTTTGATTTTCATAAAGTGTTGTCATACTTTACAATTAATGTCATTTGTGAGTGTTGTGTAATTTGTGAGTGTTGTGTAATTTGTAATGAAGAAACCGAAATTTTGGTAAGTTAATTTTATATTTGTATATATTTTTTCGTTGTTTAGTTATTTTATATTATGTATTTATGTTTATACTTAAAAGAAAACTTTTCATATTTAAGTGATCTTTAACACTTGATGAGATTTTTAAAATTGACAATTTATATAACCTTTTATTTCATTTTCGAAAACTGATAGTAGGATGAAAAGAATTGTGTTACTAAAATTTTGTGTTTGAAATTATTTGATACAGTCAAACAACTCAAAAAGAATAATTAATAAGCATTAATTATTTTTTAAAAATTATTTGACAATAATTTGTAAAATGGTGGGAAGTTTTCATTTTCATATTTAATTTTAAATATATTTTCTATTTTTTATTTCGTTGTAACATTCAAGAAAAAGAAATATAATGAGTGCACATACACATATATATTATATACATAAATTTTTTTTGTGAATTTAATTTCTTTTAAAAGTAATATTTTTTTTCTTTACATATTTCGTTTTCGATTTTTGTTTTTTCTGTTATTCTGTTTCCAAGAATAATCTTGTTTACTTTTTAACTTTTCATTTTTATTTTTGAATTGTCTTTCAATTAACTTCTAAATGTGTATTTTTTCAATACTTCTTTAATTTTATTTAATAAACTAAATTTTCTTATTACATATATACATTCTTCTCTAATAGTTTTTATTTATTTTTTAGTAACAGTATCCCCAACTGAAATGAAGTAATTCAAGTGTCATCAGTCAACGATCGACAACGCGAGATAAAATAAGGTCAGATTATTTTATTTTATTAGAGTTAAAATTATGATAAAAAATATGATAAAAAGATAGTGACTTTTACTTGTTATTTTTTTTAAAAACTTACATATTAATTCCATTTTTGATTAATCTTTTTCTACATGTAAATCATATGATAGTATTTAATTAATACATAAAATATGACATTCTTTTGCATATACTTTCTTTCGAGATATTTTATTTTTTCAAAAATATATTTTCATGTTTATTTACATAAATGTTCACATATGTTAAAATAAAAAGGTACATAAATCAATTTTTCTCAAATTATTATCAACTGAAGCGTTAGTTACAAAAAGTGAGTTGTGTTAGGTTACAGGAAAATGACTTGCACGTTTGAATCCATGTCAAGTTATGTGACAGAACGACACAATGTATTACTAAAGCTCAATAGAATTTCTTTTTGTTTTTCAAGTTCCACATCATTCATACATGTACAAAAATATTTCATCAGTTAGTGTCGAAATCTTTCAATTTAATATATTCATAGTGTTTAATATATTCATATATGAGGATCATTTGATAAATATGGTAAACAAGAAAAACTAAATTGAAAAATTTAATTAAATTAATTAATTAAATTGAACAATAAATAAATTTACCATACTTATCAAACAACCCTCATATATACATTAAAAAAATTTGAACTTCTCTTTGATAATGCAAATTATGTGTTTGTAAATCCTCTACTTTTTTAATCATTCAATTTTTGATAATCACCTATATGTAAACTCCTAACTCTATATTGGATAATCTCAAATAGCTTTCCTATTAAAATGAGAATATGAAATTTTTTCTCAGTTTATAACATTTATGATCTTAAATATAAGATTACGATAGAATTAAACAAATTAATATTAATTATTGAAAAAATCGTATTTAAATACAAAAATGTAAATTTCATTTCTATATTAAAAAGAAACTATACACATATTTCTTTCTACGCGACCCTATACACATATTCCTTTTTAATAAAATTCAAATTTTTGCATGACATTTGGATGACTATATATTTCAAATGCAGTGTTATAAGATTTAAAATATCTACAGATATTTGTTACTCTAATAGTATATACATTCGAATTTAATCGTGAAAACATCATACAAACATATTTACTGCACATACAAATAAAATATTATGTAAGTTAGTTACGTTAACAATTTATCATTTCTTAAAATGTATCGACAAATCAACATAAAGGTCATCATTTTATGTAGTGATTTCAAAGCAAGTGCACAATAAATGTAAATATTTTTCGAGCTGTTTTCTTTTATTTATTTATTTCATATATGCATATATATATATATATATATATATATATATATATATATATATATGTATTTTTATTCTATGTTTATGTGTGTGTATGTATTATTGGGAACATATATAGATGTATATTAAATGTGTTTGTATATGAAATAAAACACTTTTAAAATATTAGTATATTAAAATATATTTATATATGTAATTTTACAATTAAAGTTTTTAATTCGTATTAATTGTAAATTAAATTTAAAATTATATGGTTATTGCACTATTTTTAAACATCTTAAAAATTCGTCGGTGTTTACAATATGTTTCATTAATGTTCGTGTTTTATTGTTTTAGTAATCCAGAGATTTAATAATATCTTTATTTAAAATATGATTTCAAAAAAACATTTCTATAAATTGATTGAAGTTTATTTATTGTAAACTGTAAAGTGTTGGAAATAATATAGATATGACAATATTAATAATTTGATGTCTTAATTCAAATAGAACTATTGTACTCTAGATTAAAATGTTTTTTTTTATAAAATATTTTATTTATAACAAACTGATCGATGTTAATAGGTTATATCTAAGGATTTTTCTCTACACGCTCATACAACAAACATACATACGTACATATGCATACAAATTATATGCATATGTATGTGTGTGCACGTATATGTATTCTCTAATTATTAATATCAATTTCATATGATAACATTTAAATTAATTCGAAGACAGAAACAAGTACACTAACTTTAGCTTGAATTCAAATAATTCATAACCAAAAATTGTCTTTTCTAAATAGTAAACTGAATGTAGAAATGAATTATGATTGCACATAGACACATACAATTAGTTGAAAATATAATTACGTATTTTTTTTTAATACATACGGATTTATCACGAAAACACCTATAAATTGAACTGATAATTATTTTCAATTGTGCATATTATCTACTTGTTTTACTTAAATATGTTACAATGAAATAAAAAATCGAAAACATATTTGAAATTATTGAATATACAGATGAAAACTTCCTGTCTTTTGCAAGTTAAAATATGGATTTTGTAAATTAATTTTATATTATATAAAAGAAGCAATAAAATAAATTCGAACATACATTTTTAATAACAAGTTTTTTTCATTTTACTACCAGTTTTCGAAAATGAAATGTGAGGTTATACTAATTGTCAATTTTAAGAACCCCACTAAGTATTTTTGTCACTTAAATATGAAAGTTTTCTTTTATGTTTAGAAATAAGTACGTAATATAAAACAACAAAACTATCAAAAAAATGTACAAATTTAAAAAAAACAAAGCGAAGCTCCAATCCTTCTTATTATCCCACCTTCAGTTGAAATCACAAAACACAACACTACATTACACTTCACTATACTCTAAGACTGACGAAATCAAACTGAATTCAAATTTGAAAAACCACTTAACGATTTTTGGGTCGTTTAAGAACTTGTCAACAGAGACTGTGAACATAGATTTCAAATTTATTTTTCTTGGGTTGGTATTAACCCAAAATCGTTAAGTGGTTTCAAATTTGAATTCAGTTTGATTTCGTCAGTCTTAGAGTGTAGTGTAGTGTAATTGTGTTTTGTGATTTCAACTGAAGGTGGGATAACAAGAAGGATTGCAGCTTCGGTAGGTTTTTTTTTTAAATTTGTACATTTTTTTGATAATTTTGTTGTTTTATATTACGTATTTATTTCTAAACATAAAAGAAAACTTTCATATTTGTGACAAAAAACTTAGTGAGATTCTTAAAATTGACAACTAGTATAACCTTACATTTCATTTTCGAAAACTGATAGTAAAATGAAAAAAATTGTTACTAAAAATGTATGTTCGAATTTATTTTATTGTTTCTTTTATATAATATAAAATTAATTTACAAAATCCATATTTTAACTTGCAAAAGACAGGAAATTTTCATCTGTATATTCAATAATTTCAAATATATTTTCAATTTTTTATTTCATTGTAACATATTCAAGTAAATCAAGTAGATAATATGCACAATTGAAAATAATTATCAGTTTAATTTATAGGTGTTTTCGTGATAAATCCTTATGTATTAAAAAAATATGTAGTTATATTTTCATCTAATTGTATGTGTCTATGTGTAATCATAATTCATTTCTACATTCAGTTTACTATTTAGAAAAGACAATTTTTGGTTATGAATTATTTGAATTTAAGCTAAAGTTAGTGTACTTATTTTTGTCTTCGAATTAATTTAAATGTTATTAAATTAAATTGATATTAATAATTAGAGTATATGTGTACGTGTACACACGACATACGCATATAATTTTATATACATATATTTTTTTGTAGTTTAATTTATTTTGAAAATATATTTTTTTATTGATTCTGTTTTCGATTTCTGTGTCTTTTCTGCTATTCTATTTCCAAGAACAAATTTGATTATTTCTAATTTTTTCACTTTTACTTCTGAATTTTCTTTCAATTGATTTATAAATTTGTATTGTTTAACACTTCTTTAATTTTCAATCTCATTCTATTTTTTTTTCATTTTTTAAATAAACTAACTTACTTTTTTCTCCAAATTTCAATAATTTTCTTATTATCTACATTCTTCTCTAGTAGTTATCATTTAATTTATATTTACACAATCCTCATTTGATATTAATAATTAATGTAAGTGCGCGCATACGTACACACACACACATATTATATATATATATATATAAATATATATATATATATATATATATATATATATATATATATTATTAATTAATTATATGTATATATATTTTTTTTTGTATATTTAATTTCGTTTAAAAATAATGTTGTTTATTTTAATTACAGATTTCCTGCTCATGTCCAAATCCAATCGAGGGATTATCTATCAAACGACGATGGAAATAAGGCCAGATTATTTTATTTATTACAGTTAAAACTGTACACGCATCGCAAGTTCTTGTCCTCCAAAATATTTAGAATAAGTTTCATCAGATATCGTTTTATTTTTTCTTTATTAACTCATTTTTTTATTAAAACGACGTCATGATGTATATGTTTATGTATATATTCTTTATATATTTTTGTACACATTACGTTGATTCTCAATTAACGGTCTTCAATATATAAGATGTTATATTGATTGATTGTTGATTTTGTTATCAACGCACGGAGATTTCGGGGTGGATGAAGTGCTGTAAAGCGAAGTTGAAGCCCCGACTCCATCATTTTTCTACACATGATTTTCACGCGTTAGAACAGGCTGCATTCTAGCAGTGTTAGATAGGGACGCATATATTAATCCGCTTCACGGGTTTTATATGTATGTTTCACCTTGTAGCAGGTGTAGATAGGCGGGATCTCTTCGGAGAGCGAACGATCTAGCTCTTCGAAGAAATTCTATAGCATATTTGTTTACTAATCAATTTTTTTTATTTCATGATTTTCAGGTTTTACTTCTACATATTTCGTCTTCGTCAACTTGGAGGAAACGTACTGCAGCTTCATCAGGGGCAATGGAACAAATAGTACCATTGTCCATAAAATCAAAACTATTATTCCATAATTGAGCTTGCATATTGAAGGTGCCAATACAAGTGATAACGAGTTTTGGAATCTTGTATGTAATGTTCGTTATAATAATAATTTTGATTTTAAAGTGTCCCTTTTTGAACTTGCGCTTGCATTGTGTACAGTTTTTTAATCGCGCGCTGTTAGTGAATAAAAGAAAAAACTCGAAGATCAGTATGAAGAAAAGTGAATTATTTATACCCTTTCTTATGGATTTTTTTAATTTTATTGAATGTTTCAGATACCATGGTTGATTCACGGAGAAAGATCTACTGAATTTCCGAATTCCAATTAATCAAAATAAAACATTTTTAATTTTATTAATTTTTATTAAATTTCAAATATTTTCAAAATTATTCATTTTTTTCAAAAACATAAAGGACTTAATATATTTTAAAAAACACTCTTTTTAATAATGATCATACGAGAGTTATTAAAAGAGAAATAGTTGATGCAATCTTGTGTTCATAAAATTTACAATACTTCATTCAATTTGAAGGATTTTACTTATTTTTGATTAAATTCGCAGAGTGAAGGGAAGAATTTTGTAAAGAAGATTGGTTACAAAAAAAATTAATTATTTTAATTTTTCCAATGGAATTTTTTTAATTTTATTGTATGTTTCAGATACCATAGATGGTGGATAATCCAAGTAGGTAGTCCTGGATTGTATAATTTTGAAATTTATTATTAACTTTCGGGTTAAATTCAATTTTTCTCTCGTAATTTATTATATTTTAATTTTTCGAAATTTTTTTTAAATTTGAAAAATTATTTTTTTTATTAATTCAATTAATCTTTCGTCTACATACCTTTTTTATATTTCTTGGTATGATCATCTTGGATAAAATATGTAAGAGTGGTAATGGGAATTAAAATGTATAATAGAGTATTTTCCAAATTCATTTAAATTTAACATTTTTTAATAATGTATAGATCTAAATTTTTCACTATATTAATTTTATTTTGATAATTACAAAATTATCTTATATTACTTTTTGAATTGGATAAAATTCCAATTCAAATATTACACACATACATACAACACACATTAAACTTACACATACACATACTAGTATAACTAGTAAAACTATTGAAGAAAATGGTAGATATCGAAAAATAAAACGAAATTTTATAATCTCCTATTTAAAAAGAATTATTTTCTGATGAGATGTAAAAATTTCGTTTCCGTAGTTTTCCGAGAATTAGCGAAGTACAAATTTTAACGAAGAGAGTAGGGGGAAGAGAGCCCCCTGATGAAAAAACGAATCGTTCTAAAATTACAGTACAGAAGCAAAACATATAATAGATCCACAATAATCAAGAGAATAGACGAATTAATAGAGAAACATATCTAGAACAAAAAAAGGCAGACAGTACCAAACGTTCCATAAGTTCTAATAAACGTTTCAAATGCAATCATAAATCTGAAAAAAGATTGAACTGAGTAAGAAATTTAAGAATTACAGAAGAAAATATGAAAAAAGTATTGGCTGATATCTTCACTCGATATTTTAGAAAAAAGAAAAATACTAATTGAATGGAATGAAACTACATTAGTTCTTTTTTACAAAAAAGGGACAAGCAAAACTTGAAAAACCATCGATCGATTAATTTACTTCCGACGATATAAAATTTTAAATTATGGAAGGGATGGAACAAGAAAATGATGCAATATTATCAAAATAAATTATATCTGCATTAGAAGAATTATTTAAGAGTCTAAACTGAGAAACTGAAAAAAGAAAAGATTCTTAATCACTTAAGATTTGTTAATGACATTATTTTCTCAATAATTCCAGATAAACTTGAAGAAAAAATAGAATAATTGGATAAAGAGTTAAAAAATATATCTTATGGCAAACCTCAACAAAATAATTTATTATGATCATACTTTTATTAATTTTCGATGTTTTTTTTTGTTACAGATATACGAAGACATTCCAATTTTTCTTTGCTATTCGATCAATAAAAAAATCGTCAAAAGAATCATTGTATGAAAATATTATCACAGCGTGATTAAAGCTTATTTTTAAAATAATTAGAAGATGCAAATTTCAATAAGAAATCATTGGAAAAATTCATAATGTTTTAATAATTAATTCTATTAATATAAATTTTGACTGTTTCAGGAAACATGGATATTCTCCCAATAAATTACAAAAACTCAAAAATAATTGTCAAAAGTTAACACATGAGAAACAAGTAAAACAACTTTTGATTTCAAATAATATTTAATGGCTTAAAATGAAATAATAAAAATTATTTCTACAGATATACCTAATTAAGAAAAATCAGTTTACGAAAGAAAGATAATTAGAATTTTGATGAAATAACTTTTTAATAATAAATATATATTAAAAGAAAAAACATAAATGAAAAGAACAACTTTGAATGGCTGACAAAGGAAATTAAGTACTTTGTGGGTAATATTTTTTGATTTTCAGCTTAATGTATTTATTTTATTTCAGCTCTTAATATTTTCTTAATTTCAGAATAATAAAAATAAGAAGTAAGATAATTCACCTAATATTTTTTGAGTAATTATTAATTTTTTATTTTTTAAATCTTACTTGTTGCCTCATTTATTTCTTTGTCTGTTTTTTGATTTTTTTAATTTATTTTGATTTTTAGCTTAACTTATTTCATTTTCTTTTGATTTTTAGCACATTACTTTATTTGATTTACATGATATTGTTGTTTTACTCTATTTTCTGCATATTATTTTATTTAAATTTTATGATATTTGATTTGATTTTTAGCATAATTTCTGATTTATGTTTTAATTTTGATTTCTATTTTAATTTTTTTCTTATCTTATTTTATTTTATTTTCAGCCTAATTAATTTTATTTTGATTTTTAGCTCATTGATTTATATGATATTATTTTACTTTATTTTCTGCATATTATTTTATTTAAACTGTAAGATTATATTTGATTTGATTTTTAGGAAAATTTCTGATTTGTTTTAATTTTTTTCTTATTTTATTTTGAGCCCAATTTATTTTATTTTAATTTTTAGCTCATTGATTTATATAATATTATTTGATTTTCTGCATATTATTTTCTTTCAATTGTATATTACTTGATTTGATTTTCAGCATTATTTATTGTAATTTTCTATACATTGTTTTATTTTATTTTTAACATTATTTACGATTTATATTTTCATGTTTTTTGTAATCTTTGATTTTCTTTTTTGATATTGTTTTTTAATGTTCTGTTTTATATATTTTGTCTTTCTTATATTCATATTCTCGTTTTTTAATATTTTTTTCAATGTAATAATCTGTTTATATTCTATTTATATCTGTTTATATTTTATTTATCTGTTTATATTCTGTTTATTTCTGTTTATATTTTATTTTTGTATGCCATTTACAGATTTTGTTAAATTTATGAATATGTGTATATAATTAAATATGAATAAAATTAATGTCAAATGATGTAAAGTAAAAAGAAACAAGTATGAAACAACAAAATTAAACTGATGAGATAAGATTTTCAAAATATAATTGAATAATGATGGACCAAATGAAAGCAAATTTTTACTATGGATAAAAAGTAACGAAAGGATTATATGAAATACAAAACTTTTCTCTCTCTTCATATATATATATATATATATATATATATATATATATATATATATATATATATATATATATATGTATATGTTTTTATTATTTATAAATTGTTTGTTTCAGATTTTTTTAAATATTAGCACCATTAAGAACTTTTTAAAATTCTACTTGAATTTGGTTTATAGAAATACTAAGATAATATATAAATGAATATATGATTTAATCAGATGAATATAAATTTATCAAGCAATATTCAGAATAAATTTACTTCAAGGAATAAATATTAAAATTTGGACAAATAAGATAATTTTGGACTAAATACTTCTCAATGGAATAAATAATATATAAATTAAAAAATCCAGGTGATTGTAACTGGAATAGTGGGTGATAAGGGATATATTTTTTTTACTTAGTTAACTTAGGATTTAGCTTTTTGTTTATTGCATTTACATACTTTTAGAATTAGTTTTGTTTTTAATTCAGTAATATTACTTATTTTTTTAGGGCCTTCTACATATCTGCAACCTCAACGTGGTGTAGAAGTGGCAACGTACATGAAATATTTATAAAAACAATAAAGGAAATAAAACTAATCAGTAATTATAAATTGAACAATTTAATAAAATCTCGTCATTTGAAAGTACATTTCCTTCGAAAGAAATTACATATTTATTTATTACTTTTTAAATTCAAGATTCTATCCTTAATATTTAATATAAACATTTTATGTACGGCGAATGCAGACTTATTTACATATTTCTAGGTATATTATAAAGTTTGTTACACTAATATGCGTATTGAATTTATATTTTTGAGGTATCAAAGCCAAGCTGCAAAAGAAAATAACTGTCAAAAATACTGAACTCGAATTCCACAAAAAATAAGGTTTTTGTAATGTACATTTTTTAATTTGTATGAATATAAAATAATAAAAAAATAATTGAAATTAGCTGTATAGTGTCATTTGATATATAATTTAATTAATTTATTATAAAATGTAAAAAAGCTTATTATTTTATAATAAACTGATCTTTTTGAAATGATTTTTTTAGTTTTTTTATACATCTATTCTAGTTTTCTCGTACTTAATCATAAACACCAAATTTTATGATTCATATATTCCACTGGAAAAGCTCTGAAATTAATTCATTTCCATTATTTGTTTTGATACAGTGTCAAATTCACTTCATCAAAAATCAAGTCAATAAATACCCACAATATTTAATAAAAATGTTTGATAATTGCTGATTATTTACTTTATTTGCGAATATGCATTTCGTCAGCCAGTCGTTATTGTTAGAAAACTGCGTTATAAAATCTAGATTTTATAATAAATCTATGTCGATGACAGTATATCCATTGAAAGAGAAACATAAATGATTATTGAACAATTTTATGAAAAATTGTGATGTTGAGTTGAGTGATTTATTTATACCAATTTGTTTCTTCTAAAACTTTTAAATATGAAATAAATTTACGATGAATTTAATGTTAAACATAGAAAAATATACAAGAGATGACTAAACAACAAACAATTAAAAAAATAAGGTCACAAATAAAGTCAAATAAAACAATCCATTTTCATTTTAAAGAAAGTAAATGAAATAATTTTCACTTTAAATAATCAATTGTTGAAAATGTGTACACTGTAAAATTTGAAGATAAATAGCAAACAAAATGATTATAAATCTAAGATTAATTAAAAATCAATATGAAACTGTTTTTAAATGCGATATTTGCAATGTACAGTTATATAGATCATTTTAAAAATTACTATATTAATTTAAAAAAATCTACGAACTATCTCAGTTTATTTACTATACAAATGTATAATACTTTCTTTTGTCTAATCATTACACGTAATTTCTAAGTAAAATCAATAATAAATAAAAATATAAGAACTATCGTTGTGCAGTAATGAGCGATGACACGGCCGGCTATCAATTGTACGACTCGGCTGTGTAACGCTAGTAACAATTTTAGAGCTGTGATGCAAATGGGTTAAAATGTATCGACAAATCAACATAAAGTTCATCATTTTATGTAGTGATTTCAAAGCAAATGCACAATAAATTTGAATTTACTCTCTTGGTGAGTGTTTTTTTGAAGCGAAACTTCTTTAGCGGCGTTGGGGTAAAATTTTTACTTGACGCGGAAACCACTTACGTTGCGGAATTTAATGTACTCACGATTTTTAGCGGTTCATTTGAATTTGCATAAATGTTTAGACGATAAAGTGAGAAAAAGCCCATCATGATACGCACTCTTTTAACACGTGATTAGATAGCACAGCTATTCTAATGCAAGCACGCATTTTTTTAACTATTTGAATGATTTCCTTATTCTGTTTAGTAATTTTTATATACAATTAGTTGTTGTTAATTATGCTTAAATAAGAGTGTTATTCAATGTGATAAAATTAATATTTTTGATATGTATATTAATTTTTATAACCTCATCATAATATTAACCTCAATAATCATAAAAAGAACAGTCAATTAAATCCACGCGGTATTTAAAAATTTAGCAAACAACACGAAATTGAGGGAATTGGCACGTATACCAATATATACAGTATATAGTATTTTAGAACATTATATACATACATTTAATCTATTTATCAAATAAAAAAAATACTATTAAAAACACGTTGTATTCAGAAATTATCGAAACCTATAACAGTTTTGAGGTTATCTGTTGTTTTATTTGTAACAAATTTTCACAATAATTATGAATTCTTTGTTCTCAGGTGTCATTTTGAAGATTTATTGAATTTTATGTGGTGTTATAAAATTATCAATTATCTATAAATAGTATCTAAATAGATGCTATTTATTGCAGTTATATATTATTTGTGAGTATTTCCTTTAATAGTTTAATTTTTAAAACATTGATCTAATTGTATATTATATATTATACAGTAGTAATATAATAGTAATTAAAAAAAAGTTTTTTACACGCTTTAAGATGGTAAAGTTTATTGCGCAAAAATTTTACTTATCAAAAACCAATTGTATCTTCGCATACTATTACTAGAGCCCGAAAGATCATCGAGACGCATTTGTCCGCATACGATGTGTTAATATGAAATAATTGTAAAAATTCAATTTATTTAAAACATTGATCATTTTCTACTTAAATTTTTATCCCGTGTATTTGCCGCTTCTCTGCCTACTACATTTCTTCATTTTGTTACTTGCTTTATTCTGAAGAATTTGGTCATCTACGAGTTTTAGGCATACGCTTGTCCGTGTACCTTTTGATTACTTTATTGAAAAGAAGTTTCACTTCTGGCATGTGTATATGAATACACATACCTTTTTTTATTTATATTATAAAATATGATTTTTTATTAAATTATTCTTTTATTAATATTAAAAAAGTAATATTATTAATAAATAAAAAAATATATAATTAAATTGTTATTTATATGGTTTTTAATTAGTATTTTTAAATAAATTACAAAAATATGTAATTTGTACATCTGAAAACTAATTTTAATTTTATATTTTTCTAAGGCCAATTTTAATAAATTATATTCCTTTTAAATAAGATAATATTCCTTGTATTTTTAAATTTAAAAACTTTACAAATAAATTGTCAGAATAAAAATCTAAAACTTATATTAAATTTGACTACCAAGATTCATGATGCAATTTTTTAAACCAGTATTTATATTAAAAAACTAACAAGGGTGTGCATTTAAAAAATAATCTTATATTTTTTTATAAAAGACTAAAGTACGATAATTAGTGAAAAATAATGGAAAAACCAGTATTAACTCACAAAAAAATATTTTTTACTCTAGGAATTTTAGTAAAATATTATAAATAATTATATAGTTTAATTTTAAATATTGCTGAAAATGGCACAGTTTATTATGTTGGTTATATAGGTCAGTGAGGATTTTTTATTCGAGGTTTATTCCTTTTTTTCACTAAATCTAAAGAGATTCGCTGCCGTATTATTCTTCAGCATGACAGGCGATGATTCTCATCACTAAACTACTAATTGGTTATATATATATATATATATATACATATACGAGGATCGCTTGATAAGTATGGTAAAAAAAATAAGAAAAATAAATGGAAAAATTTAATTAAATTAAACAATAAATAAATTTACCATACTTATCAAACGATCCTCGTATATCTATCTATCTATCTATCTATCTATATATATATATATATATATATATATATATATATATATATATATATATATATATATATAAACTATGTACAGTCAATTATTTTGAATTAGAATAATATTCAGAAAACGATTTCTGTAGTAAGTGTAATTATTTTTTTAAACTGTGTAATAATATGTAAAAACACTATAGAAAATCAGACTAAATCCTTTACAAATTAAATAATAAAGAAGCAGGAAGTTAAAATCTCATCTAAATCCAAAGTTTATAGTTGAAAATCTTTCGTTTATATTCTCTTATCTCTTATGTATGTGTGTAAGTGAGAGAGTTTGTGTATATATATATATATATATATATATATATATATATATATATAGTTAGTGTTCTCTGGATCAGTTTTCTTCATGGTTAGTACAACCGGTTTCGACACTAATGTCACTTTAGGTAACTTGAAGTGTATTAAACTGTTCAATTTTGTTCAATAATGAACTTCAATATCAGAATAAGCTCTAAGGTTCTTGAAAATGACATTTATGTTAAAATTAATAGAATCGATCAGGAAGAAAATCCATCACAAAGAAAATCATTGTTTAAATTATATTACTATTAAAAAATAATTTTCAAATTTTGATGTAAATATTTAGGTCTATATACAATTGTGAGGTTAAACTTATTATTGGAATAAATATTTATTTTATTATTTTTTAAATTAATATAAATATCTAATATTTAAATATTTTATTCCATTATTAGATACAAAATATTAACTTGTAGTTATTGATAAACAACCTATAGATATTAGAATATAATTTAGAAGATAGTCTTATTACACAAAATATTATTTTGGAAATAAGTTATAGCAATTCATAGTTATGATAAATATTAATGAAATTGTCATCATATATATTTGCATAATTGAAATATTGTATATAACAGATTAAATATATATATATATATATATATATATATATATGTGAGTGTGTGTATGTGTATAGGTATATATCCGTGTGTGTATGAGTGCTTGTGTTTTTTGATTGAATCCGCCAAAACCTTGAAAGTTCAACGATCGAAATTCCAATTACGTAATTTCGAATGTTGAATTATAAATATATATATATATATATATATATATATATATATATATATATATGTACACAAATATACATGTGTATAAATATCATATATGAGAATATATTTTTTCGCATATATTATATTCGTTTTATAATCATTGCCAAAAAGACAATCGTCAGAGAACGCGTTCCGTTTGTGTCAGTTGATGTATAAATTATATGTTTCTCTATAAATAATTTTTACTGTAATGAGATTTATAGCTTTGCGTGTGAACAAATGTTTTTTCTATTATTTATTTCGTTTCTGTTGAGCAGATAACTGTCAATAAAGATTTTAAAACAACACTATTTTACTTTGAATTACAAATTTATTTATTTATTCGAAAAAGAAACATTTTTATTGTTTAAACTTATTTATTTATTTATTTATTTATATATATATATATAGTTATATTAAAATTCAGTAGTATTATATTTTAAAAAAATCTTTGGTAAATAAAAAATCGTAACGTAAGTAAATATTTTTTATCAAGAAATCATTACTACAAAATTTACATATCTTACGTTAGTGGGGATTTCAGATCGTTTTAAAATGTATAATAAGTAGTTATTAGTATTGCTAAATAATGGTAATTTTAGCACATTACTTCTAAATAGTTTATGAATCGACGACGCATTTTCTTAACAGAACTGATGGAGACCGCAGTCAGAATACAAATGAATAAAATCAACATAGAAAAACATCTTTGACTTTATATAAGTTCACATATGTGACAAGATGTAAGACAACGTCGTCCATCTAACGACGATTTATAAACCAGCGAGCAAAGATCGCGTATATACATAAATTCTAACATTGCAAGTAATGAGTCTCAGTAGTAAACAACAACAGAAAATTCCATTTAAAATTTATTTTCGAACTCATCTATTTAATATTCGAATCATCTGGTAATTTTATTTCCTTCTGCGCGCCAAATTAAATAAAATAAAATTATATTAAAATTATATATAACATAAACAAAGAGATATATTAATTCAATGTGTTTATCAGTTATTTGGAAATATTTAAATTCATTACGCTTATATATATATATATATATATATATATATATATATATATATATATATATATATAAAATTAATAACCATGTACTGTAAATAAAATATGAAATTTTTGGAGATAAAAAAATATGAATTACTAAAATTTGAAATATATATTTTAGATTTACTTTTAAATTTTATTAAAAAGAAAAAAAATGTAAGGTTCAGTTAGTTTACTTCTAAGTTTAATAAATGTGTAAACATATATTGAAATACAGCTATAAAATTTACATAAGGGCAATAAAAATATACTTATAACTACAATAAAATGAGATATTTATTTATTTCCATTTTGTATCAAGAAGCTAACATATGTGTTGTAATCAAGAAAAGAATGTTTATTTTTGCTTTAAAATATTTATTCAATGTTAAAAAAATTCAAATATTTTTTGTAGCTTTAGTGTGTTTTAAGTTTATTTAATATTACTGTTTAATTTTTATTATTTCATTCAAATATAAAAACACATTATTTCAGTAAAATATAAAAAAATTTCACTAAAAAAAATTATCATTTTTTTATGCATTTTCATATTTTAGAGTACTATTCTAGATATTAACCCTTTAATTTCCAATAGAAATTTTAATATATATATATATATATATATATATATATATATATATATATATATATATACAAAAATGTCAGATGATTTAAAATAAAAATACATGGTTATAGAAAAAATGTTCGATTAATTTTCAGTTAATGATATTTTTATTAACATATTGGGCTTTACTTATTGCTGATAAAATCAAAAGTAAATTAAAAAAGTTTTATGAGGAAAAAAATAAATTGAAAAGAATTATTTTCACCAGGCAATGAAAATGAGACTTTAAAAAACATTTTTTTTTTTTTTTGGACATATATATATATATATATATATATATATATATATATATATATTTTCATGTATGTAAGCCCTGCCGAACGGATAATGAAACTTTAATCGTAAGATTCATTTCGTAGAAGCCGAACGTGTGAAACGTACGGCACGGTCACTACTTCTGGTCGTATAAAATGAGAAGGTCGGCAACAAAACTCTTTTTCTTTTCACATGATCGACGTGCACTGAAACAGGATGCTCAGTCTGACGTTGTTCGTTACCCGGTGTGGGTGTGCTGTTGTGGATGCGCGGTTAGAGTTCTTTTAAAGCCACAACACATTCTTTCCAGATCTACTTCCTAATTAGGAAACGTGTACATCTGAACTGGACACTCTTATAGTCATTCGCAATAAAAATGTTTATTAGTTCCAAGATAAAAGACGAAATCATTTCTGTACGGTTCTTTTTCGCCTTGTCATTTTCTGTCTTAATAATTTAAACGATCAATTTATGTGGGTGATTAAAGTTCACGTTATCTATTTTAATTTCAAATTTAATTACATTAGATATGAACATACTGGGTTGGTTTGAAAGTTGATATATTTTTATTTGTTGAAAAGTAGCTATGATTTATAATACAGATGTGTTTATAAAATGAAAATATAAAGAATAAGTAGATAAAATCGCGATTTATCTTTTTAATAGATCAGACGTTTGGCAAATTTAACGTATTTTTGTCAGATGTGTTTTATTGTCTTTTTTTATAAACATGCTTAAATAGATTGAATTGTATGTATAATTGTATAATTCTAGTTCATTTTTATTAATTTTTTAATTTTGGAAACACTCTTATTTCCTATTTTTTAAATACATATATAAATATATAAATTATTAAAAATGTTTATATAAAAGATCATTCTGGATTAAAACACTATTATCTATCTTATCACTGATTGTTCTATCTTTTAATATTTCCTTTGATATTGTGGAAAAATCATTTTAATATAAATGAATTATGCATCTCAAAATCAAAAGATTTTATAAAATTGTACTATGATTATTTGTTAGTCACTTTATTCGCTTATGCGCATTGTAACGATAATGCAGTTATTGTCAAAGTTCTTTATTATAAAATATATATCATAAAATTTATTGCTATTATAAGATTTTATAATACAGCTCTCTAACGAAGATTGGATGGTTGTTGAATTTCGCATCATTGAATAAAGTGAACAATAAAATACTATTTAACAAATATATAAAATTTTGTAATTTTTAGCAAGTGACTTATTTATGTTAAATTGGTATCATTCTTAGATAAAATAATACATAAATAAATAATAGGCAGTAATTTTGAAATTATTTATCTTTTTATAAATTTGATGAGTACTTGAGACATTCTATAAATATATAATTTTTTTATCAAATGATAGCATAATATTTCAAAAGGATACTTTTCAAATATAAATAATATAATGTAGAAAATAAGGTAAATTTTATAAAAATATAGGCTTTTAAGTAAAGACAAGAGTTTTAAAATGTGTCAAAGATTTTTTTAAATTAATCTACTAAACATATTCTATTTATATAAACTTAAATAGCCTTTATAATATTTTATATATTATTTATTTATTTAGTGTGCACTTTTCTAAATTGTTTTGTTGTAACTTTATTTAATATTTCAAATGAGGAATTATTTTAAATCTATTAAAAAATCTTATCTTAATAAAATATAAAATTTATTTATTTTTTACAAACATTCAATTTTAAAAATATTTATTTTTAACGATACTAAAGTATTATAAAATTACTGTTTTAAAAGAGCTACTATTATTTATTAAGTTTTAATTATTTATCTATCTTGAATTAGAAAATAAGAGCATACGAAAAATTATGATTAATACCCAATTTCATATTACGAATAATTCAGCCAATATATTTTATATAACAAAAAGATTTGGTTGAAAAACGTTTTTAGATTTTAACACAATAACACAAACGGTATCGACTTTAACTTTATATAGACAATAACGTATAAAAAAGGTACATTTTTATTTTCAAAGCGTATTTTTATAGTACTTTATTTTAAATGTAAGCTTACTGAAGCTTTATTTTTTTGTTCAAACTCACTGCGCTTTACTTTAGAGTTAATAATCAGTATTCAAGGAATGTGATGTAATATTTTCGTTATATTAAGTTTGTGAACTTAACATATAATTTATATACATACACACAAATAAACACACACACACACACACACACACACACACACACACACACACACACAAATATATATATATATATATATATATATATATATATATATATATATATATTATCGAAAATAATTAAAAATAGTAATATTTTATATACAAAATTTTTAATAGACCTAAATTTTTCTATGTAATCATTTGTAGAATGTATTTTGTTTAATTTAATCCTATCTAATATCTTCAATTTAGTTCTTATTTATCATTCAGGAAAATTTATCATTAACGATAAACATCTATTATATGTACAGATACACACACACATTTATACATATATATATATATATAGGATGGCGATCAAACGATTACACTGGCAACGACTATAACCACTTTCCTAATTTGGCCAAGAGACATACAACATTTAAAAGTGTGCGTATGCGGTAAAGGATATTTACTCCCGTGATACTTTCCTCACTCTTGCCCCTTATCCAGTACACTTGATTAAAAACACTTGACATGCTCTCACGCTATTTAATCCTACGATTCTTTATCGATCACCTATTTTTATATACTATATATATATATATATATATATATATATATATATATATATATATATATATATATATATATATATACAATAAAGCGCCAGAGACGTAATTATTTTCCTATATTTCAAAGCTTATTGTCTCAGCGATTTTTATCGTTGATGATTTATGTGCGATCGATAGATAATCGATAGTGATTTATGGAGAAACCATTTTATATTGAATTTAATTATAAATACGGGATATAAAGTATCTATTACTATTTTAATAAATATTGATGTGTTATTTATTAATATACATATATATATATATATATATATATATATATATATATATATTTGTTTTTAAATAAAATAATTAAATTATTGTAGTATTTATTTTAACACCAGTAGCGTACAAATGTATTCTTAAATGAATTGAAGTTTACTATTATTTATTTTAGTTCTAGTTTTAATTTAATAACGCTTATTTTGTTTCATAAGTGTTGAAGTAATGAAAATAAACATGTATTTTTCCAGGGTTTATATATGTATATATATATATATATATATATATATATATATATATATATATATATATATATATATATATATTAGAGAATATTAATCCCTTAATGTACAAACGAAAGTAATAACGCATAAAGTGATATCGATATTTTGAAAAGTGAATGAGTTTTTAATAAAAATGATCAATAGGCATAAGTTTTGAATGTTTGAAAATGTTTTTAATCAAACATATCATGCATTAAGACTTGAATAGAATTGAGTTAAATAAGATGATTTCAACAACGTATGATGAAATCTCTTTATTTAACATCAATAGTAATATCAGATTATTTTAAATCCGTATATTTCTTATAAAATTTTTACCTCAGATTTACCAATGTAAAACTTATATTTGATTCAACTACAATGCACTACTATATTCTTAATACAATTTGAAGTTGATACAATAAATATAGATAATCCAAAACAGACAAGAAAAAGAGAATAGTGGAAAAGAATTTTAAATTCTGATATGAAATCTGAAAACATCTATTGTGATTGTTTAATATAAAATAGGAACTATATTGAAAAGAATATGATTATATATATATATATTTGTGTATGTTTTTATTTATGGGTAAATATTAATATATAATTTTGTTTGGCTTGTTAAATTACTTATTTAAACCATATAATTCTAAATCTTTTTTTACATTAGTTAATAATTATGGTATTTATTGTTAATATGTATTTACTTTTATTATGAACTTGATATACAGTAAAATAATTAATAATAACTTTTAGTATTTATTAGTGAGAAGATAATATTCAAGTAATTACTGATTGATGGGAATAAACTTAATCGCTGTATTTATAAACTTCTAAAGTATGTTTAGTTTATATTTACATTACTAAAATTTAGTATTAAATAATATGTTCATTAGAAATAAAAAATTAAATTGATGTGGAATGTTTTGTTGAGTAGACTTGTTTATATTCTACAAGCAAGTAATATTTAAAATATTTTTTTATTGTATATATATATATATATATATATATATATAATTTATATAACTTGATTAGAAATCCGGTTTTATCAACAAAGGATCTATTTCGATTCAATGGTTATATTTATTTCTTTTGTATATAATATACAATAAAGCACATTGCTGAGCCGTTATTGTGTTAATTATATAAGCTGTTATTTGTTACACAGTGCACAAGACAAGTCCCTCCTCCGCGCTGAAAAATTAATTTACGATTGTAAATTGTATGATGAACACACATAATCCGTTTAGAATATATTATCCCGTGCTGTGATGAGGGCTGTACACGATTAATGATTAGAAATTGAATAGTTAATAATTTCAGATTTAGAATTACATTTTTCGAAAATATCTCTAGTAAAATAGTTCTTAACTTGAACTGAAAATATTTTTATATAAATGTCCAAAATGATTTATTTTTTATCAGTAAAATAAATGGTTTTCCACATTTATATATATATATATATATATATATATATATATATATATATATATATCATATGTTTGTTCTCGTATAGACCACGATTTCCTCTCAGTTGAAAATTCATACAGAGACATGATCTCAGATATCTATTACGTAATGCAGCGACGCGTGACCTTTTTATCTGACGACATCGAATTCTAGTCAGTAGTACTTCGTGACGTTTTTCCATCTCAAACCTACTTTTTCAAACTATTGTTTTTTTGTTCTGTAGGATTTAGAGTAAAGCAAATAGAAGAATTTATTGTTGTCAGATATTTTCTATTAACAATATAGAAACTTGTGTGGGTGTTACATTTATATATATATATATATATATATATATATATATAAATATATATATATATATAATTCTAAAATCAATACTTTAATAATGGATATGAAAGAATGTTAAAGTATAAAAAATGTATTGTATATAACTTAATGCATTATTTAATTGTCGAAATAAAACACGAATAATTTACATCCTTTTTTTAAAAAAGTATTAGACTAAATTTATATATTCAGACCAATAATATTTATTATAAAAAATGGCGAGAATTTAATTTTTTATGTAAAAGAAATATTAGGATATCTCAAAATATTTAGTAATTAATATATTATTATTTAATATTTGTTATATAAAAATAATTTGAAACAACCAACAAAAATTATCTTTTATGAATAATTGTGCAATATATTTCCTTTAATATTTCATAGGATGTAATCATTTATAAAAAAAGAGTTTTCATAGTACATATTAAAAAATATAAGATGTTTATCTGAGAAGTATATATATATTTAAATTATCTTTTCATTTTCAAAAAATATACTCTATAAATAATACATAAATAATTCATATACAATATATTATAAAATTATTTATTATTATTTCATATAAATTTCATACAAGAGACAGTATTATATTCAAATAAACATTGATGTTTTTTTTTAATCAGAGAATCATTTATTAAATTCAATAAATAAAAAAATTAAAAACACCATATGTATACGAAAATTATTTATATATTATTAATTAGATACTAATATTTATAAAATGATTTTTTTTGTTTAGTTATACATAAGTTTAATTGTGTTTAGGGTAAAAATGTATTTACAAATAAAACATAAAATAGTTTACAAATCTTTTATATGAAGTGAAATAATTAAAACTAAAAAAATAAGTTAAAAACAACGATAAATAAGTTTATAGAATTTTCAAATTTCAAAAATTAAAATAGATAGACCATCAACATATTTGCATATTGATACATGTATCACAAATTGTATGAGATATATATATATATTTTGAACAAACATTCATACATTTTGTATGAGATGCCTTTGGCGTTGAAACATTTTGAGTTGCATTTTATACACAACTATTTTACAATTCACTAGAAAATATAAAGAAATGATGCATTTTTTGTACAATTTACATTTGTTTTGAACAAAATAGAAATTTTGTTTCAACCAGAAATTAAATTTAAATATTTATGGCAAGTTTTTTTTTAAATTCAATATTTTTATTTGTATTCCAATGAATAAATAACCAGTTAAGATTTTTTTAAAAAAATAAACAACATTTGAATTAATATAAATACTAATTCATATTTGTTACAAACTTAGGATGAGAAATAACTGTTAAATAGTTTTTAAATAAACATGTTTAAAAAAGTTTAATGTATATAAATTATATTTTTTTAAATAATATACATATATATGTATATACATATATTTGTGTGTGTGTATAAATTTTGGAAGAGGTTTATATCCAACAGTAGATAGAAAGAGGCTGAAAATGATGATGATGACATATATATATAAATTTTTCCAAACTTTTCATCCAATCACATAAGGTTAAAAAAACACCAATGAAAAAATAATAGAAAAATATGAAAAAGTTTTAATACAAATAACATATATTTTTTCAAAAAATGATTATAATTATAACAAAAATGATTGAAAATTAACATATTTAATATTCTTTAAATATTAGCTAATGTTCTTTAAATTTTATTTCTTGTAACTATTTTTTTCAATCCTATATTAATATTGAGATGATTTCATGTTTTAAAATAATGAGATTAAAGAAGTTGAATTAATTTAATACTTCAAGTTCAAACTATTAAATGGTGTGTTAGTGAGATATTTTTAAATATTTTTATTAAAAATATATTGAGATCTTAGAAATTGTATTAAAAACTAGAGTAAATAATATTTTGATTTAATTTTATTTTGATATCAATTTGAGATTTATACATATATATTTATGTACATATGTATATATATATATATATATATATATATATATATACATACATACATACATACATACATTAATGAATACTCTAAAAAATAAATCTTTTTATAAATTGCTTCTATATAATAAATCTAACGTTTTTCATTGTAAAAGATATAACTGTTTGGAGTAATTTTGTTTTATTTTTCAATTTGACACTTCCTGTCCAAATTTGTAACTAATGTTAAAATTTCTTAAAACTGATACAATTAAAATTTATTGAACAAGTCAAAAAAAGTTTTTTTATTACAAATAAAAGATTAACTCTAATAGATATAAAAGTTAACAACATATATGTGAATGTGAATATATATATATGTACATTTTGTATTTGTAAAACAATTTAGAAAAAAATACAAGCAAAAAGTCATTTCCTCCACAGTATCAGTTATCGGTAGCTTCACAATACATTAAACAAGATATGAACAAGTTCGTCGACTATAATAAACTCTATAAACTAAATCTCCACTTATAATATTATTTGTTTCTTTTTGCGTTATCTTTACGTTATTGTGTACGAAGCAGCATTTAAACATTTATCACAGTATGTGAGTGTGTTTTTCTTCTAAACTGTATTTCACTGGTCCGAGAATTTTATTTATTCGTGTTTTTGAAAGGTGGGAAATAAATGAGCTTATTCTTAAAACGCTGTTCTTCAGAAAAATATGCGGAAGCAGACTAATGACATTTTGTTATACATAATATTATTTTTATAACGTCGCAGTTTAATGATTTAATAATGGTTTTTTGTGGAAATGCGTATAATTTTATATATATATATATATATATATATATATATATATATATATATATATATATATATATGTTTGTGTGTACGTGTGTGTAATAAAACAATTTTTCACAAAATTAGTATCAAAATGAAAACCAAATAAAATTTAAATGCTTTTAAAATTTCTATATAGCAACATATTTAATCGCATATATGTGTGTCTGTTTGTACATTTGTATCTGTACGTTAATATATACATAATAACATTTATTTTCATTCATATTTAATACTAATTTTTAAATGCATTCTCTTATTATTTTACATTTGAAAATGAGACATTCCTTTATTTGTACTTGTACTAAATATAAGTAATATTATTAATGTTTTTATAAAAAATTCATTGAAATATATAAAATGATTTTAAATTAAAAATCGATATATTAATAGTAATTTTGAAAATTGAAATTTCATGAATTTTAAAATCATTACATATATCTAAAATATAATAACAAATGTGACAAAATATTTTAAAAAATTTAATAAAAATATTTTCAAAATACTAAATCATTAAAATCTGTAACATTTAGATAATGGAATTTAATGATGATTTAGCAAACAATATTTAGATTTGTACTATTTTATACAAAAAAATAAAATTAATTTTGATATTGTTTATACATAGATTTATTGAAATATTTCTAAAAATATCAAAAAAACTGTTAGTTCATATAGGTGACCCAAAAAATCTGAAGAGTTAAAAATAATATACTGGCATACTATCATTTATTATCCTTTACTAGCCTTCAGTCTCATTTGGAATATTTTATATAATAGATTTAATTTTTTCTAAAATACTTCTAAATCTATATGAATTAATGGAATAATAATTAACAGGATTTTTTTAAATGGAGTCAAGATACAATTTATTGATTATTTTTAACATAATTCTTAAACAATATAAATAATAGTAGTATTTGGAATTTATAATTTTTTGAAAATTATTAATTATGAAATACATAATTATTCAAAATTAATTTCTATGTATTTTAAAATATAAATTACAAAAAAATATTTTAACAATCAAAATTAACAGATGAAGATTGATTTTTTTAAAAAAATATTTTAAAATAACTTATTATTTATAACTAAAAATAATAAATACCAAATCACAACAACATGTCTAATTGATAAATGACAACATATATTTAAACACTATCTTCATACAAATATCGGCTCCTCTTAACCAAACACAAATCTGTAAATAAATTACATCACCTTTAATAGATACTGTGATACAATTGAATATATACCAGCAAGTCAGATGGTATCTCCTAATAGCATCAGATGGACGCTGAGAACCGAAAACAGCTGTAAAAACCTTTAACGTCGTGAAGAACAAAAAGAAAAAAAATGGGAATAAAATAGTCGAGCTTGAATAACACTCGCTGAAAATATAGTATTACATTCTAGATTCTTAATGTAATGTGTTGGGAGTTGAATAAAACGCTTGGAAATTCTCTACGTTCAGATAGAATTAAAAGCGATCGCCACCGACGGATAGTTATTTATTTCGGTCCGTTTTATATTACTGAACATTTATATATGTTCAATGAAATTATATATATATATATATATATATATATATATATATACACACACACACACACACGTGTATGTGTAAATGTATGTATATCAGTATGTAATTTACCTCTATTTTACCTAACATTTTTCAAGAAATTATTTATTGCTTCCTTTAATAAGAAATAAAAATCAAAATGAAAAGATATTTGATTACTTTTTATTAGAAAACGTTGAATAGACTTTAAGATATACATTGATATATAAAGCGTTTATAATACACTCAGATAAGTAAATACTTTTTAAAAAAAGATATTGACAAACAGAAAATTTACAGTAAATATTCTGAATGAAACTTTGTTAACATGAAAATTTTTAAGTTATATATATATATATTAACATTTTTATTGAAATTTAATATTAAATTATAAATACCTTATTTTTTAATACAAAAATATATTTTTTTTGGAATGAAAATATTTAAAAAATATACTTATAAAATATAAAAATATATAAACCTTGAAAAATAATCAATGAAATGATTGTGCAGCATTTTATTTTTTTGTTTAAATATATTCTTTTTAATAATAATAAAAAAAAGTTATATTTATATTGTATAAATAGATTTTTAAAAATTCATTTTAATTTGTTGTTTTTATTCACAAAAATGAAGATTAAACGAATTTCCCTTCTTTAAATTATTATTGAGTGATTTATTATAATAGTAGTATAAAAATAATCGTATAATTATTATTAAATCTCATAAGTTGTATAAAATATCATTTCTTATTAAATGAGATTGATATTTTTTAATAATTAGCTAGATTTAAAAATCAAACATTACAAATATTTTAAATCTTCAATATAGATTTTTTTATAATATTATTAAATGTTATAAGGTCGTTTTTTTATTTTAAAATATATTTTGTTTTAAATTTTCTTTTTCATTTTACTTCTTAATATTCAAATCTTCTTTTAAATAAATGACATAGAATTGTACAAATGTTAATTTTAGTAAATAATAAATAACATTTTAATTTTTTAGCTTACTTTTAAAATAATTTTCCAATTAAAAATTCTTAAATAGTTTATGACACATTAAATATAAAAGAACTTATAAATTACATTCACAATTTTAAAAACCTAAATTGTTTTTCAAAATAAAAACTTATACAGAATGTTGATCAGAAATATTTCACATATTTTTATATAGATTTGAATATGCAAAAAAGTTATATAAACATATGGTGTTCAACGCTTTGTTAAAGAGACACAGAATATTTTATTTTCGTGTCATTTAAAATACGTTTTATGTTTAGTAGTTGAAAGGAAATGACTTCACTTCATTCTACATTACTAATCTTGGTTGTTGTTTTATTAAATAAATGTCGAGTGTTAAGTGAGAAGTAAAATTCATCTCTTTTAAAAAATAAAAAATTCAACTTAGTTTTATAAAAAGTGATGAAATATTTAGTGTGTTTATTTTCACGCTTTTAATTTATTAGTGTAACTACGTTTAATTCCCTGAATGAACATATATCGTAAAAGGCAGAACATTTTCTTTATTAATTTTTTTGTTACGTTCGAGGAAGTAATATATTTTAATGGTGTTAATTTTGAAAGTGCACATAATTTTCGATCTACGTGCATTTAATATACGTTGTCATATAATTTTTAAAATAGAATTCGATGTATATCATTAACTATTGTTACAAAAAACTAATGTTCATTTCTAAATCTTTTATTATTTATTTTTACATACGTATTTAAATGAAAGCACGAAAATATTCACAAATTTCACATATATAAATAAATCAATAACTGCGAGTTAAAATGCGAGTTGTAATAGCTATTAATGGGTTTTTGGAGATAAACAAGAAACATTATTAAAAAATAATATTTAAATATTTTTCTTTTTTGAAAAATTAGTGCAAAATCATAATGAATATCTATTTTTCAAAAATAAGAAAGAATTGATATATTATTTTTAGTAGATATTTTCAGACTTTATCAAAAAATATATAAAATTGTCTTGCAACACTCTAGTATTCATTTTTTAATATATATATATATATATATATATATATATATATAAATTATGACAGTTCATTAATACAAAAGATATATTTATAAATGAAGTAAACAGGAGAATAAAAATAAGATATAGTCAATTCGAAAAAAAATGTTTATATTATAAAGTCGAGTATTCCTCAATGATTGATGAGAAATATTTTCGATCAATACGTCTCATCAGTTTTCACTTATGGTAATGAAATATGAGTTTTAATGTTAATAATACATCACCTCGTGATAACACAAAAATATGTAAAATGATATATGATAAATGTAAAATGATATATGCAAAGAAAACACGTAAAGACAGAAAAAAGTAGTAGATTCGAAAGAAAATTGAAGTTACGGATTTTATGAGCAAAATGGAAAATTTAAAATTGAAATGTGCTAAACAGAAAACAAAATATTATGGACATGAAAAATTGATTAAGAACTTAGAAATATAAAAAGGTCCAACAACATAATCTCAGATAAACTGGATAGAGATATGAGAAATTCGTCGTAGCAGAACTGAAAATTATGAAATTAATCACTGAAATTTGAAAATTTTGAGAAGTGTATATTTAGCAGTGATTAGAAAGAGATTGGTGATAATAATGATATATTAAATGTACATAGGAAAACAAAATATGTAAATACAAAAATCTAAAATTGAATCTACAACAAAAAAAATGAAGCAAATACAATGTTCAATAATTTACAAGAAAAAGAATAAAAAATTTTTTTTCTATGTTAGTAAAATAATTTGTCTTCATTAATAATCATAAAAATCTCGAAATTTATTAATATGAATCAGGCAATCAATTTCTCAAATTAAAACATTATTCTTTCTTTCTATTTGAAATAATGTTCTGCCTCTGACATGATATGAAAATTTATTTTTCGAATTTTCTCATTTTTCGACGATTACTAAAGAACAAATTCTATAAAATAAATTAATGAAGCTCAGTACATTGTTAAACAGAAACAAGTTAGGCGGTCGACGAGCAAAGCGAATAGAGGATGAAGTTCTCTGGTTTTTTTAAAAAAACTGATTATATATATATATATATATATATATATATATATATATAGAGAGAGAGAGAGAGAGAGAGAGAGACAGAGAAAAAGAGAGAGAGACGTGAGTTTATCTTATAGTTGTGTTTATTTTTTAGTATTTGGATTTTTCACGTTATTTTTGAACATTTTTAAGATTTTTTTCAATATTAATCAAAAATTAGGTATATATTTTTTCAGTTTGTGTAAACGATGGGAAAAAATTTCAAGAGACTTTCTGTATTTATATTTGTGTATTAAAATATATATATATATATATATATATATATATATATATATATATATATAAGTTTTAACCTTAAATAATGTTCAATACTCCAAACATTATTCAAATGACTACCACTAAAATTTTTAATTATAATCAATATACGTTTTATCAGTGTGTTGACGTGGATAGAGTAAACCCATTCATTACGTTTTAGACCAAATTAACGTTAATGTTGGGCGCCTCCCATTAGGAACTTATCAATTACTGTTGAAGGCGGAGAGTAGCTAGTTTAAATCCCAAACGTACCAATGGAAATATCTCTTCGTACCATGACGACAACGACAAGTTCATTGTCACTATATATTCCATTATACACATTCTATAAAATAATTATATTCGTTAGATACAACTCTGTTCGAATGTTTTGGTACAAAACTTGTCCACGCGAGTTAATAGAACGAAACACAAAATTAATTCAGTAGTGTTGGTTCTAAATTACAGTTTGAACACTATTTTATGTCATTTTTGATAACGTTTAATCGAAAATGTATGATTTATTCCGTGTAGTTTGTAATTTTTTTCAGATAAAAATGGTATCAAAGTTTGAAAATGTTTCTTTTAAATATATTGAAACATTTGTTGCTTTTTGATCGTAAATTATCTGTTATCAATAAATTGAATTTTTATTTTTTATTACTATTTGTAATTAAATGAATATTTACAATTTAACTTTTTTATATCAAATACCATTCTATATTCATTTTTTATTTCTATTAATCATTCTTTCATTTCAACTTAATTTATAAGAATGTATTAGATTTTTTCATTTTATAAGATAATCTTTATACTTGTATAATCGAGTTAAATAGGAATAATGTTTTTTTGTACCATTCCAAGTTTAATGTCATGAATAATGTATTTTATTACCTACGATTGTCTTTATATTGATTTTACTATCAATTTCATTTTTAACTGGATATATAATAGTTAACTTTTTTATATAAAAGTATAAGACTTTTGATTTAATTTTAAAAAGATTTATTTTTTAATGTTATTAATTTATTTGTAAAAATTCAATTACACACACACACACACACACACACACACACACACACACATATATATATATATATATATTATATCGTAACTTAAAAAAATGAATAATATTGAAAAGCTCCAGCGGCATGAAAATTAATTAAAAAAAATATTTATATATATATATTGTATATGTATGCATTTATGGTAATTTCTGGAATTTATCGTACTTGAAAAATTTTCAAAGAAAAAATTTAAAAAGGTTACTATAAATATTTTTTTATATTTTTGTTTTTTTTAAAAAAAACATGTATTTTAAAAAAATATAAGATTTAAAAAAAATCAAAATATTTTTTTAACAAGTAAATTATTACGTTTTAATTTCGAATTAAAAATTATAATTATTTTAATTTTAAAACGAAGAGTTTCGTAAATAAAAATGATAAATGTTTAAAAAACAGTTATAATATCACAATTAGTTTCGGCATTGTGACTAAGTAATTTTTAATAAAATAATCATTATTCAATAACATAAAATTTGTACAATACAGATCAATAAGCACGTATTGTTTATTTTTGCCTAATGCGTATTTAGATGACCTTGCCATGAACCTCAAAGTACGGCATTGTATTTTTTTTGCAATGATCTAATTCTACAATGTCACGTTCTGAGGATAATGACATGGCCATTGAAATTCCCATAAACTAAAATGAATAATAAGTCATTGTAGAATTTTTTTATAAAAATATTCTAAAATTAGATATTGTAATATTATATATAATTATTATTAGAGTCATATAAGCCACTGTCTGTCCATTGCTATACAAAAACCTCATCGAATGTTTTTAGATTTTTTTAAATGATATTCAAAATTCTTTATTGTTTCCTGTCCACAGTTAATCTCATACAACTTTTACTTCCATTATACTTCACAATTTTATCTCTCCATCTTTGATAAGGATTCTTTCTGGATCTCTTTTTGTCTCTTATTCGTCATTCCATAATTATTTTTATCCATTTATTGTCTTTTTATGTTGTTATATGGATTTCCTGCGTCCATTTTATAGATTTTATTATTCTGAATTTTCAATTACTGTTGTCAATTTTTGAATCCATTTACAAGTTTTTTTAATCATGTGTAAATTTTTTTTACATTATTCCTTCCATGCTTTGTTGGATTGTGTAAAGTTTTTACTTAATTTTTGAATTAAGCATTCAAGTATCTAATTTATAAGTGCCAGCAGGCAGTAAAAATTAATTATATAATTTTCATTTCAGACATTAATTCATTATTTTTCCAATAATTCTTTAAAATACCTCCATGTTGCTTCTAATTCTCAATTCAATCTCTGGTTATAGGTTAGTATCATATCGTATATATCTATATTCAATATATATATATATATATATATACATATATATATATATATATATATATATATATATATATATAAAATGTCTTAAATAATAACCATTGTATATTATCTTTATAAAATACTACTTTAAACTTAATATAAAATTTAATTTACATAATAAACTAAAATTAAAATTTAACAAAATTGTATGGAATTTGGCGTACTGAGACTAATTGTCGAGTTCAAAAGCTGTTACAAGTTTGTACAGAAAAGTTTATACAATTCCAGAGAGGACACTTATAACAGTTTTTGTGATTTCATTTTGTATACATGTGTTAATGTGGTTTAGTTGATTATTAATTCAATAAATTGTGATATAAAATAAATTTCTTAACACTTTTTCTTATTTTATTCTGCTTATACTCTATTAAAATTTATAATTATTTTTCTCTGCAACTTTCCATATACAAACATATATATATATATATCGATAAAGTGAATGCACTTTAAATTATTATATTCAAAAATAATAAAACAATCTGCTGATAAAACTATCATAAATCAAATAAAGTTTTGCATAGTAATGACTATATAATAATTAGTATAATGTACGTTCAGTCACCGATATAAATATTAATGAAAAATGTCAAAAAGAAAAAACTAGACCATACAACAAACTAGCTAACTAACTTCGTGTCTTTTATATTTTTATTTGGTATGTGGAAAAAATGTATATATAAATTAACGTCATGTACTTGAGGTCGAAACCATAATAGAAACATATTTCGCGTAATGATACATTAATGTTGTTCTAGAGTAAGATGTCACTCACTTTAATTATTTTTGTCAGTTCTATTTTAAATACTGTCATTCTAAGCGCTCCGTGTCACAAATTATACCATGGAATATCACTCTGTCACGGATAATCTAGTTATGATTTTCATAATATACAAAAAAAGTTCAATGATTTAATTTCTTTTCTAGTTAATTGATTGTATGGGTTTTCAAAATGAAGTCTAGGTAAACATTAATCATGTCTGTTGTTCATGAAATCAGTTTTTAATTATTTTGTATTTTTTTTATAATTTACTTATATAAATTCCAAGGGGATATATCAAAAATTATTATCAAATTAATTTCATGTAGTAATTTATTTTATTATAATTATGTTGTAAAAATTAAATTGATTCATGAATATAAGACATTTAATGTTGTATATTTTATTATCGTTGTTTTTATCAGATTGTATTTTAGTATATCAATAATATTTAATTAAATTAAATTTTGTATATAAATTACAGTTAAACTGGAAAGTTAATTTACTTGAAGGTAACTACAATTATCCATTATTAAAATAATAAATAATAATTATTTTGTACTTTAAAAAATTGTAAAGAATTTAAATAATATATGTTTAATATAACAAGATTTTTAAAAAAAACAGTATTAAATTAGTACCATTTTTGAATTAATATTTAATTTATAATAAATTTTAGTAGTTATTATCCATTTAATGCTTTTAATGCCAGTACCGAAAGCTACCTAATGAAAAACGATAAAAATAATTAATTGTAATAATTTAATAGAATTCATTGCATATTTTCACATATTAATCAGTTTTCAAGGCCAGTAATATAAAGATATAGTGTTAATTGTAATAATAGGATATCAATAAATATTTTTTTATACGAAAGCTTTAAGAAATTTATTTTAAATTTTTTAGAGTAGATGATAATGTTAGAGTAGATTTATTTATAAGAATTAACACTATGATAGTTTAATTAACGAAAAAAGGTATAGATTTTCTTAAAAACGTATGTGTTTTATAAAAAAGTATTGTAATTTATTTTTAAAATTAACAAAACTAAAAGATTGTTTATGTGAGAAGCAATTTCATTTTTTTTAAATCACTTAATTCAAATCAGTTGCATAAATGTAAAATAATAAATGAAATTAAATAGATTCAAAGTATCTAATTAAATTCAATCAATATTTGTGTACTTCAAAAGTACTTAACATAATCAATTAACACAAAGAAACATACTATGCACATGGTTTTAATTACAAACGGCAGTTTAACACATGCACTCCGGAATTCAAATAAGGGGTGTGAACAACATAAATGTAATTGCTACTAAATATTTAAATTTTCTATTTTTTTTATTTATTTGATGACTGCGACACTGTTGTTTTTTTTAAAAAAATATTCATTATATAAAAATGAGATACACATTCAGTAGAGTATATTTTTTAACTTTTTTGTAATATTAATAATATATCGTACAAAATTTTGACTAAATCAAAAACTAATTGAAATCGTAGATTTCATTTATACGAATTCGTTCTTTCATCATTTTGTTTCATATTTTTCGATATCAGATCGTGTTTGTTTCAAAAAAACTTTTTTTGGGAATCTTTAAATCTCAAGAGTACTTGACTCCCAGAACAACAGCATATGAATATGAAAAAGTTTTGAAGTAAAGAAATGAATACATAAATGCATATATACAAGCATATATATATATATATATATATATATATATATATATATACCAATGTATGTATACAGTAAGTGAGTATTTGTATGTATTTTACACACACATATGTACATTTGATAGAATATCAGTTAGAAATATATTGGAAACTTTAAAAATAATCTGAAATAATGGAAAGAGGAATGAAAAACTTACTACAATATTTGCTGATCTATTTTTGTCTTATATTTTTTTTATATGCATACCAAATCTCTATAGGCATATGCATCTCTCACTCTCTCTCTCTCTCTCTCTCTATATATATATATATATATATATATACATATATATATATATATATATATATACTATTTACATATATATATATATCAAAAGACCAGAAGGCGGAAGGGAGATATTTGCCAACCTAATATATATATATGGCCCTAATGAAATTAGATTATAGTAAAAAATATTAAATAATAATAAGCAATTAAATGTATGTCTAAATCTTAGTCTCATTTGGGATGCCCTCTCTCTCTCTCTCTCTCTCTCTCTATATATATATATATATATATATATATATATATATAAATAAATATGTTATTTGAATGACACTATTTGTTTTAGAATTCTGGTGAATTCATTTTCACTCAATTAAATGATCTTTCAACAATACAAAATATTCTAAGTGTTTAATAATTATTTATTATTTACATTATTTATTTATAAACTGATATATATTTTAATGACAATTTAATCATAAAATGACACCATTGCTATCGAAATGCGAATCACCTTATAAATAAATGAAATGAAAAATAAATAATCAAAGAACACTTTTACAATATTTTGTTGTGTTAGAATGGAAATTAATTTTTGAAAGAGTTAAATTTGGAGTACTGTTTAAGAAATTCAGAATTATCAATAGAAATTATCAAATTCATTAATTAGCGTTTGAAAACGTTTTTCAGGAAAATTTTTATTTGTAAATAATATTATATATATATATATATATATATATATATATATATATATATATTTATACATTTAAAATCAATAATCTACAAAAACAATCAATATTATCATAAAATCCCAAAAAATATATTTAATAATAAAATCAATCTACTTACATTTGAAATTTATAACAGAAACCTGAAAAACTTTAAAATCTATTCAATAAATAGTTTTCGAGCAGATTTAGCAAGTTTATAACTAATAAAAAGTTTTTAAAAACTATATAACTTTTCCCTTCTATATCAAAAAAAAATCCTTTTTTTTAAATGACAATGAGAAAATCGATACATATTCAATATTTTCTTAAAGTGAGGTACTTTTATATTAGTTTTATAAATTTTCTGATGTCATCTATTTTTCTTATAGTTTTTCTAAACTTTATAGTTTAAACACAATGTAAACAGATTAATCATAGAAATGATATCAAAACTGCTGTTAATTTACTTTAGTATAAAATAAAAATAATATTCAAAATAGCTGTAAGTATTTTTTGATTGATGTTGATGGTTATGTGAAATATGATAGAAATAATTTGTTTTTTATAATAGATACCATTGAAATAATCATAAAAAAAATCAAACTCATATTTAGTGAACAATATACCATACATACATACAGACATACATACATATATATGTATATATATATATATATATATATGAATGTATTATTATAAATATTCATATGTTATGTATGTACATATTAATAAATTTACAACACGATGACTATGAATTGTGATACAAATTAAATATATGTTATCTAACATCATCATAAATAAGATTTAAATAATATAAATGACTAGATAGACCCCCTGTGCCAAACATAAATTCATAGAAGATTTAAAAGTATATTCCAAGTTTCATAAGCTATTTTTTTATTTCTTCGCATTATTTTACATAGATATCATGTCAATTAACGACGTCTTGAAACAGCTGGAAGTCATGTCTTTCGAATTGAATAATGTTCCGCCGACTCGGATGGATAGATAGATGTTTATCGGATCTTGTCTCCTCTTTATATATATGAACGTAAAGATATCCTAGTACATTTTTCTTTCTTTCATTATATATATATATATATATATATATATATATATATATATAAATAAGTGTGTGTATATGCATGTATATTTTGTGTATGTATATAAATTATTTGCACTTGTACTGTGTAAATAGACGGTGAGCTGACATCAGTTTTAGTTCACGGTTAGTTTGACATTGACGTTAGGTATTTCTAAATCTTGATAAAATAACCGTGATTATTAAGTCCGTTAGCTTCTTATTACTACTGCTCGAAAACATTTCATATTAAATTATAACTGACAACGTATGTCTGTATATATAAAGAAGTTATTTTTTTATAAACAAAATATTTTTAATAAAAATTAATATAAGTCTAAAAAATAATATGTGTCAAAATGTATTTGTATATTATTTATATACTTTATTGCGTTGGAATTTGAAACTTTTTAGTTTGTAATTTTTTTTAACATCTGATGACAGAATTCCTATTAATATTTATTTAACAACAACTATACATTATTGTATTAAATTAGATTTTATTAAGATAATAGTTCATTGTGTCTATAATATTTTAATTTAATTTTTGAAAGGTTTCTTATTTTTTAAAAAAAATATCAAGTAAAGAAAATAATGTAATTTTTGAATTTTTATTTTTTTTTTGGTTAAAAAAATGAAATATGTACAAATAAACGTTAGTTTTAAATTAATTATTATAAATTTATTTTTATACAATATGAGTGATATATATATATATATATATATATATATATATATATGTATGTGTGTGCGTTTGTATCTGTTTATAAACTTGTTTGTCGTTCAATGTTTTTTTCATATAATCGTCAAAGTTTTCGATGAAAAGAAATTTAATAAACAAGTCAAATAAATTACTCAACCAGTAAGTGCAGAAAGATGTTCTGAATAAGTGTATATATATATATATATATTTAAAAAAAAACGCTCGAAGGTTAACAAACTTCCGAATTTCGATGGTACGAAAACTTTTTGAAAGCGAAACGTGTAATTAAGTTAACTCACGGCACGTAACTGTAATAAATGCGTCGAGCGTCATGAAAACCATAACTGTATAAGAGCGTGGTGGTTGTTCAAATCATCAGAATAAAAATTTACTAATGTCTTTGGCTGGTGTTCCTCGTCATCATTGCAGTACATTAATGTAAATTGTCGTGTTTTTGAAGCCATTTACCTTAAATTCGCGTTGTCTGCAATTCATAATTCAAGCTTGAATATATGTGTGTATGCATGAATGCTCGGTCTTAAAGTACATAAATCTGTCCTACTAACGACGATAAATTTTACTGGACATGGAATATTAAAAATATTTTTATATTAAAATTAACATTTTTTAAAAGTCGGTTCGAGTCGAGTGATATTTTTTCATCGTTTAAAATTTTAATTAGTTAAAGTTATTTTTAATGTTTTATTCGTATGTATACAGCCTGATACATATTTTTTATTTTAGATAATATTTGCTGTTAATTAAACTAAGTGAAATATTTTTTTAAAAAAAATGTTTTCTATTTTATTATTTTACAATTATATAGGTGGATAAATGAAACTGAAAGATAATAAAGAATAGTAAATGATAGTAAGGAAGTAATTTTTTTATCAATTTTAACTACACAATTTTTACTATTTATCAATTTATTTCTTAACACTTATCCATATCAAATTTTACTCCGCATTTTAAACAAATCTATTCATTAATAATTCTAAATAATCTCATTTTTCTGAACTTATTTTCATAAATTGAAAAGTTTTTAATTTTCAACTAAAATTTGGTAAAAAAATTATTACAAATTGTTAATTTTTATATAAATTATAAATTCCATGTTATTTTTAAACAAACTATGTGAAATTATACTCTGAATGTATGTTATTCGTTTACATTTTTATAAATGAACAACTTTTTTATTCACTTAAAATATTTATTTTAATTCTTTGAAGTAATTGAACTGATTTATATATATATATATATATATATATATATATATATACATATATAAAGATAAAAAATAACATCATTAAGGAAGAAAAATCTGTGTTTATTTACATCTGAAGAAAAACTGTTTATTTTATAAAAACACGTATTTTAATTTAAAGAGGAAAATTAATCTAAGAAAATTAACAACTAGCATATTTTAAACATATATTTTGAGTAAAATAGAATATCAGTAACCTTTTTATATCGAAAATAGCGTGTAAATAATATATAAAAAGATAAACATACCGAACAATGACATAAATCAATCATTTTGTATCGTTGCTTAGTGATTGATGTGTAAGATTCTAATTTTGTACAGGAAATAAAAATGAAAAGATTGCGACGCTTACATCCAGAATCTTTTAAGTCTAATGTAAATACAATAAATGTTGAAAATACTTCGATATTTTACTATATAAATGTGTAGATGCGGTCGAATGAAATATGTTGTTCTGACAGGTAGGATATACAATTTACGATTTAATATCTATAAATTCGATAACAGACAGTTTATAATAGTTCTTTGGTTGTGTGGTGAATGAACTAATAAAATGTTATATATTTTAATGAATTCACATAGAAATATATTTGTATCTATATATATATATATATATATATATATATATATATATATATATATATATATATATATAATTTTAAAATATATTTGAATATTTCTTAATATTTCTTAATCGTAATATAAATATACATTTAATATACATTTAATTTTTAAACAGTATTATACAATACATATAAAAATACTATTTTTAATTTAATAAAATCTGTGAATTGGTTATGCGTATTAAATTTCTATATATAAAAATATAAATCCTATAAAACCATTGAATTAGTAATATATATTAAATAAAATACATTAATACGAGGATGAAATTATTTATGAATTGTTTTGATCGTAAATTATGAACCGATATAAATATTTTTGTTAAAATCTAAAAATAAAAATTATTTTATTAGTTATTTTATGACTTTTTTTCTAATAAAATTGTCATTTTTTCATTTTGAAACAGAAAACAGGAAATGTTATTTTAAAATATTTGTACATCTCATAGTATGACTTTATATGTTCGTTCAAACAAAAAGTAAACAAATATTTTAGAAAAGTATTTCATTTTAAAAATTCCAATGCGTACATTTTTTAAAAAGTAACTCAATAATTTATAACTACCTAAGAAAGAATCTGTGATTTTTAAAGATAAAAATACAGCTAGTATAAGTATTTCATATTCAGCATAAAATTTTGTCTTAAAAAATAATCAAATGTGGAGTTTTATTTTATTTAAATTCGATATTAAATAAACTTAAAATCATTTTAATAAGAAAATTGACATTATTGCATATTAATTAATTATCTTCATAAAAAAATAATTTTATAAATAAAATGAATTTTAAATTTATAAACGTTGATTTTTAAATAATATATAAATATGATATTATTTATATGAAATTAATTTTATATTAACTAAATAAATGAATTAATTCGTTAGACTTTTAATACTCAACACTTGGAAGTGCTCTAAAAAGAATGTTATTTTTTCTAAACTGTTCTTCTATGATTGTGAAATAGAGCTACGTTTTTTTTATCCGTTATCATATTACATAATTAGAAAACAAACTGGCGACTTGTTGAACATACGCTAACGTCGCTCTTCCAATTATTCCTCCGCTCTAATTAAAAAGTTTTACAGAGAGTGCAAAAAACAGAAACTGAGATCGAGTTGTTAGTTAATTTTAAATTAAGATTTTAATTTAATAACGCACATGTTTTATGAAAATTATGCACGTATTTTTTGAAACTTAGTGTTATTTTTTCAACTTGTTTTTATCTTAGTGATCGATACATTTATATTTTAACGTCAATTTGTATATAATTAAAACTATTTGACTTATAAGATCTATATACTTATTTATATATATATATATATATATATATATATATATATATATATATATATATATATATATTAAAATTTGATACATAAAATAATTAATTTTTATCAATTTTATATTAGATCATTTTTTATTTATATTCAGCAGAAAATATTTTATTTAGATTTCACCTCTATCACTCATATTTTTTTTAAAATTATAAAAAAATTACAAATTTTTATTCAAGTTTCTACATATTTAAATTTTCACTCCCAATCTTAATATTATTATCATGACGAACTTATTTAATTTACCAATTAAGAATTTTTATTTTCTTTAAGCTTTACAAACTTTAAAGTATATGATGTATTGATGTTAAGAACTTTACCCAAGTTTCTAAAAATAATCTTTGATTATAAAAATCACTTTTTTAAAAAGTCTGTACAATTATGTTTTTTTAAAAGGTTAACAGTTTTATTGTAAAGATATCGAAAAACATTTTTAGTCCTTATTACCTTTTTTAAAAAAATCTCTTTTGTGAACTGTAAAATTTGAATTTTTCCAATTGTTTAATTTTATAATTTTGAAAAATACTGTCAACGATTGGACAATTTAAATAATGAACTTAAAAAGGAATTCAGTTCTTATTATTACAGAATAAGTTATCTTTCAGCAACGTCACCAGTTTCTTAGTAACTTAAAAAAAATAATAATGAAATTTGGTTATGAAGTTCTAAATCACCCAGCATATTTTCTACATTTTCACCCTCAATTATTATTTATTTTTGGTTTTACAAAAATTTTTAAATGAAAAATAATAATGAAGATTAAGATATAAAAAAAGTACTAGATGAGTTTTTAACTTTTAAGAACAAGTCATTATATTAGAGAAAAATTCAAAAACTTCTATCAGTATTGGAAAAAATATTAATATCATTGAAAATTACATATTTAATTAAACTTAATAGATAGTAAAAAGTATTATTTTCTTTTACGTAAAAAACGGACAAAACTTTTCCATAGATCTAATATTTCAAATATTGTGTTAAAAAGACATACTACTATCGATATAATTAATAATTTTTTTAAATTTTTCTACATTTTTAACTGAAATATGAAAGTAAATTATAAAGGATGAGTCTTTTATAATTTCGGTATTAAAAAATTAATAAAATTTAATATGCTTAAGTGAGTATAAAATTTTACTAATTTTATTTGTTAATCTTTTTAAAATATATATTTTTTATAAAGCACACTTTTTGTTTATTATTTGTAATTTAACATTAAAAAAAATCATTCATTTATAACAAATTTAAAAATGATATATATATATATATATATATATAAAGATTTTGATTTAAAAAAAATGATAAATATTATATTTAATTTTAAAAAAATGATAAATATTATATCTGAAATGAATTTTATATATTATAATAAATTATCTCCTTCAAATTTTACAAGAAACATATTGTAAAATATTTTTAATATACTTTAAAAATGTAAAATATATCTTACTATTTCAAATTTTTTGCTCCCGCGATTCTTATATAAATAAATAAATAAAACTGTTGCTGACAAGACGAATGAACAAGTAAACTTTATTAAGATTTTATTTTTAGATACGTTATCTATAATATTCGTAAAGATTGTCATAAATCAGTGACAAGAATTTCTAAAATTAATAAATCGTATCATATTTGGTTCTATAAAAGTAATATACTTTATCTGTTTATCATATAAAGATATATACACCTTAATATATTTTTTTATGAGATTTATTAAGTCGTTTACTATAATTGTGAACAAAATAAAGAAAATAGTTATTTTTGATATATGAATAAATATTAAATTAAATTAACGAATAACAATATTTTTTTATAAAATATGAGATACAAATTATTTTTAGCTATGTTATTAAAAAAAAAATAATTATAATTAATGAACAATTTTGCATAAATGAATTAAAAAAGATTATCAAATAAATCTTCATAAATTTCTTGATATTTTATTATAAACTATGTTTTTTTTGGTAATTATTATTATATTATTAATGAATTAATTTATATTTTGTAATATTTTTGAAAAAAGATTGATGTATTTAAATAAGTAATATTTTGTTTGTTCTATAAAATTTACCAATGGTTTGTTAAACTTCATATAAAGTCAGTTAAATATTTATTATGATATATATATATATATATATATATATATATATATATATATATATATATATATATATATACTCGAAATAGTGGAATAAATATGTATAAATGGATATATGTACATAAGTTTGTATTTGTATAAAAAATACATCATTAACATTTTAAATTAATTCATGAATCAACACATAACTGAACAAAAGCAATCATTTACATTTAATATATACAAGAAGGACTTTTTTTGACAAAATATTTTGCATTTGACTTTTAAGTAGAAGCAAATAAAAATGTACATATAAAGTATATAATTATATAGGTACATCGACATTAAATACTATATATATAAAATGTATAAATATATCTTCCTACATATATACCCCTTTTTACGTATTTATTTATCGACTTGTATCTAATGATGTCGAAAAGGGTCAACAAAAATGCACTTTTTGCAAACAAAATTACTTTTTATTGTTGTTTCTATCCAGAATTGGAATCGCTGTGGTTGGACATTGACATGAATTTTAATCGTGACAACCTTTTATGTCGGATGCCGATGTCACATGTAATTGTGACGGAATCTACTAGAATAATATTACGACAGGGTACGACGTACATGGCATTTCTTCGTGCAGAAAATCGTATATACATCAAGATATACATAACAATACAGACACACACATGTACAGATATCTACATATACATAAAGACGCGTATGTACAAGAACATTTATATTTTCCATCCCGATTCTGCAAAAAAACAACGAAGAGTTAAAATACCAAATTTATGAAAGAAGCGAACTGAATATCTAAACATTACTGGAACTATACCTTTGTGTTCGTAAGAAGTTTAAATATTTTTTCTATAAAACGTGTCTTTTTTACATACATAAAACATGTATTTATGTATATATATATATATATATATATATATATATATATATATATATATATATATATATATATGAACAATATATTAATATTTCAACAAAAATGAAAAATAAAAGATAAGTAATGAAATTTTATTACTGTTTACGAAGTAGAATTGTTGCTGAAAGTTTGTATTTCGATCATGTTTATTCCATCAATGTTTAAATTTAGTAACTTTATATACAATTTATTTAAATTTTCATGTAAACAGGTAAAACAATAAATGTTTTTAATGAGAATATCATGACTAAAAATATAATGATTTTTTTAAGTTTCCAATTCTTCTCTCACATAAGTATTAATTTTGATCTAGTAAATATATTTTTCTAATTACCATTCAACAAATACATTCCATTTATTAAGATTTTTATATTATGTCATAATTAAAAAAAATCTATTTGTTTTAGAACTACGCCGAATTTATTTAATGCATATAAATTATTATTTCCAATACCACATTATAGTAGAAAATGTTCAATAATTACTTATTGTTGATTTGGTTCATCGTTAGAGAATTGTGTTATGAAATTTTTAATAGATTTTTAAATTAATTTTCATTTATTGATTCATTATTTTTTTTCAATACAACGTTTTAACGATTGTAGAACTGCTATCGAAATGCGTATTAGCTGTTGTTACAAACAAACAAATTGAATAATAAGTAATTACTGAACACTATCTAATATCTTGTGATTGTGGAGTTAATAATTCATTTTTGTAAAAAATCAGGAAAAACATAAAAAATATAGTTTTAATATAAACGTTTTACTTATCCAAACACCAGATGATTTTGTAATAATATTCAATAATCATTTATTGTTCACTTTGCTAGCTAATGTGTATTTTTGTAGCCATGCAATTATTTTCAGAGCATTATATTATAAAATATAAACTGTTGATTAATATCTATATTACTTACACATCTATTCACCTTTATTTATAATTATTTAACACATATTTAATTACCTATTTGTTTTTTCATTATATACATACATATATACATAAACACACACACATATACATAGATACATACATACATATATATATATGCGTGTGTGTGTGTAAATAACCATCTATATTTTGTAATACGTGCTCTGAAGATGATGATAGGATCATCAAAATGCACATAAACAAATAAAGTGAACATTAAGTGATTACTAAACATTTTCATAAAATTTTATTATGATAGGGTGAATGACTCATTTGCATTAAATTTAATTCTTTACAGTAAATAAATAAATACCTTTAACTAGAATTAGAAATCTTTTTGAATATATACATAAATATTTATGTTTGTATGTATATGTATTTATCAGAAATTAATTAAAATCAATTGGAAATGTATTTATCAGAAATTAATTAAAATCAATTGGAAATGTATATATAGATTGTTTAAAATTAAAATTGATATTAAAATAAGTTTCAAACTGTCTGAAGATGACATTCATGTCAAACTCATACCATCTGAATTGAAAGTGATACAGAATAAGACAACCAATAATTATGTATAAATTAATTAAATTGTTGTTTTCATCACTGCATTGATTACTGTTGTCAAAATAAATCCCTTTCAATCAATTAATTTTTGCTAAAAATTCAAATAAATAAATTAATAAAAATTTTATATTTTTTTGGAATAGAAATGTATTTTCTATGTAAAAGTATTACGAAATGAATATGTTATTCTTAATCATAAAAACGTTTAATACCTATTATATATATTTTTATAAAAATAACAATATTATCTGGTTATTATTTTTTTCGATATAATAAATATCAGGATATTATTATTTATAATAAAACATGTACAAAATTAAAAAAAAATATTTTTGATATTTAAAACTGGAAATTATTCACGATATTTAAAAGTTGTTTACGACAGGTATAATTAATTTTATAAATTTTTAATTGAAATTTAGGTTACTGTTTATTTTGAAATTGTGGCAAATTCATGTTTACACAAATAAATTATCACCCAATATACTAGAAAATGTTCAATAATCACTCACTATTCATTTGGTTATTTATAATAACAGTAGATAACATGCATTTCGATGGCGATACCATCATCGTTCGAGTATTGTATTATAAAATCTTTCTAACATCTTGTGGCATTAAAGGTGATAATTATTTGTGTAAAATTAAGGTTTTTTCTAACTACGAAAAGAAGAATTTTATTAAAAATATTTTAATAAAAAATTATTTTTTTGTTTAATCATTTTTTTAGTAAATAATATTTATTATTGTTATATTTTGAAAAATTATAACACTTAATACAAGAAAATTAACTTCAATATATGAAAAATTAATTTTACTTATGGACAGTCTATAATTTTAATATAAAATTAATAAATAATTCCAGAACTTAAAACTGAACATTCTGAAACTAGATTATACTATTAATAAAGAAATAGAATTTATTAAAAATATAAATTCAACTAAACTTATTTATTTAAATTGTTAATTGCATAATAATTCAGAATATGTTAAATACTGTCTAGTCTATATTAAAATTTTGATTTTTAAAACATTATATATTAATATTTAGAGTGAGATCGATTAAAGAGTAAAAAAAAATTAAACGTTCAAAATTAGCACATAAACAATCTTTACCTTTTTTGTAGACTATTTTATTCATAAAACAGAATGTTTATTACAGGTAAAATACAAAAGATGAAGTCATTTAAAGTCACGAAGTACACCTACAACCTTTTTTATATAATGTCTGTTTAAAAACGTTCAGAATTGACCATATATGAATAACTATAATTTCTTAATAAATATGTCAAATGACTCAATGAATACGCCTCTGTATTTTTACAAATTTTTATAAAATACTAAATTTATATATATATATATATATATATATATATATATATATATATATATGTATGTATGTATTATAAATTCCACCAAATAGGCTTATATTTAACAACAAAATTTAATTAATAATTTCGTATGTTAAAAAAAAATTTTCATTTATGATAAACTTTTCTAATAGTTTTGACCTTTTCTACAGTTTCCGCAAAACAAACCTTGCAATTATTTTAACGAATTGAAAAAGACACAAAATTTCTTATTATTCTCGGTCCATTTACTATCCATGCTTCGACCTTTATACTAAATGATTCTTGTCCTCGGACAAAAAGTATTGTGAATTCTTCCAAGATCATTCTATTTAGAAAAGGTAATATAATAGAAGTCCTTCAGAATAATAAACTCTTATATTAAGAACTGCGCAGAATGAAAAAAATATTAAATTGAAGCAGTCCAAAAAATAAATTTATATATATATATATATATATATACGTTTTTGTGTGTATACATGTATGTATACGTGTTCTGGAGTAAGATATACGCGACCTTTACAACACTTAACTGTGTTTCACCGAACTCCGTGTTATTTATCATATTTTTTCCGGTAACACCACGTCCGTGTTCTCTTCTACATGATATATCTGACCGCAGAGATAAACATATTACGCCCCGTATATATTATATAAATACGAAACGTTTAATTTAAGCTCTACGTTATTTGTACGTGTTATTATATATTTATATATTAAAATAGAACAGTTGACCTCTAAAATCTCATTATGGATACGGTTTTTGTATTTTTATTCAAATTAAATTAAAAATATATGTGATTTGACTTAATAATCATACTAACAATATTTATTTTATATCACATGTGTAAACATTTAAATTATTCTATATAAATATAAATGGACGATAATACTAGAATATTTAAATTATTGTAATATAATAATTAATCAAATATGATTTTTGGTTGAGCTATTTATAATCTAAAATAATGTAGAAACTTAAATAAGTAATAGTCGTTTACAAATATTGTAATTATTAAATGGGAATTAATGGTAAATAACAATTAATTCTTTATTTGTCTTTCATTAATTGTACAAAAACATATTTTTGTATTTAAATAAGTAAACTTTTTGATATTATTTTCAGTTGCGTGATTATTATTTTAAACATATTTTTTAAATATACATTTTTATTTTAAGATTTATAATTTTAAAAACAAAAATTGTCTATAAAAATGTTATACCTATATAAAATTTTAAATATATTTAATTGAAATACATTCTTTTTTTTATAATTTATTACTCAAACAAATTTTTCATTCTTTCGCAATTTAATTCAACACTAAAAACCATAATTAGACATAAGAATATTCAATCTACATATACTAGTATTCCTCTATCTATAAATTTAGGACTAAAATCTTACGAATAATTACGAAAATAGTAAACCGCCACTGAAAAGAGGAAAAACGGTATAAAATAATTATTATTATCAACCTCTCCTCATCCGTTACTGGATGAAGGTCTCTTCAATATTTTTTCCACTTCGACCAATCCATTATTTTCTCTCCAGCCCATTCCAACGAATTTTCTATATTTCTATACCATCAATTTATGGGTCTCTTCTTGTGTCTTTTTACATATCGAAGTTCTTAATCTATAACTTTCCTTGTCAATCAGTGGTCCACTCTTTTTGATATATAACTGGTCAATTTCCATTTCAAATTTTTGATTTTTATCTTAATATCAGTTACTTTTATTTTCTTTCTGATTCATTCGATTCTCTTTCTATCTTTTCATGTTATCCCTAACATAAATATTTTTATACTTATTTGTGTTATTATCTAGATCTACAAAATTAGTCTAGTATTTAAGACATATGTTTCACTATCATAGATTATAACAAGTATGATGCATAGATCAAAAACTTTCTTTTTTAATCATAGAGGAATATACAACTTTATAATGTAGGAATTTCTTCTAAATTGACACCATCTCCTTTTTACATATTTTTAATTGCCGTTTTTATTTCTTTTTGTTTGTATTTTCATTGATTTTAAAATTCATTGACCAATACTTTTAATTTACTGAGGTTTTTTATAAGTCAAAATTTTGGATTTTCTTCATTAAGTTCTTCTATTTTTTTAGGTCATCTTAGTTTGTCGAGAAAATAATAATATTATCAGCAAATTTATATAATAGCCATTTTATTCATAATAAAATTAATTTTTTCTTTTACTAATTTTAAATCATATAAATAAATGTCGTACGTTAGTAATAATTATTTAGTTATATTTATATTTTCTTAAAAATGATTAATAATAAAAATGATTAGTTTATATATATATATATATATATATATATATATATAATATATATATTTATGACTTTAAATAAATTGTTGACTTTAAAAAACTATCAAGTTTTATATCCAATGAAAAATTTTTTTGAAAAAATAAAAATGTTTCTTGTTATTCTGTAAAATTTACATTTTGCAATTTTTTAGATGTCAGCTTCAGAAATGTAATTTATTCTTTTTATTATAAATAAATAGAGAAGTTCTTAAATAAATATATATATATATATATATAGAGAGAGAGAGAGAGAGAGAGAGAGAGAGAATGAGAGAGCATTTACAACAAAATAAAGATATTACTTAAAATAACCAGTCGTTGACATCTATCTTTAATTTATAACATCTATCTGTAATCAATTAGTCATTTCTCAAAAAATAAAATCACTTTCATTCGACTATCGTAGTTACTTGTCCGGTTGTCGTTGTAATACCTCTACGAATCTGTACCGATGTCTTATATTTATGTTTTCGACTTTACATTAGCCATTAATCACGTGTGTCGTTTACGGAAAGCCGTTGTAAATGTTTATATCAGTGTACAACTATGTGACTACATCATCGTGTCGTTACATCTCTGCACACACATTCACACACACACACATACACACACACACACACATACACACACACATATATATATATATATATATATATATATATATATATGTATGAGTTTGAAAAACTAAATAGGAGTAGTTGTATGTTGTCTGAACAAATCGGGAAATCAATATGATCACGTATCTTACAAATACTAACCGTCTACATTCCCAGCTACTGTTTAATGTGAAATACTTGCATTAAAATAAATTCTCAAATGAACTATTTGAGATTTTTTTTATTCAACCTTTATCAATCTTTGTACATTTATTATTATTTCTTAACGTAATAAAACCTTTTGGAAGTTTTTAGAAATTAAATCTATAGTAAGTTAGATAGTGAGTATAGGTAAAATATTATTAGTATGATGTAGATATAGAATTTATAATTTAAAAAATTCGTATTATTTTGAATTGATTTACATATCATATTTCTGATATTTTTTTCAAATAAATATAAATAGTGGTGAGTACTTTATTAATTTTTAGATTATTTACAATAATTTTATAAAATACTTTTGTAATAAAATTTATTGTAAATCGACAGTGATTAATCTGATATAAATATATTTTTTTATTTTTTCCATTTTTTAAAAATCATTAAAAATAAATATTATTAATATTTATTTGTATGATAAATCGTTTTAATGTATTTTTATTAAATGATTTTAAAAATAATTCTTTGGATTTTCAGTTATTTTAAAGTAATATTATGAAGAAATCTATACAATTTTAAATTTAAACGAAACAATTCGAATAATATATACAGAATTTTGTGAATTAAATATCAAATATAACGTTATATAAAAAAATCAGTAAATTACTTTCATAAAATTTATTTAAAATAATATTAAAAAATATTTCGTTGATATAATTTAAATAAATATAACTTAACCTTATTTAAATAATCTTTTTGAAAATAGGGAATTTTATCATTCGATATAAAATAATTTAATTTTATTTATTATTGTAATTCATTCACAGATACAAAATATTCAGATACAATAAATATATATATATATATATATATATATATATATATATATAATATTAAATTTTAAAATTATCTTGACTGCACAACAATATGAAATTAATTATAAAAACAATTAAATTTACTTTATAAATCGTTGACTGATCAAAATTTCTTACACAAAGACGTTTTATAAAGTTATTGAAAAACATATCTCTAATATATCTAGTTTTGTATCCTCCTATCTTCTTGAAGTAATTAACGCCCGTGAAAACATCAAAGCTACATGTCTAATGTACATTGAGCCTCGACTCTCAGAACCGTCGATGTAATTCGAGAAAATGAACATGCATTCTTTTGCTGCATTCTGAACAAGTTATATAGAAATGAGACCCCTTATATGTGCAAGAAACGTACACTGTATATATATATATATATATATATATATATATATATATATATATATATATTTGTATTTAAACACAGGCACGTATATAATGTACAGATAAATGCGATACGTTCATGTATCAGATTAAAAATAATTACTTGAAAAGCATGTCCCTTTATAATTGATCCCGTTTATATGTAAAACAGAATAAATTAAATATACACTTTTGAAAATGTTGTGTGTATCTGATAATTTTTGAAAGTAACCGTTTGACGATTTTATATCATAGTTGTTAGAAAATATATTTTATTTTTTTTAATTTAATTATAAAAATTATACTCTCTCTCTCTCTCTTTTACAGACACACACACACACACACACACACACACACACACATATATATATATATATATATATATATAGCACTTTTTGTATAATAGTTTTAGGAAATAATTAATTTACATAAATATATTAATAAGTTCTTAAATGAGGTCAGAATGCACATTGTATATAACTACAACAATGCATAATATTAAGACACTCATCTAAGCTAACGACCTCCGTATGGAACCATTCTGTACATGAAACTTAATATTAATCAAGGTGTATACATGTAACGACGCTAAAGAACACTTAAGTCTCACGTAACAATTTATAAACTGTTCCTGTAGAACGACGGAATACAGAATTAATGTATAACGATTGTATTATTAGCATATTTTTCAAACGTGTAATACATTTAATGAGTAACAGCGAGGTTTTCTCATAATTTTAAAGTTGTTTTAATTTAATTTTTATTTTTAGTTGTATTTTTTCTCTCTCTCTCGTTAATAAAATGCGTTCAATTTTTTAAAATTAAATTTTTTTTTATTTTTATATTGGAACAGAAAAGAGTTAAATAAGATTTGTTTACTTGTTTTACGAGGAAATAAAATCGCAGTTCAAGCATAGGAAAAAATAGGTTGAAATATATATATGAAATTTGTTTGGAAAATATGATTAAATTTATTTTATATACAGCTTGCCATCTACGTCGTATACGCCTCCGTGCTCAAATTTACGTTTAGGTGTTTTGATATTTTTGCTACTAAATTTATTATTATGATGCACTTTTTCATAAAACCATGTGTTAATGCCTATGTAATAGCAGTTATATCGTGGGTCACTTGCGCCATACGATGCACAAAGAAAGTTTCCTAGATTTTTTTGGGTCTCAGCTATATACTCTAAAACTTCATTATCTTATTTAAAATGTCACTTCATTCAGTCTAACAATAATGTAATTATGTGGTAATATTGTGATCAAAGAATTCAATAGGATGGCCTAAACAATACTGAAGGATATAACTTTTAAAATAACAGAAATTAGGATTTAACATTAATCTAACTTTTATTTAGGACACCTATATACGATATATATATATATATATATATATATATATATATATATTTACTTTTAAAATAAAATATGTTTATTTTATCATATTTCAATATAAAAAATTGCAACGTTCGTTTAAATTTACAATTATTTTTATAAAATATAACAAATATTATTATTAAACATATTATTAATAAAAAATATTTAAGTTTTATTAAAAAAAAATATGTAATTATTTTAATTGTTTCAAAGCTCTTCTTTCTAGTATCTTTTTATTAAAAAAATTCTGTCTTATAAATAATATTCTAAGATATATATAAAAATCTGAATTTGAATCTTTACAATGTGAAGTATATGTGACTTAAGTGGGTTAAAGAAAAAGTTATCAAAAATGAATTCGGCAAGGAAAATTCCAAAGACTTTTGATGTTAAAGTCACGAAGGCAATATGATTTTAAATTTTTGTAATAAAAAACAATCTAGATTATTTACCATTTTAAATCTGTTCTTCAAGTAAGATCACTTAAGGAATTTTATTTAAATATATTAATTATAACATTATTTTTAAAATAATAAGCAATTGAAAAGTTGGAATATGAAAATAGTAATTAAACTATCTAAAGTTAGATATAATTTTAGATTTAATTACAACATAGAGTGTATAAAAAATCATCATTTTCTATTCACTGCTGGATGAAAACCTTCCCCAAAACTTTTCAATTCTAGTAATCTAATGCCTTTATCTTCAATTACATTTTGATGAATTTTCTCACATTTTCTCAATCTATCCATAGGTCTATTTATATTTCTAGATTCCTAATCAGTAATTTTTCACAAAAATGAATGTTTTTATTAATTAATTTTTTATTGTATGACTGGTTTTCATTTTAAATTTTTCATTTTTATAATATATATATATGTAAAAAAATAGTTAAAACTTAACAAACAACAGAACAATTTTTTTTGTTAAATCAAAACTGAAGGAAAGTTAAAATTTTCTTGTTTTTTTTTAAAGCTACCCTTCTAATATATTTTAATTAATAGAAGTAATTTATTATCTCTTCTTTATAAAACTTTAAGTATAATATAAATAAATAGAAAAATCTAAAAAATTATGTTATGTTCTACTGTATATTTCATATATATATATATATATATATATATATATATATATATATATATATATGTGTGTGTGTGTGTGTGTGTGTGTTTCTAATTTATTCATACTTAAAAGGTTTTATTTAATCCTATCAATTTAATTTAAAAGTAAATCTAGTGAAAAGGAAGTCGAAAACTAGTAATATCACCTTATCTGAATTGATTGTTATAAAAAATGCATTAATGATACAGAAAATAAAAAAGTGTTTTGAAAACATTAAGAGATAAATATATTTGAATAAAATAAATTATTTGATTTAATATTACATCCTACATAGATAAAAATGGTTTTGGTTTTAATGTAATTCATTAATTTCTAATGTATTTTATTTTAGACACGTCATTTTTTATAAAATAGATTTCTCTTTGACTCTTCAAAATGTAGGTCATGGGAAACGAACTTAGTTTAAATTATTTATTTGGTAACATGTATTTTTTTGTTCTTACATTATTTTTTAGATTTATTATTTTGAATTATAATAAATAAAATGATACATTTATGTCACTTGTAATAAAATATATTTTTTTAAAAAAATGTTACAATTTTGGAAAATAATAAAAATTATATTATTATTCGTTATTGCAAATATATCAATTAATATTAAAAATTAACAATTACTGTTTGTTTTGGAAGATTTTATAACATAACACTCTGAAGATACCGGTATTGCTATCGAAATGTACATTGGCTTATTGTTGTTATAAACAAACTATTAGTAATTATTGAATACTTTTTAATATCTTTTAGTGTTAGAGGTGAATATTTATTTATGTAAAATTGACAGTTATTTAAATCAATTTTTGATTACAATTATATTAATAATAGCACGCATTTTTAAGACTAAAAATTTCGTGACAAGATTTTCAATTTTGGAAATGAATAATAAATTCGATCTCCATTTAAATATAATTTTAATAGTCTTCATAAAAATGGTAATTTAAAGATATTAAAATAAAGAGAATTTTAAGTTCTGAGACTTTTTTTATTTATTAATTTTTTAAGTTAATTTTAGTGTTAGAATTATTTTTAAAAAATGAATACATAAAATAAAAAAAATGTTTTATTGCAATTTTTTAATGTTTTACATTATATATATATATATATATATATATATATATATATATATAATCAATTTCTCTCAATCTAGCTATGAAATAAATTATATATAATATCTAATGAAATATTATCGTCATTTTTATTTATATTTTAACATGGAATTTATTAAAAAAAATATCTAATCGTAATTTAATTCCAAATTTTATTTGAAACACATTCTCTCGGCATTATCTTAAATTAATTAAAAACTGAAATAAAAACATCTGGAAAAAATTTAAACTTACTCTCAGCTAATCGTTGTTCAATGCTAATTCAGTTCTCGAATAAAGATAGTGATTTTAATCGAATTTAAATTAAAAAATATAAATCAGCGGTTCGATCGTTTTGCAAATAAAATTAGTTCCTACAGTAATTGACCTATTCTCGAAACGATGTTCCGCCAATATTAGAATAAAGATTAAAGAAAGCACAACAAAGTTATTTATGATAAGAATAGTATAGTGAAACAAGTTGTATCTGACAAATCCAGATTAATTATACATGTCTGAGAAACCAACGACGGCGAGTGAACTGTCAACTCCGGCGAACCACAAACGTGGGATAACTGGTCCAAATACCGCACGTTTCTAGTTTTCGTAGACGTTTGACCCTCATGAAGCGGACAGACAACCGTTCCGTTGCGTTATGTGATTGCAACGGACCGTTTTTTTCCAACGTTTCTCCTCCTCCTCGTAAATATATTCCAGCTGTATGTATGTATGTGCAACATACGTACTGTGAATATGAAATAACAGTAGTATAAACTTTAACGCGTACGTTTAAATATGCGTATAATTGAAATAAAGGTGGGCATTCTAATGTATTCGGGTTTATTTACGTAACATGAGTGACTTCAAGGGTGAAAATGATGCAATGGAATTAAACCGACCTCCTACGGAAATGTTTCTAATCTAAAAATAACATTGAATTAAAAATATACACGTTAATTGTATAATAATTTATTTTGTAATGAAATTTACAGTTTATTAAATTTATTGTTCGTGTTTAACAAAAATTTATTTCACTTTCGCTGATTTTTTGACACAAATGAAATATATATTTTTTATATTAAATAACAGTAATTTCACAACTTGTCTCTTCAATTAATTAATTATAAATTAAAGTTCTTAATTATAATAAAAGCCAAATTGTATTTTTTTTTCAAAAAAAGAACAAATATCATTTTTATTTCTAAATAAAACTACTTTATTTGAACGAATTTTCTTAATTAAATAAAACTGTTTCAACGGAAATTAAAAAAAATATTTGAAGAGAGATCATACACTTATTTTTTTACTATATATAATTATACATAAATATAAATGTGTGTATGTATTGGCAAGCATATATAGGGTCATCCAAATGTAACGCCTAAATTTGTGTTTAATTAAAAAGAAACTTGTATAGAGTGGTGTATAGGGAAATATGTGTATAATTTCTTTTTTATTTTCAATAAAACACAAATCTAGGTGTTGCATTTCGATGACCCTTTTAATTATATTTGCGGGGTAGTGATGATTTTTTAAATATTACATACATTATATAATTTACTAACTTTAAATAAAAAAAAAACCACACGTAATTGCTGAAAGTTTTAAAATATATCGTCAAAAAAATTACATTAAGCAGAAATTCTTACAGGTCATTTACGTTGACAATTATTAAACATACCGATGTTACATTTGCGTCAAACGCAAATAATTTATTTTTTAATATTACTTTCTACGTATTCTCGTCTGGTAAAATCAAAATATTTTTGAAACGTAATTCGTTAATAAAGAATGCTTTTCATATAGAAAACATAATAATATATGTCTTAGATCTTATTCAGAACGAAGATAAACTTAAATTAAATTTTTAGATGATGATATGAAACAAAATATTTTTATAAGTTATCTTTTGATGTATTTTTAACCTTATAATGAGTTCTTTGACATTTTATGTCTTTGTACAAGTTACAGTACTAGGATTGAAAAGAGACGGAAGTAATAATAAATCTAAGATCAAAAGGGAAACCAGAAATATATTTTTTTTAATATTTAATTAATATTCAAAGAAAAAAATTGTTGATACTAACATTTGGATTAGTATAAAATTAATAATTATTATTGTCGATATTTGAAATATAGATATTGTAAATATTTACAATTTAATATATGTTAATCTTTTAATTATATATTTTTATAAAATGTCATTTATTAATTTTCTTGAAAATGTAAATGAACAAATTTTACAAATGGAGCAAAAATGCATTTAGTTTATAAATTTTAGTAAAATATTTGAAATAAAAATAATAATTTTAAATTAAAAAAAAAATTAATTTACATATAAAATTTTTAAAAAATTAAAATATTTTATTTGGAAAATATTATTATATACAATTTTTATTTAATAGTAACTTTAAAATGCAAATATATAAAAGAAAAAATATATATTTTTTTATTATTTGTGTACTCGTACTTTAAATTTACGTATTTTTGAATATGAATTTTTATAAATTATTTTTAAATCCTTATCGAGTGCAATTTTACATACTTGTAGTAAGTTTAATTCAATTTTAATTTTTTTCTAACTATGATATAAAAAATTATTTTAATATATATATATATATATATATATGTATGTGTATATATGTGTGCGTGTGTGTGTGTATTAATATGTGTATATTTTTATCAAAACATAAAATTCATTGATAAAATTCACATCTGCATCGCGATGAAAGTTATTTTTCTCAAAATTAAATTATAAATGATAATCGCATTACTAATTTCGAAAATCATAATTCGATCTTACAATAAATCAGATTTTGATTGCCGTAACTGAAATCCCAATAGACTGTAGCAGAGAGTAACGGTTCTATTTGCATCTCAAATTTAATTGCCTGCACAGAATCAATTTCGACTTTATCGACATGGTGCGTATAATAAATTACGTCAAATATGGAAATATCACTGTAATGTGTTCTATTTCGTTACAGAGGAATTATGAATATAGGAAATTCGCCGATTTATCTCTCTCTCTCTCTCTCTCTCTCTCTCTCTCTATATATATATATATATATATATATATATATATATATACATAATTCGAAATAAACTAACTAAAATTATTTAAATTAATATTCTCATAAATTATTTATTAAAAATATATTTCCTTAAAAACTAATATTTTTCAAAAATTAGTTTTATCTCTATGTACTTGATATGTGGATAAAATATTTTTTTGGGACTAACTTCTTATTTTAGAAAATAATTATCAGTTATAACATATCAATCCAGGTGTATAAAATTATTTCTTTTCTGAGAAACGATTTGTATGTAAATCAAATATTTTAATAAAAATTTCAATTATTTTCTTATAATTGAATCAATTTTATCTCTTATTCAAATACGGTCGATTTTATTTAAATATCTCTCTATTAATACTGATCAATTATCTGGTCTGGAAGTACCCACTAGTGTATAATTCCATACCTAATATCAAACAGAACTAGCAGCATGACCTTAATCTTCAAATTGCTTATTCGAGCTTTCTTTACTTCATACAAATACTTTTGTACGAGACATACCAGTCTCTCATAAATCTCTTATAATAAAAGAAAAGTTTCAGTCAGTTTTTTTATTCAGTTTTATTAAAAATTCAATGTTAGTTCTTTATTCGGTTTTAACATCTAATATATCTCCTTCGTTTACAAAATACATGTCTAATTCACAATACTGTCTGTCACATTTTAATTTACTAAACAAATTGAAACTTGTATACGTATGTTATATATGCATTACTATTTTATATAGTTCTCTGTATACAAAATTTTGTACTGAGATTACGTGCATAAATTTGTATGTAGGGTTTTATTTGTATGTAATACGTTATACATGAGCAAAATTAAATGTTTTTGTATGTATATATATATATATATATATATATATATATATATATATATATATATATATGTATAGTACATTCACATGATAACATATAGTTGTATATTTATTGTAAAAGATATGAGAATATCCATTCAGGCACATTTTTTTAAAAAAAATCTAATGCAAAATACTATTTCTATAAGTAATATAAATAATACAGAATGGCTCAAATAAGACTTAAGATAGTAAAAGATAGTAAGTAAGTAAGTCAATAAATATCTTAATTTTTCAGTTACATTTAGGCCACCGTATATAATAAATAATAATATTAAACCGAAGGGCTAATTTTCAAAAATTTTAGTCGATTAAAAATACAAGCAAATTCCAAATATAATAAATTAAAGGAATTCTAAATATTTGATATACTTTATCTTTTATTTAAAAAATAATGCTCTATGAAATATTGACCAGTTTCTCTCTCTATTTATCTCTCTCTCTCTGTCTGTCTCTCTCTCTCTCTCTCTCTCTGTGTGTGTGTGTGTGTGTGTGTGTGTGTGTTTAAGACGATACAAAAATGCATAAATATATGATTTAAAAAAATAATATATAAAGATAGAAAAAGAAATGAAAACATTTTAAAGAAAACCAAAGTTACAGGCATTATAACAAGAGTGAAAATTTTAAAATAAAAATTATTCGGTCATATAACAAGAAAAAAATATTGATAGACAAGATAAATTATTGATTGGAAACTTAAAGATATAAAAAGCTCAAAACTGTCATAGATAGATAGAACAGAGACATAAGAAAATTCGTTGGAATGGAATGGAAAAGAAAGTTATTTGATCATCCGAAATGGAAAGTTTTGGATAAAACCTTCATCCAGCAGTTGATAGAAAGAAGTTATTGATTATAATAATGATTGTGTGTATATATATATATATATATATATATATATATATATATATATATATATATATAAGTAATAGAAAATAATATTCGAAACACTTTATTTGCGATGAAAAATTATTTTTAGCAAAACTTTTCACATTTAAAAAACGATCACGTTTTTTCCAAACAACAATTGTAATAGTGAAAGCATCCAAGAAAAAGAAATCCTCGATTTTTTCTCAGCATACAATCATAAAAGTGACTATTTATGACCGGTAAATAGAAAAAGTATTCTGTTCTTGTATTTTCCATAAATCTGCCTGGCCCGTAAAAAATCAACGACCAACAACAACAGCAATAATATAAAACACAAGTACTTTATGTCACGTTTAAAGTAACACGGCCTATCGATTGCGTGTGAATGCGGCAACACCAAATACGGAATTAATCGACTTGACGACGGTACGTGGACAATTATCTTACATGAGGAGCGCTTAGGCTCACATTGTAATTAAAATCGGTACGATAAGAAGGTATGTTCACGCGACGGCGCATTTATATAAACGACACGTTTAATTCGCATTGCATAACAACTTGGAACGCTTCATTGGAAGTCAATTAAACGGCTGTGTGTAATTAATTGAACAAGCGTTCGTCACAACAACTTCCGTACGATTCCGTTACGAGTTTCACGGCTACGTTTGATTTTTATGTTGTCGAATGATCGGGTTTCAATTTTTATACCGAGTCAACAGACGGACTTTTTTTCAATAAATATTTTTAAAACAGCTCGAATTAAAAACGTTTCATTATTTCTTATTTATTATAATTATCTCTTAACCCTTTTGCTTTAAAGAGCGTTTATATACGTCCTCAAAAAGTGGACGTTCATTTATGTACATCCTCAAAAAATACTTTGAATTCTTCATATTTTTATGTTCAAAAATTATTATCATTTTATTAGTTTGTAAATAAAAATATCATACAAACGTTATCTTTCTAAAGATATTAAAATCAGTTAAATTATTTTTGAAAAATGTATTCAAATTACTGTAATAAACTTCAATAATAAAATTTTGAAGAATAGGAAACATAAACGTGTGTAGTCAGAAACTCGTTAGAGTCTCGGTTCATCAACAGTAAACGCATTTTTTTTTGTGCACTGAAACAAAAGGGTTAATTTATTCTGATATTGCTAAAATTTTTATTCCTAATTCCCTGCTTAGTCTTTTAAAGATTGTTATAAAATTATATATAATTTTAGAAATAATACTTAATTTTTGCTTTAAATTAACGAAATGTTGCTAAGAAACGATTAATGACAATTTTTTCTAAATTCTCAAAAATATAATATTATTTATTGTATATATTTTTTCACACAATTCTATATAAATATACTCTATCTCTCTCTCTTTATTTCTATGCACATATATAAATATATATATAAAATTTAAAAAAAAAATTGTTGTTTATTAGAAAAATAATATTTTTTTATATTTTGAAATAAAAACTGTAGTTTTACCAATTCTTATTTTTTCAGTTTGTTTAGTTATTCAAGACATTTATTATTCTTCAAAGTCAATATTAAATATTATTAAAACAGATTTATATTTGATGTTAAAAATTGAATCGAAAAATATTTATAAATAAGATTACAAATTTAAGCAAAAATTGTTTAAAAAAATAATATAATAAAAACGTGTTAAATATTTGTTTATAGTTATTAAGAAAGAATTAATCTTGATAGTTTACCTAAATATAAATTTGTCTAATAGAAGTTAAGATTTACATTTACATAAGTATAAATATGTATACTATTTGTTTGAATATTAATGAATAAATTTCATACTATTTATCTGGAATTGCAGATAAATCTTATAATGTGTTCTACTTATAAAGAGTAGAGATGCTGTACAATTTGCATACATTTTCAAACTATTTAAATAGTCACAAAAGAAAAATAACCAAATAATAACAGCATATAAATTTTGTATTAAAAATATTGTCTTATATGCATTTTTTTAATTGTTAGATATATTTTGTGAAAAAATATTAAAATAAATATATGTTATATTCTTATTTTTATAGCCAAATAAAAGTAAATTTATAAAAATAAACTATTTAATGATATCATTTCAGTCTTAAATTAAATGTTATCTAAAGTTAATTACCTAATTTTAAGTTTATTAAAAATTATTTTACTTCATAAAAAATCCTTTCAAAATGTTTCAAGTTTGTTATAAAATAAATCAATATCATTTTTAATAAATTTTTGGCGAATGTGTATTTTGATTATTCTATCAAATTTACAATTCTTTATTGTGAAATCTGAAATTAAATTTTTAATGATGTGTTCTTAGAGTGAAAATATATCCATTGAAATATTAAAAATTCATTATTAAAAAAATAACAATTAGTGATTCTTTAATATAATAACAAATTTAATCTTAAATTAAAATTGTTTTTCTGTTAATAATTGAATTAAACGCAGTGTTTAAACCAATTCCGAAATATTTTATTATTATAAAAATATAAATATAGTTTATTTTATTTTCAAACATTTCATAGAATTAAATTTTATAAAATAATGTTTTAAAAAATTTAAACAAAAATTAAAATATTACGAAAGAATAAAAGGAATATAAATTATTTGCGTGACAATAAATAAGTAAAAACTAATTAAAATACGAGTTTTTTCACTTGTAATTATGTAATCTTTAGATTATAAGCCTAAATTATAGAGCGAAAATTTTAAATAAAAAAATAAATGAATTTTAATCTCAAATAAAAAATTAGTTTCTGTATCACTCCATCTTAATTAAGGTTTTTATTATATATTTATATATATATATATATATATATATATATATATATATATATATATATATGTACGATATAATAAAATATTTTTTTATTTATTTAATAATATTTAAGTTTCATATATGTACTGTAAATAAATAAACTTTGAAATCCATATAATAACTATTTTTATAACAATTTTCAATTATATCTATTCAAAATATTGAATAAGAAAACAAGATTTGGTAAACAAAATTATGTTTTCGTAACAGACACTCTCGAACTCTTAAAGTCTTGAAGCGGACCATTGTCGAATGAATTAAAATTTATGTACATTGTAAACAGCTTCTATTTCTCGACAATATTAATCGTTTTATTTAGAAATACAAGACCATGTTCTTAGAAATACAAGTTCTTGTATAAGAGTCGTCATTATAATAATACTACTTAAATTCTTGACTTTATTTAGTTTCCAAATTTCATTGAAGATTTTTTTCCTTTTGTTGTTTAATTACAATAATATAGTGAAGGTATTAATTTGAATACACCGATTGTTTGTATAACGTTTTCGTGGAACTGTTCTGTAAGATCAGAACTTGGTCGGAAAATCTTCTTGTTAAATAAATTTGCATCTTATTAAAGTTTTTATCGGTACGAATGAGTTCATCGAAAGTCGTTGTATAATTTCGATAAAATGCTCTTAGAGGATTTCGGAAAAGCTACGTAATTAAATTTTAAGCTCTTAATGAAGTTGTTTATGTTTCATTAACTTCTAACAGATATTTAAAGGTCACGGTTTTGATGTCACAGCGTTTTTTAAATATAAAAGAGAAATATGATTTTATATTATATTTTACATGATTTTATCGGAAATTTCAGTAAATACAAGCTTAAAAAATATTTATTGTTATATTAATATTTGAACAAATAATTAAAGTTTTCTATAGAGATTTATCAAAAATAATGATTAATGTTATTTAAGTATTACTTATATATAAATGAATTATTAGTTATCAATGAAATTCACTAATTAAAATCTTGTAAAAAAAATTACAAAATATTTTTTTAACTATTGAGGTTACTGTTTTATATTTTCTGTTAAATGAAATAATTTATAAAAAAATAAAAACTCTTTATTTAGTATCATATAGAAGATCAATAAAATTTGATATTTATAAAAATCAAAAGAAAAATATAAAAATACAATGAAATTTTTTTTAAAAAAAATAATCGTAACAAAAATTACTTCTCTTGCTAAAAAATGAATAAAGAATACTTAAGATATTCTTGAACAAACCTTTAAATAATTGCTTTAAAGTATTTATATTTTTAATATTTGATTGTGATTTCTTTGAATAATTTGAGAAAATTTAATTATTTGGAAGAAATGTATTAACATTAATAAATATAGATTTGTATTTCAAAAATTTCATTTTAAGAAAGTGATTTTAATTTCATAAATTATTAGGGTTATTTAGAAGTTAAAATGATCAACAATTAGTACTTAATTGACTGTAATTTGTGAATTACTGATATTTGATAAATAGTATTTCTTATGAATAGTTAATTATTTATTATTTAATATTAATTTTATTATTATTTAATAGATATATTACAAAAAAAAAATACATACCAGTGTTTTCAAACTGATAAATTGAAATTGTTATTACATATTGTAGTTTTAATATGATCATAATTATTTACTAACGTGCCAAATATTTCTATATAAAATCATATACAATAATGTATATAAAATAAAAAAGCACAATTATATATAAATATATTCTTAAAATCAAAAAAAATTCTAAAATGTCTTCATTCATTTATAAAAAATAATTAAAATTGATCTCCCATAAAATTAATACTAAATATAAAATTAATAATACATTTAATAACTGATCTAATTAAGTAACTGAATCTAATTTAACTGATCTAATTAAGTAATTTTATCAATTGTACCCAGATTCCTATAAATAACTTTATTGGAGCTACTCAACTAATTTCTCCATCGTTAAACTATGATTTATTTTCTACTAATATAAGTGAAAAATATCAAATTATTTATGAGAATACCCTATATACATATATATATATATATATATATATATATATTATATTGAAAATTTCATTAAATATTTTAGATTAAAACAATATGAATTATCATTAAAATTCGTATAAGAAAATAATAGAAATCTTTTAACATTTAAATTAAACATTTGATTCATTTGAGTTTCTCATTCTTTTCTTTAATAAAATACGAACTTAATTTTTAAAAATAATTATTAAAATAAAAAAAATAGTCAATATTTGACAAAAAAAATTGATATCTATTTAAACGAAATTTAAATTGAAATATAATATTTAGTAAAAATATCATATTTATTACGAAATTTTCTACACAATTTCTTGTAAAGCGTTTAATTACTAAATCAGTTTTATTAGAAATAATTTATAATCAGAACTATAAATGGTCACAATTAAAAACGTTTTATGCTTCAAGCAATTTAATAAATATTCATGGAATATAATTTATAATTTAATCTCTTTGAAAAGTTGTTATATATATATATATATATATATATATATATATATATATATATACATTTATGTGAATAACATAAATAGAATTATTTAAATATAAGCACTGAACCGCATTCCATTTACTATTATTGATTGATTACATAAAACGACGATTAATTGATGCGCTGATGCGACTGAGGGATTAGTGTTAACGTATTCAGCTAAATACATACGCCGATGTCGCATAAATAGCACGTATACGGATCTATTTGTATCTTTATATATCATATATTTTATATATATATATATATATATATATATATATATATATACATAAAGTTAATAGTTCACTTGATATATCGACGCTATTCAAAGTGTGAGACAAATAGGTGGTTTTTATATACGATGAAAGTAGATGAATTGGTGCGTACTGAAATAGAATGATATCGGAAGTGGCAAGAAGAGTGAGTCTGTTGATCGTGGGCGTTAGTGAAGAGAAAAAGAAGTGAGACAACGTGAGACACGAAGAATAGTAATTTATTTCATGATGTTGAACGCTTCTCAACGGACAGACACTACGTGTTATATATATATATATATATATATATATATATATATATATATATATATATGTATGCTGAATATAAAAGTGAATGAAAATTTTGTTAAAAGTTCATGTACTTCTGTCCGAGATAGTGGTTTCATTTTCGGTTGAATGGTTTGATTTGAGTTGAGTGAATATATCTGTAATATTAATGAGACGATTCCAGGAGGACTGTTGAAATTAATTCTTGAATTATAGATGAAATACGGGAAAAAGAATAATGCAAATTCTGAAATGTCAAAATATTGAACATTTATCATTTTGTAAATTGTTTTTTTGAATTATTAATGACAACATTCGTAGAATTTTCATTAAACAATATTTGAAAACTTATAAAATATAATTCTATGAACAATATATATTTTTATGTAAACATTTTTCAGCGAGAAATCTTAAGAAAGCGTCATTTAATTTATATATTTTTTAAAGATTAAACCTTAGTGTTTTAAAAATTCTTTTAATAAGAATTAAATTTAAATTAGATGTAATTATTATTAAACTCGTTCATTAATATTATGATACATTAAAATTCTACATTTATCTGTTAAAATAATCGGTTAAATATATAACTAACTATGTTCATAAATGTGAAAATTTTATATCAATTCTACTTATTTGAAATCTAAATTTTACTACTATTCAAAAACACAAATTATTTTACATGCCTTTTTTATGAATTATATTTTAAACATAAATTTAATTATGTTTTAAAAATTAATAAATGATGTTCAATAAGAAAATTAGATCATTTATTATAGCAAATAAAATATAAATAAATAATAATATACATATATATATATATATATATATATATATATATATATATATATAATGAAATAAAAACAATTATCCGATGAATTACAAACAATAATTGGAATATAAATGTATATACATCAGTCTATGTATAGGTATCTTCTGGTTCATTCATTATAAAAGATATTTAAATTTGATTTTTTGCACGTTCCGTATCCAATTCCAGGATCATCGACACGAATTTATAGTCCTGCTATTCGCCGCCGTCGTTCTCAATCAAATATTCATAGAACTTTAAAACAGTGTATGTAAATTTAAATCGTGCTCGTGCAAATACAATTTAGACACGATCTTCATCACACTGAACCATCGTCGTATTATTTAAGTCCGCCACAATATATCTTTCTTCACAGGAACAATATGTGCGCAACGGTATGTAAAAGGACCTCGCGGTTCACTGGCTACAAGTAACCACCGTTCAACACATACTATGTACATAAATTATGTACTTGTTCACACACATCTTCACATACTTACTTTTATAACATATATCTATACTTACATACTTACATACATACATATATATATATATATATATATATATATATATATATATATATATATATATATATATTTCTCACTTATATTCTACAACTAAACAACTGATTATAAATCTTGCGGTAGGTCACATGTCTGGAATCAAGAAAAGGAACAAGTGCAAGTAAAACCCACAACGAGCCTCCTATATTATATATATATATATATATATATATATATATATATATATATATATATATATATATATATATACTTATATATGTTTATACATGTATATACACATATATATATATATATATATATATATATATATATATATATATATATATATATTAGAATGAAAACTGACAAAGCTTCGTCTTGTGTTTCATATCAACTATGTTGTTTTATCAACAAAATATCTCTAGTTCACGTCCCAGCAGGCAAGTCATGAAAAATATATTATTTGTGTATGCTGAATTCATAATATTACACATCCTAAAAATGACACGTGCACAAATACTTACATGAGACATTTTAATATTTATATGAAGAAAACTACTTCAATTTAACAGTTTTCAAGACACGAGATCTTGTAGTTTTTTTAATGTTTATCTTATATATATATATATATATATATATATATATATATATATATATAATGTGAGATGTTTTCATAAAGCATGCAAATAAATATAATCTTTAAAATTTATGTGTATAATAACTAATAGAATAAATATGGAGAAATATATTATTTATAATTTATTTCACTTATCATCATATAATTTTTTTACAAAAAATAGACATTGAATAATTCTTAAATGATTTCAATGAAAAAATATAAAAAAATTTAACCAGTTTTTTTTATTTAATAAACTCTATTTAATCATAATAATTAATTATTATATTTATTAAAGATTTATAATGCATATTGTGATTTTTTAAAATAAATGATATAAAAATAAGTAAAACTATCAAAAAATATACTCTCTAACTATTTCATAATATCTATAATGCATTAATGTTAAAATTTATAAAAATCAAATGTGATTGATTTATTTTTTAAAAAACATATTTTTAATAACTAAATGGAAAAATCTTACCACAACTTCAACAGCCATAATATCAATAAAAGCTTACCTGAAACAAAGAAAAAATATTAAAATTACTGTATATTGAAAATATTATTTTTTTCAATTTAAACATATGTATTAAATTATGTACTCAAATTCATATTTCTACAATTTGATCACATATAAGTGTTTTTTAAGCGTGATATAACTTTATAATGACATTTAATATTTTTCTATATTTGTTACAATTGCGATTAGTATTTTTTAATTATATGTGAAAATAATGCGTGTATATATATATATATATAAATATATACACATAAAGAGAGAGAGAGAGAGAGAGAGAAAGAAAGAGTGAGAGAGATCTAAATAAGACTGTAGAGTTGAGATAATGTTTTAATATACATACTTCAGTTTCTTTGTACCACCCTGTATGTGTGTGTGTGTGTGTGTATATATATATATATATATGTATATATATATATATATATATATATATATATATATGTATATATAAATAATTTAAATTATTTCATACTAAAAAAAAATTACAAAAAGAAATATTATACTGAACACAAAAAATATTCTTATGATCTTTTGGATTCTGTTGTTAATTATTAGAAAGCATAACATTTTTATATGAAAATATACATAAAAACTATACTTTTTCAGTTTTATCTTAAAATTTATAACAAGAAATATTGTTCTTTTAAAAGTATTTAAATATAACAAGAAACATAAAATTTTTGGAATAAAAGTGGAAGAATTAAAAACAATATGTATTATATATATATATATATATATATATATATATATATATATATGAGCGTGTGTATTTTTAGTTATGTATACATATATACACACATACGTACATACATTCATACGTACATACACATACACACAAATCTCTAATTACAAACATCCGAGCAGCAAACGCATAAACTACTTCTTGAATAGAAGAAAACGCGCCTATGTGTAGGCGATTTTATTACCGTTCATATTTTCTCTAATTACCATCATATTTATAATTAATGCGTTCTTTGTTTATGTGACATTTTATTATCTTAAAAGGTACTTTGTATTTTCTCTACTAACGATATTTTACGAACAAAAGATCTTAAATTTGTACATATATTTTGGAAATAATTCTATTCTTAACATCTTAAATTTGAAATTGTTAAAAATGATAAATGCTGTAATTAAAATAAAATATTTTGCTAAGCAACATTTATTTGTTATCTTTAAACAATTAGTATTAAAGATACTATTCATTTTATCTCATTATTTCATTCTTGGAACAATTTGAATTAAGGTATTATGAAATAACACGTATTTTGTGAAGAATGAAAACTTGACTTAATATAAATAAATTATGAATAAAAAAATATAGCTAAAATTCTAATTACAAAAATACTTTCTGTACATATTTTTTTAAATAAAAGTTTTCCGTAAATATATATATATATATATAGTGGCTCAAATGAGACTGAAGTATTTAGCTATTTACTTACTTGCTTACCATCATTTACTATCTTTTAGTGCCATTTAGGTCACTCTATATATAATTAAATATTTTTATATTAATTACAATTTATTTTACTTCTTTATTATTTTACAATAAAAAATATTATAAATCAAGAAAATTTTATAACACTAAAAATTAATAATGGTAAGATATTTTTATAAAAGAATTCTTTGTATTTAAATGAATTTTCTATTTATTTATTTTTATCTTCGTACCTGAAGTAATGTTTTTTTCCAATATTTGCCGTTGAGGCACTGTTGATGTATTTTATGACGACAAATTGTAGTGCTTGAGTCATCTTCAGATATCTTAATACCTTGTCAAGTGTATATCAAATTGCTTGAAGATAATATAAGTATTGAAATCGATATAGAGAAATATATAAATAAGGGTTTATCAATAAATACCAAAACAAAAAAGTGTATTTCAAACCTATAATAGAATTCATTTTTTAAAAAACATGCAAAAAAATTACTTTTTCAATTAACATAAAAGCTTTTAATCAAAAACAACTTTGATAATCAAGAAACTTTATTATTAAAAAATTATTTATTCTAATACTAAGAACTTTTATGGATTGTATTTTTTTATAGGGTCATCCAAATGTGATGCCTAGATTTGTGTTTTATTAAAAAAAATATGTATATAGGGGAACAGGTATATATTTTCTTTTATTTTTTTTAATAAAACACTTCCAGGCGTTACATTTGGATATTCCTATATAACTCTAGCAATTATAATACAATATTTAACAATTGATTATTATTAATTTTTATCTAATAAAATGTATTGTTAATATTTCAAATTAGTTTTAGTTTAATTTTAAACTATTGTAAGAATAATAATTTTATTATAAAAAAATAATTATTTTAGTCAATACTATAAACTAATTTTGTAATTTTTTTTTTTTTTTTTTGAAAAAAAGATAAGAAAATGTTTATTTACTTATATTAATATATAAATAAATAAACGTTAGTATATATGAAATTGATTTTTTTTTCTTTAATAATATACAAATAAAAAGTATAAAAAAAATATCATCAATAGAAAAAAATCGTTCCAAAAATTTATATTACGCGTACCATTTTTAAATTAAATATTTATTAAATAAGCTTTTGTGTGCAATAGAAAATCGTCCCACATATATTCTTGGCATCTTAATGTTCTTGATTCCAAGTTGACAACGATTCATTTACGTACAAAATTTTGAAACGCATGTCGTTTTCAAATGGAGGAACAAGTATGTGTATATATATATATATATATATATATATATATAAGTGTGTGTGTGTGTGTACAGATACGTGTACATTTGCGTATATGTATACGATTCATTGGAACAAGTTATCCCTGTTACTCGAAATTAAATTCCTGCAGACGCGTAGTAACAACAATCAATTTCAAAATAACGCGACCGCACTAATTATAAATCGCCCGCTGTTATTTCATGTTTTCGCCAGGCGCGTTGGATTATCGGCATACAAGCGACCTTATAAAATTTCGTACACCTCGCGTGCGATTATATCTGAAATAATTCGTAATTAGTCTATCAAGGTCTGATATAACGCAGCGGTGGCACTCTCTCTCTGTGTTCGTTAAGTCAGCCAATTATTCGTTACACATTGAGATGTTATCTGCTGTGTAGTATACGTGGATTATTTCGGGCAAAGTTCCCAAATGTCGTGTACATACGCTCTCGAGATGAATTGTTGTGTTACTGGCTGCTGCTTGTGTACTTGATACATATTAAATGTCGTTATCGTTGCTTAAACAGTTTGAATTTGAGGCGAAAGTTTATATACTTACATATATACATACATAAATATATATATATATATATATATATATATATATATATATTTATTACATGTGTGTATAAGAGATAGAGTTTAGAATTCATATTTAATCATTGTTGAACATATTTGAATTTCTAATCTGAGAATAAATATGAAATGTTTTTACAACATAGTAACGTTTATTTACACCAAACATTTAAATTTCAAATTATGGAACAGAATATATAATAGTTTAATGAATAATGAACTTTTGATTAATAATTATTGATACTAAATATTTGTTCAATAATATTTTTTTGTAATATTAATAAAAAAAAATTTTTAGTATGGAATTCTAAATAAAATAGTAATAAAGATGAAGTTTATTTTTCAATATTCTTGTATATCAATTTCTGACATTCAGTTACTGAATCGATTCCAAGTTTTGAAGAATTTAATATCATGTCTATATTTTTTTTAAAAAAAGTTTAACGTACATTTTTTACTATTTCAAGAATTTCGTTCATATCAATTGTTATTATATTATAAGAGTTATTTCTATATTCAAAATGAAATTTTTTATTATAAAAATTACTCGAATATTGAAAGAATGTTTAATACGACTTTCCATTTCTTGTCAACGTATATTTTTCATATCTATTTTTCATTACAATAAATTAAATTTAGTTTTGTTTTCAGATATATATATATATATATATATATATATATATATATATTTATATATATATGAAATATAAATGGAATTCTCAATTTTTAAAATATATTATATCTAAATTTTTACATTTTTATATATTTAAGTATTGTTTATAATTGAAAATATTGTATAAATCTATTTGAACATCTGAAAAGTAATAAAAATAATTTAGAATCGAAAAATTCAACTCTTAATAAAATCATTTGTATTATAAAATTTTTTTTTGTTTTTTAATTGAAACATTTTTGTCAAATAAATTAAATAAAATACAGTAACGAATAAATGTATAAAAAAATTAATATATTTAAAAATCCACTATCTTTAATTTAATGTATACACATTTTTAATGAATTGAAATATTTTTTTTGATAACTTCTCAAATACATTCCAAACTAAAAAAATGTTTTAAAATAGTAATTGTCAACCTGATTAATGTTCAAAGATTTTAAGTGAGAAAAGAAATCTTTTATTTCGACAAAGTAATAATCGATTAATGTTCAGCCATTGGTTGACAGAAGCACTTTTCAAATAAAAAGAAAATAGTAATCATAATTCGATAAAATAATAAACTTTGAGAGTTTGTTCTCAGTTCTTTCACTTGAATCCAGATATAAAGAGCTGAGAAATCTTTAAAAAATAAATTGCTTTTTGTCAGATATGTACGCGCCTTTTCAGTATACTTTTGATTCAATAATATATATATATATATATGTATGTATAAATAAATAAATAACAAATCTAAGAATCCAATAAAAATGTAGGAGTTGATACTTTACTATATCATATGAATTTGTTTTTCCGCATTCGTGGAAAAATATTACATTAGATTTGTAATCAAATGTGAAATTTTATTTTTTCGATACGAATAGAATTGTATATATATATATATATATATATATATATATATATATATATATATATATATATATATATATATATATATATATATATATATATATTCATATATAATATTTTTAACCACAGTTGTAATTTATAATTTTTTTTATTTTTTTAAAAATTATTTATTTTATTTAATTATTTTTATTCCTTCTCTCTCTCTCTCTCTCTCTCTCTATATATATATATATATATATATATATATTTATAAATATAAATCCTAAATATTTATTTAATTACACTAACATTTTAAAATATAAATAATGATCTTTTTCATTTGAAAATTATTTTAAAATTCTTTCTCAGTGGAATTTGTATTACCTAATACAAAAAAATGAAAGTAAATTGTGTTATTATTCTTTGAAATGTTATTTCATTAAATATATAAAAATTATGTAAAATAAATATCCAGTTATATTTATATAGTACTTCTTTTAAAATATTATTTTAATTAAGCTCTTCTTTTAAAATATTTCCAATGCAGTATATAATATTATAAAACCTTGTAAAAAAGTCGTTTTATTTGGTTTCATCCTTGAGGCACTTACCTTAATTATTTTAAAAATATTTCTCTGAAATTGAGAGATTATTTGTGACTAATTAATATATAGAAATATTTAAATATAATCTGAATTTTATGATTTATTTTAATTTTTTATTTGTGTACTATATTTGTATAATAGCAAGATATAGATTAGTTTATGAAATCAAGAAAATGTAGTAAAGAATTTAATAAGACATATCTGTTCTGCAATAGTATTTACTCGGATGAGACATTTAATTAGGATTGTGAAAAACTAACCCAATTAAAAAAATAATTAACCTCATTTAAGATACAAGACTAAGCTTCAAATTAATTGTTAATAATATGAAAAATATATTATAGATTTCATATAAATGTATATCATATTAAATAACCAATAATATAATTAATAAATAATATTAATTCATTCTTCATTTAACTCAATTGAAAGAGAAGTTTAAAAAGATATTCAACATGGTTCCAGGCATAAAATATAAGAGAATAATCTTATGAGATTTTTTTAAATGGTTTTGAAAATAAATGCTTTCTATAGAAAAAATGAAGAGGTTTTATTTATGAATTGTAAAAAATTGTCAATTCAATCATGATTCATAAATAAGTCGATTTATAAAAAAATAATTTAATTTGTGAATGAAAATAATTTGAATATATATATATATATATATATATATATATGTGCGCGCGCGCGTGTGTGTGTATTATATTTTGTAATTTGCTTAAATTTTTAAAAATCACAACTTATAAAAATAGGTGTAGTAAATCTAAAATTTTAAAAAAAAATATTTTCTTCGCTAAAAATTGATATTTTGAGAAATAAATATTATTTTCATTAATAATATATTATTATTTATTATTTTATAATAAAATAAATCAATTTAGAACGTTTTGATTTTTTAACGAAATTTCCGTATTTATATATAGTCATGGTTTTTTATGTCAAATTTTTCGATTCTTTAAAAAATAAAATTTTATACAATTTTTTTCTTATACAACGATTATTTAGAACAAAATTATAACGTTTCTAGCAATAATAATAATTATTATATATTATTTTATAGCCAAAAAATGTTTTTTAGAGGAATTCGATTGAAAATTGACTGAACAAATTAGCATATATTCATTTTAGTCATTATTTTAATCAATTAAATTCATATACATAACTCGAAATAACATGATTTATTTAGAATAAAATGTCTTTTTACATAAAATACAATATTGACTTATAAAATAATCGAAATTATGAAGATTATATTTTTCGTACACTAGAAGTCAAAAAAATCAAAAAAATATTATTTTTTCCTAATAAAGGTCGTTGTCTTGATAAACAATTGATGTTTTTGTCAATGATATGTCATTATTTATGATTTTAGTATAAAATATTTCATTTTTAAAACTTTAAATTTTTTGACAAAATTTCCATACTACAGGTCATGATTTTTTTTGGCCAAAAATATCATTTTTTTAAAAACTGAAAATAATTTAATTTTTTGTTTACATAGTAATTATTTATGACAAAAATATTACATTTTGAATAAAAATTGTTTCCATTATCTATTATATATCATTTTATAGACGATAAACTAAATTTCCGAAAAATCAGTTTTTTTCGATTATAGAAATTGGCGTATATCTACTTCAAAAATTCTTTCAAATTATTATATTTGTACATACTAGCTTATAGAAACATATGTAATTGTAGAAAAAAATTGTGCGTGTTATATGAAATTTTCCTTTAACAAAAATGAAATTATGAAAAATGATATTTTTCGCAGATTAAAATTTGAAAAATCAAAAAATATTATTTTTTTCTAATAAATGTCATTATTTCTATGAACTATTGATGTTTTTATCAATAATACGTCATTATTTATAATTTTAGTACAAAATAATTTATTTTTAAAACTTTCGATTTTTTGATAAAATTTCCATACTATAGGTCGTGGTTTTTTTGGCCAAAAATATCGAATTTTTTAAAACTAAAATTAATTTAATTATTTGTTTATGCAGTGATTATTTATGATAGAAATATCACATTTCTAGTGAAAATTATTGCTATTATCTATTATATATCATTTTATATAAGAAAGAATATATTTTAGAAAAACTGGTTTTTAATCCATTGTAGAAATTGATGTACTTCCACTTTAGAAATTTTTTCATTAATTTTACATATATTTACTAACCAACAGAAACATATATTTATGTAGAAAAAAAGTTTATACACGCTATATACATTTTTTTCAACAACAGTGAAATTATAAAAAATGATATTTTATTTAGGCTGGAAGTTGGAAAAATGAAAAAAATATTATTTTTTTTTAATGAATGTCATTATATCGAAGAAAAATTGATGTTTTCGTCAATGATACGTCATTATTTATGATTTTAGTACAAAATAATTTATTTTTAAAACTTTTGACTTTTTGACAAAATTTCCATACTATAGGTCATGATATTTTTTAGTCAAAAATATTGACTATTTTAAAACTAAACATAATTTATTTTTTTGGCTATACTGCGATTATTTATGATATAAATATTGCATTTCTAGTTAAAATTGTTACTGTTACTTATTTTATATCATTTTATAGACGTGAAATCATATATAAGAAAAATCGAGTTTTAAAATGATTGTAGAAATTGACAAATTTCTACTTTAGAAATTCTTTTAATCGATTACACATGTATATACTAACTTAGAAACATAAATATTTATCAAGAAAAAATTTACATATACATATAATAACTTTTCTCAACAAGTACAAATGAATTTTAAAAAATAATGAGACAAGGTAAATCAAAAAAAATTATCTTATAATAAAAAACTGCAAGATAAAAGTAATGTAAAATATAATGAAATGAACAATAAATGATTATTGAACTCTTTAATAAAATTGTGAGTGTTGGAGTGAGTATTTTATTTGTGTTATAAAAAAGGGAGTAAAAAATTATATATATATATATATATATATATATAAAATTATGAGGACATAAATTTTATTTTAATGAAAGTAGGTATGTATAAATAAAATGCACATAACAAAAAATAACGAAGAACATAAAAACAAAAAAAATCAATTTAAATCACGCCATTATGAAAAAGCGTCGACGGCACATATTTCTTTTCAATATAAAAACAATCCAAAAACCATAAAAACATATCTCAGCGTTCGTGTGTTCGAAAAGCGTCGACATCGAACCACGATAAATATACGTCGTGACCTTGACAGACGTTTAACGTACCGTTGATATTTTCTCGGAAAGAACACGTTTGCGAAAATGTGCAAATTCGAACACTTCGATAAGAAAAAGTATGAAATTCGTTTTTCGCAAATGTCTTACAACATTCCAAAACAACGAAAATCGGAAACATTACTACCTTATGGTATATAAATTTTATGAACGGTTCTGATTGAGATGAATTCGAACAAATTCAATTTTCTTATTTGCATTGACGTAAATATTTTCAAAATAATTTGCATTGTGCGAATAACGCTTTTATATACGTTTCATTCAGAACCATAAGATTGTGTTCATTGTTTGTGTTCATTTGATTTTCGTCTCGACTTTAATTTGTACTTATTGTTTTAAGTCTGACTTAAAAACATTTCCATCAGTTTACAAATTTGACTTGCAAACTGTTGGAGACGTTTTACAAGTAAATAATAGCGATCGTCTTGGTTCTTCATAAAATATTAATAATGTTCTTGTTTATTTACAAATCTAATACACACATTCATACATACACATACACACACACACATATATATATATATATATATATATATATATATATATATATATATATAGGGTGGACCAAATCAAACTGAAGAATTTTGACATATATTTACTTGCTTATTATTTTTTACTATATTCTTTACTATTCTTTAGTCTCATTTGAGCTCATACATGATTGAAGAAAAAAAATTGAATATAAATACACTTCCTTTTTTTCAATACCAAAATTCAAATCAAATTCCAAATTTGTCTAAACTGACATTTTATATCTATTTTAAAATATTTATATTTCTTTTCAATTAGTTTTATTTTCTTAGTTAGTTAATTTATTTTTTCAATAATTATTTATTTACATTACTTACATTTTGAGAAGTAATAATTATTTATTTATTACTCCTTAAAATTTCAATAATTGACCCTAATTTTTTCAAATAAAATATTATGAAATTTTATAAAATAATTGAATTTCTGTAATTATCATTATTCTGTCATACACATAATAAAACTTTATAATGTTGCAATTTTACAATATTACTCTTTAAAGATGATAAAACCAAAAGTCATGTAAAAAGTATAATTATTTAAATTCTGTATAATAATTGTACTATAAAAAATATCCCTTTATTAAAAATAATTAACTACAATTTGTAATTAATTGTGCATATAAATTTAATTATTGAAACTTCATCTATTAAATTTTTAATTTAGTATATTAATATAGTTTTCATTAAAATTATATTTCATTATTTTTAATTATTTCATTACAAAAGATTTATTAATAAATATTTCTAATTTTATATGATCCTTTTTATATTTTTTTATTATTTGTTTTAAATCAATATTATTCTGTTACATTACCACAAAAGAAAATATATCTTCTAATTTTTAAAAAAATATAAAAAAATATTTTTTCAATATTTTTAAATATCAGTATCTACTATTTATAAAAATAGTACAAATTTTTCCATATCTTTCTACTTAATTTATTGTAGTAATTGGATACTATTTTATTTAGTAATAATATAACTGATTATAATATTAAATATATATATATATATATATATATATATATATATATATATATATACCTTTATGTGTACACTAAGATAATCAAAAAAATATTATTTTTAAAGTAAAAAATAAACATTAATTATGTATAAAATATTAACACAACATTATATTATGTATACAAAAATTTTAATATTTTAAACAAATAAATTATATATATATATATATATATATATATATATATATGTTTAATTTTTAATCCATACATTCGTTCAACTTGATTTTTAAAACAAAGAAAAAAAATATTGAATTTACAAAACTCTAAATAATTAGATTTCAATAATATTTTTATTCGTAAAATAAAATAATATATTTTCTACAACGAACTTATCTTTTTTAAAATCATCGAACAAAAGATATGATTAAATTGAATTGGTGACGGTTTTTCAAACAAAAAACGTATATTAAACATGAAATGTAAGCATGAAAGAATATAAAGTAGACTGTAAATGTGTTAGATGGTCAGTCGTTTGAGAAAATCGAGTTCGCTCTCGTTTTATCGAGCGTTCTGAACCATAGATTCCTTTTTTTGTTTCTGTGCGGTTTCTTCATCAAATCTTCTCTATATACATAGCTTAACAATTCCTTTTATTTGATTCCCTTTATATATATATATATATATATATATATATATATATATAAGAACTACGATAGTACTGGTTTTCTCTAACATCCTTTTATTATCTTTTAAGATATGTAGATATCCCAAGCTATTTAAATGTCAGTAAAAATAAATTTTATGTAAACTACTTTCTTCCTAAAAAAAGTCACTGTTTATATACAGTTAATATATTTCATTGTTTTACAAGTTATTTATCATTCATAATTGACACTCACCCACACGAATATATATACATACATACATATGTATATATATATATATATATATATATATATATATATATATTTAAATGTATGTACATAAATTTTCCAAACAGCGTCACAAAAACATATCGTAAAAATGATGTATAAATTTTTTTATACCAAAAACAAATGAAAACGAAAATTTTATGAGACTAAGATATTTCAACGAGTGTGGAGAATATATATAAAAATAAATATCAATAAAAAATAAAATTTATATGAAAATACAGTCAGGAAAAATGACTAGACCTTGCCCACGACGAATCTACTTGTTATACCTATATGTGTTATATTATCGATATATTCAGTTAACCTTTTATGTGCAGGGGGATTCAATTTGATAACCAGGAGCGGAAGTGATTTATATAGTATCAACCAGTCATATTAAACACTTATTTTTGTTTGATATTTTTTTTAACTTAAAATTCTCTGTAGGTTTCATTTAATATCATTTATATATGTTATTAGATTGATTTTATATATATATATATATATATATATATATATATATATATGAATGATTTGTGTACGTTGAAATGATGTTTGTACAAATGCATGTTTCCTGTGTTACACATCTGTTACTAATTCATAAATCATTAATTAATCGTTTCATATATAAAACCATTCATTATACAGATTAAAAATCAATGTGTAATTTATATAACCTACGCAAACACACACATACACTTACTCTCTTTCTCTTTATCTCTCTCTTTTACCATATATATATATATATATATATATATATATATATATATATATATATTTATATTATTTTTAAAAATATATTTATATAATATAAAAAAATGAAGTTAATAAAAAAATTAAAATCATTGATAGTAAAATACGTTGTTCACTATTAATTGTTTTAAGTTAAATTGCATTTTCTGATAATTGGTTAAAATTATATTCATTTTTAATTATTGAATTAACATAAAAAAATTTTTTGTACGAAAATAATAAATAAAACTAATAAAATAATATTTGATGTAAAAATATATTAAATGAAATATTTCTATTTTCATAATTTTAAGTAAATAAATTATAGCAAGCATATAAAATATTATCAAAAAGTAATGTTTTTTCATTACTTTTTTTGATATAATTACAATTTATTAAATATGACTTTTAATCTTTACTCTATAAATATAAATATTTTTTTTATGAATGTTATGTAGAGATTATGAATTAATATTATGGTAAATTTTAAATAATTATTTTTTGACACAGTTCACAAATTAAATATTGATAGCATCGTTGTAATAATTTAAAGAAAAGAAAAAAATATATAATGTACAAAATTTTTTAAAAATACATTTGGTAAATATAGTTTTATCTATTCAAAGTATTTACACAAATGAATTTTAACTCCAACACCACAATAGTTTAAAGTATTCAATAATCACTTATTGTTCACTTATTATTTATAATTATATAGTGTATAATTATAACGGCTATTATTATAGACTATATAATTATAAATAATAAGTGATTATTGACCGCTTTAAACTATTGTCGCCATTGGGTTAAATTCATCAGCCGAATATGATTCATTTTACACAAATGAATTTTAACCCCAACACCACAATAGTTTAAAGTGTTCAAAAATCACTTATTGTTCACTTTGTTTTGGAATTGTGGCTGATGATGAGAAAAGCTCTGACGATGATGGCGTCGCCATCGAAATGCATCAGCCGATATAATTATAGATTATATAATTATAAATAATAAGTGAACAATAAGTGATTATTGAACATTTTAAATTATTGTGGTGTTGGGGTTAAAATTCATTTTTGTAAAGTGAATCAACCACAGTTCCAAAACAACAAAATTCAAAGTATATTATTATAGATAGAAATTATAAATTTATAAACTCTAGATTTATTACTGGATACAGAATATTTGGTATTTTAAAATAAATTTAACTAAAGGATATATATATGTATATATATATATATATATATATATATTATATGTGCATAGTAAACTATTTATGATTATTTTTTAATATTTTGAACAACTCAAATATGAATCTATTTTTTAATATTTAACATGTAATTACATATTATAATGCAAATATTTGTTTTTTTTAAAAAAAAACGTTCAAATTATTATTTTAAAATAATGTTTATTTTTGAAGTTAGATCGATTTTTAAGTACTTTTAGTTTACTTATTAAGTTCAAAAAACACCATTTTAATATTGGATATCAAATATAAGAATTAACACTTTCCTTGCCATGAATACCGTTTTTAGTACAAACTGATTTTTTTAGCTTAGACCAAGTGATATTTTTGTCATTAACTCTGTAATATGTACTGTTTTCTGAACATATGGTGTGAAAATGAGTCACTCAAAAACGGCTTGGTAGAGAACGTGTTAATAACACTATAGAATAGAATATTGAACTGAAACTTTGATGATAATTATATTTTTTGTCACATAGTTCTACTACTTGGACACTATATGGTTATATTATATCCAATAATTTATTGTTTACTTTTTTGTTTGTATACATTTTGTTGATGATATAATTACTTTAAAAAAATATAAAACTTGATATAATTTAATATGATTTTATTCTAAAATTAATGATATTACTACAAGTAAACAAAAATAGAAATAAAAAATAATTATCTAACACAATAAGTTCTTCCAAACAATTTAATTTAAAATTGTGTTATATTTTCCGAACCATTCATTTTAAAAAACTTTTAAACTGTTATAATCTTAAATAAAAATCTTTTTTGGATTTTTATGTACAGAATGTTATGAATAAGAAGAATACAAAAATCTGTACTATAAAAAATGCAGCACCAACAATGAACAACAAACACACGACCGTGCTTTGATACACCAGTACTCTTATTCCCACGTGTCATTTTACGAACGTACTATTATTGGCATATAACGTCTTGGTGTAGTTTTTTTTCCCAAACGCCGCCATTGTAAAAATCTCAAGCCGTAAAAATACTATTTTACACGACAATATCGTCGACGATACCGCAGAATCGACATATCCGACGATTTTTACTGTTTTTATTCACTCGTATGCGCGATACGCTACATTTTATGCCATATTTTCACACTTTGTGCTTATATATATATATTATATATTACTTTATCTATATCGATACACACACAAACATACAAACTTTGAAATGTTTTCACTGTTTTCTAATACCGTTCAAACGTTTTTGTAAAATATCTAGATATTTTATATTGATTTAAATAATAATTTAGTTAAAAAATCATAAATTTCAATAAAAATAAAATGTTAATAAATATGAAAACAATTCAATACAGAGTTATTCATCACAAATTGTACTATTTGGAATGTTATTTTTCACAATGTATTTTAAAAATTTGACCTATATTTTTATTACAAAAAATGAATATTTGTACCTGTCAAAACCAAATAAAAATTATTAATTTCAGTGAAAGTTTGTATTTTTTTCGAAACATAATTTTTATGAAATATTAAAAACATCAATTGAAATTTTCGTTTTACATTGTTGACTTTTTAATACATTTATAAAATTTTTAACATTATACAGTCGATCATCTTTAATCAAGTCACCAATAATATGGTTTCATCGCTAATTCAAACATAATTTTCGTAAATATTATTTATATATATATATATATATATATATATATATATATATATATATATATATATATATATATATATATATATATATATATATATATATATACGAGTATATATATAGGGTTTTCCAATAATCGCTTCAGAAGTTTAAATAGAAATAAAACAAAAATTATTTAATTAATTAGTTATTTGTATTTTTAAGCATATTCTATGACATTAATGATGAAATATAATTTAATTCAGATGACCACCACAACTTTTCTTAACATTGTGCATTCATTTAATCCAATTTTTATTCACTCTTTCACATAATTGTGGTGCAATTTCATAAATTACTAGTTCAATGTTAATTTTTAATGCTTCTGTTGTTTATGGTTTATCAGCATAAATCAATGATTTCACATAATTCCATAAAAAATAATCCAATGAAGTTAGATTATATGATCTTGATAGTCGCCAAATGATAGGTCCATTTCGTGAAATAATGAACTCATTAAACTCTTTTTTTACAATTTCTAAGCAATGTTGAAGTATTAAACGTTCTATGATAATTTGGCAAACTATAATGAGTTGAAATGTCAAAATAAGCTTAAAATAAATTAAACATGGCTACGACCAGCTGTCAAAGTTCTGACATTTTTATTGGAAAACCCTATATATATATATATATATATATATATATATATATATATATAATGTTTTATGGATACTTTTGACTTTCACAATAATCAAAGCACTTCCGATTATCAAAATCAATTAAAATGAGAACCTCTTATTTGGTTGATTGCTTCGGTTAAGTAGAACAGATGGCATGTAATATAATCGAGTATCAGGAACGAAACTCATGATCCATGATGAACAGATTGTAAATACTTTAATTTCAATCAGAAGCTAAATGTTTCGAAACAAATCACCGGGATTTACATGAGACAGATAATCACTTTATCTAACCGAACTTTCCCTCAAAACGGTGTGATTTCGACATTCATGCAATTATCGTTTATTATAGTACAGGAGTCAGCTGAAAGTATGACTTGTGTTATAATATTTATTATTTTAAAAGATAGCAAAAGAAAAATTAATATTTTTTTTAATAGAACATATAAAATAAAATATCATTCTTAAAAATGTAATATAAAACTATGTAAAATATATAAATTTGTTTTCAATCATTTTTTGTAAAAAAACGTTATTTTAGTTAACCATTATTCTAACTAAGTTAAATTTTGTATAAATATATTATTAATAACCATTTGTATATTAAAATCCATGAATTGGAAATTAAATTAAATTTAATAGTAAAAAAATATTGCTGAAAAAATATTCAGATATTTAAAAAATATTTTTCTTTTGATAGTTAAATTAACTTCACTTTAAAATAAATAAAACACAATATATAACGTGTCATATATTATTTAATAAATGTTTAAAAAATGATAAAACTTTAAATAAATATTTTAATTTTTCAATATTTATTTAAATTTATAGCATATCATTGACAAATGAATATACAATTAAATATTAAAAAAATTCTAATAAAATAATCGGTAAATACAACCTATTTATTTTTATTAAAATAATTGTAAAGAATAACCAGTAATTGGATTTTTTTTCATAATAATTAAACATTTTGAAAAATAAATTTATAAACTTCTACTTTTTTAACTTATTTGTTATAAATATAAATAGTGTTTAGTTAAAAAATATTAAGTTTAATAATATTTACTTTTGAGAAATATTTTTTAAAGTTGTAAATTAATTTTTATCAACGTAATATTTTTGTATTAATTTTCTTAAAAAGTCTCGTATATATTTTTGTATATATAAATTGTATATCAGGATTTATTTCATTTACCAATTCATTGTGTTATTCTATCAAAACATAACTCAACAATCTCTTGAACTTATTATATAATTTTCGTTACATATAAAATTAACCGCCCTTATCTATATGCATAACACATTACGAAAGTAGATATCGTCATGAGATAAGTGAAAACTTGAGGGAAATAACTTTTCTTTACGACTCTTCGTTCAGATATTTCGGATAAATTGCAACGAAACGGAACGAAAGTGGAAAAATGTAGAAAGATGTAAGCGACGGTGGCTCTTCATACGTTGCAAGAGAGACGATGGCATTATGTAGACAATACGTGGTGGAGACACTGTAAGATGTTATTCAGATAGGAAGTACGACTGCGAAGAAAAAATGTGACAAGACGATCGTAAAAATCGTTTTCTTAATGTCAGATAAGATTCTTATTGCATATTAAAATTGAAGAGAAGAGGTTCAGCTCGCGCCGTGGAAAGAAAAATATATAGAACATATCTAAGTTAATATTTCATAAGTCGTCGGTTGAATATTTTTTCACGAGTTTCTAAAAACTTGATTTATTATCTTATCGAGTTGTTCTCTCGACTCAAAAAGTGATTTATATGTTATATTATATATACATACATACATTCATACAAATATATATATATATATATATATATATATATATATATATATATATGTATGTGTGTATGTATATCATTGTTAATATTTTTATATGACATAAATATTACAGAAAAGTTTTTTTAATGACAAATATTTTATGTTAATCAATATTAGTTATCAAAACAATAATTAAAAGACTAATTATTTAAGGTATTAAACTAAAATATCGTGAAATGAAATTTGATTTTTTAAAAAAAGTTGTCTATTTTAAAAATTATTAGAATTTATTTTTACAATACATATTTGTAACTGTTTGTAAAAATTAAATCAATTTATT
>CP092087.1:12962500-12987500 GCA_029203775.1 Neoneuromus ignobilis
TTGATTTAGTAAATACCACAATTAAAATAAAAATAAATATATTTTTTTACCATAAGAAAATATTTTTACAATATATATGCATGCTAATATTTTCACTCGATATTTCGAAAAAAAAACAGTTCCAAATGAAAAGAATGAAACTACATTAATTCTTTATCACAAAAAGGACAAGAAAAATTTGAAGAATTACCTACCCATTAACCTACTTACGATGATTTATAAAATTTTCACTTCATTTATTTTAAGATGGATAGAAAATCTATTGAATTCATCATAACAACAAGAATAAAACGGATTTTTTAGTAGATTTAGCACGATGGATCACATTTAAGTAGTAAGGGAAGTTATTAGTCTATGTAACGAGTATCAAATATTGCTCTTCATTGGATTTATAGATTATGAAAAAACCTTTGACTCAATCAATAATTTAAAGATATTAAATGCTATAATCGAGGAATTGAAAATGTATATATTGAACTCTTAGGAAATATTTATACAAATGTTATATAATTCGTACAAGAACATGAAGAAACAAGAAAATTTAAAATTATCAAAAAAGTGAGAGAGGACAATGCAACATTTTTAAATCTATTTACATCTGTGTTAGTAAAAGTATTTAAGAAACTAAATTGATTATCTGAAAGAATAAAAATAAATGGAAAAGTACTTAGTCACTTAATATTAGCTGATGATATTCTTATGTTCTCAACAAATCTAGGTGAACTGGAAAAAATAATAGAATAATTGGATAAAGAAATTAAAAAGAGAGGTTTTGTGATAAACTTTGTCGAGATAAAAGTAGTTACATATCAAAGAATAAAATTAAAAAGGAAGAAAAGTAGATATTTTTTAGAAAAATATTCAAAAAACTAAAACAAATTGTTTACTTTTTAATAAGTAAAGATTATAAAATTCTATAAAAATACAATATAAAAATTAAAAATTTTCACTAGAATAATATTGTAAAATTTACTTATTTTCAAAAATAAAAAAGTCAAGATATATCACATTCATTCGGTAATTTTTTAACAAAGATTAAAATGTCAAAAATATTTGAAAAATTTTGATTCAAACGTACTAAAAAAAAATTAATTTCATAAGAAAACTCAAAAATTTAATTAAAGTTTAATTTACTGTAAAAAGTAGATAAATTTATGTTTGTTCTCAAAGGTTTGTCACTTAAAAATCTGATGTAAGAAACGGAACCCATGAAAAAGTTTAATTAATTTTATAATGAGATTTTGTAGAAACTTTTTTCTTCATTATTTTCACTTGCTTTAATATTTCGCTTCATTATTTTAAAATTCTAAAGAAAAGCATATTATTTCTCGAAGATTTTTTATCTTTTTTCGGTATAATTTGAGATTATGTTTGAATTATTTTATTTTTTGGGAAAGATATTATTGAAAAAATATTTTTCAATTTTAATAACTTATTTTTTCAATCGTTTTAAAAAATATTTTTATATAAAAAAATATTGTATGTGTTATATGAAACAATTATTTTCGTTAAAAAATCTAAAATCCGGTGTGAACTAAAATTTTATTACACAAATGGTAAATGTTAAATACAACTTTTCATGCATCAAGTTCAAATGACCTCTTTACATGTTTCATTTCAAGAAACATTTCATTCGCCAACATAACAAATAACAATAATTAAAAATACATTAACTGTAAAGAATTTTAAATATTTATAAGGTAACGTATAAACCAAATAAGCTACTGTGTAAATAAATTTGGAACAGACGTAAACGAATGTAACAAAAAAGAATACGACTTTTTGACTGGGAAAAAAAGAATCGTGCGTAAAAAAAATCGAAACACGCCATTAACATGAAATTGAGATGTGCGAAAATAACATTGAAGTGAAGAAAAGATTCGTAATGATTCGATTGGCGCGGTTCCAGTTCAATGAACGGGAGATTCCCGCGGGATCGAAAGACGTCCAGAGTACATGTAAGCGCGTCTTGTTCGATTAGCGACATATGTAACCGGTTGCTTGTTGTATGTTCCATGTGTATTAGGAGACAGGTCGCTGTCGGAATTATTTACTATACAAACGAGTATATAAATTGAGTAGGTGATTCAGAAAGGATATACGAAATTAACTCTTACAAAAATGTGTCTAATAAAAAAATTACAAAAGAAAAATAAATCATATACTATATATATATATATATATATATGAAATATATAATTAGTTTTTACAGTTATACTTCTTGGCAAGTTACTCTTCTTTAACAAAGATTTATGGCATAAAATATTATTTAAATTCAAATGCACTATTATATAAGAAAATTATGATTGATATAAAAAATAGATATTATTTCTATTTGAAAAAATAAATTTGGATATAAATTATTGATGAGAGTAATTATTAATTTATATATTCATATATAGAGGTGGAGGGGGGTGAAAGATGGAGAAAGAGTGATAGAGAGAGAGAATCATTTCATAATTAATATAGTTTTTTAGAAGTTTTTGAAATGAAACAAAAAAATAATATTCTACTTTAATCCAAAATATATTTTCCTTTATTAATCATAATTTCTTCCATCTAAATCTTAAATTTTTACTACCCTGGTAAAAACTCTTGGTTTTACGCTAAAGAAAAAATCTAGTTCCATTCGAATATCTTGCTCTATATTAAACTATTTTCCACTTAATGTAGGTTTAGATATTTTGGAATAAATCATAATTTGATAAATCCGGATCGAAAGAATATGGCGATTTTTGTACCGTGTGAAGCCAGGGGTTGTTGTGGTGAAAAATTATGCCTTTTCTGTTAGCTAGTACTGGCCTTTTATCGTCGATAGATTACTTTAACTGGTCTATAATCTTTATATCAACTTATTGACAACAGTTCATAATTGATAATTCTATCCATATCCACCAAACTGATAGATAATCTTCATTAGATAGAATCTTCTCTTCGGTTATGGAGAACATGTCTCGTTGCTGTTAACCATTGTCTTCTACGTTTAATATTGTTATAATTCAATCCAATATTCTTTAGTAGTAACATTTTAATTCAGGAATGATTCCTTTCCCAATCTACAAAGATGAAAAATGCAGATATCCATTCGCTACTTCCAATTAAACTTCGATAATTCACAACGACTCACTAATAATTCTTTTCAGATCCCGATGGATTGTTGAATGGATTGATTAGAATTGTTCAGATAATTCTTCCACCGTTAATCTAGGATTTGTTCTACTATTATATGTAAAAATATTACAATACTTAATGGAGGACCCAATATATATTAGTAAGATATTCTCTTAATAAAATAATAAAAGCTTAAAAGTTAGATTAACAAATACTTAATTATTTCATTTCATGATTTCTAGTAATAATTTTTCGAGTAAAAAGTGGAAGTAATACAAATCATTTATATGAATTATTCATATTATCTTGAAAAATATTGGAAATTTATTTTAGTTTTAATATTTGAGTAAAATATTTTTCCTAATAATACTTATGTGTATGAAATAATTTTTAACAATGTTAATTAAAAAAAAAATCAAAATATATTATACTTGAATAATATATATAATTCGTATTTTGGAAATTTCTTCCGAAAAGAAATAAAGAAAGATTTATTATGAATAAATTCAGTAGAATATTCTCTACAAAATATATTTTTCCGTTTTGAGTAATGTTTCGATTCGCAAGTTACAAGATTGTTGATTTTAAACGATTAGAGAACCATTGTTAATTTCCCCAGAGATTTTGTAATCATGAATAAGTATTTTTTCAGTTATAACATTTTGTAGTAAATGAAAACAAATAGAATAATTTAGAGTAAATATTGAATCGACAGAATTTCTCAAACGAAAGCACATTTTTATAGAACCATCATCTTTACTGCAATCTTGTTACTTATAGTTATCATATAAAAAATAAAACTTTTTTTATTCACAAAAAGTAAATAAAATGTCAAGAACGTCCTTTAAACATTTATTTATTATTCGTATTTATAAAAGTATGATTTTTTAAAAAAAAAATTTTTAACAGGCAATATATCGAGATAATTATTATTTCAGTTTCAAATTTATTAAATTCTCATTTTTTTGTAATAAATACACACACACACACACACACACACACACACACACATATATATATATATATATATATATATATGCGAAATCAAAAGACCATAAGGCTGAAGGGAGATATTTGCCAACCTAATATATATATATCCAAAAAAATTCTAATGATTATTTTTCTAGTAAACCAAAAATTACCACTACCTACTGAACCAACTTATTTAAAATAGTAAATAAATTAAATGTTTAAATATTTATTTATCTTTTATTTCAGAATCTGTTTTGATATCAGTTTAATTATTTTTAAATTCACATAACTATTAAAACTAATATAATTTGGCACGACTTCTATATAACACATCCGATATCTTTCCAATTTTGTTTATTTTATTCCGGCATGTGATTGAATAAAATAAATAAATCAAAGTACAATAATAGCAGGTATATTACATTAAAAACAAAGTGGAACTAGAACACTGTTTGTTTTCATCTTTTATTCTTATAAAATCCAGCACAACTTGTTTTCTTTTTAAAAAAAACTGTCATTTTCAGGTATTCATTACAGGATTTTAAAAGGAAAGCAAAAGCACGAAACATTGTATACATATATATATATATATATATATATATATATATATAGTTTTCATGCAAAATTGAAAAGTTAATGGCCCAATGTCCCACTTTGAGTAAGTACTAATGTTCCAGTGATACCGGAGAACAAACAAGCTAATTGCAAAGTACGTGAAAGCGCAGATGTCTTTTGAACAACTAAAAGAAGTGCGCCATATTGTCACTATATTGATTTTCAACGTCGAAAAGTTTTTCCAGTTTTAAAACAACTTTCGTCGTTTTTAATCTTTTAATATGTCGACGTGCCGATGACTAATATTAAAACTGTCATCGAATAGAATACAGAGAATTCATCTGTGGACATTTTTCACATGGTTCATGAAAAATTATGCCTCATTTAATTTGTTAACATTCTGTGATGGTCCTGTTATGAATTTATGTAATTGATGAAATTTCGTGAAATTAATACCCTTTTTAGATTCATTATATATATATATATATATATATATATATATATATATATATATATATATATATAAAATTAATTCTTTACAAATTTTAAATGAAACATGTCATCAATATCATTTTTTTCTACAATGTTAAACATTTATTCTATTAATTTATTTTTTACTTAATTATTGTAACTAAATAAAATAGTATGTCTGAAAAATTAGAACATTAAAAATTAAAATAATGTAATACAAGTTTAATAAATCTGTTTAACGTAACTTTCAAATTTATTTTCTGAATTTAATCAGGTTGATGTATAAATTATACAGACAACCTATTTTGTATTGTGCTGTTCGCACCCCATGGGGCGTATGAAACTCAGAATGTAATACACGAAACTCATGATTCGTGTAGTAGGAAGGTGTCCACTCAATGTGGATGTGGATCAGTGTGAAGAAGCTATCTATTTGGTTGTAAGATAGATGGTGTGACGGAACACCGAAAGGAAATCGCAGCCTCTTACCGTTTCTGGAAATTATTTTCTTTATATATACATACATATATATATATATATATATATATATATAAAATTTTTGATTGAGATAATAAATAGTATTGATCATATATTTTTGATTAATAATATTTGTTGTAGTTATTAAATATTTTTCTGGTTAATATTAAAGCAGTTTTATTTATTAACTTTATAGTTCAAACAACAAATTGATATGAATTTAAATTTTGTATCTTCATTATTATTTAAGTATTCATAATAATCATAAGTTTGATAAATATATATATTCTATCAAAAATAAAATTGTATTAAATATGTAAATTAATTCGGTGCCTCTAATTTTACTAGTTTATTATAACTATTTTAAATTAATTTTTCCTCATTGTGAAATAGAACTATCATTGTTTTAAAAGTGACATTCAACTTGGCTGAACAATTAACATAATCTCAAAAATCACTTATATCTAAAATAATAGTTAACAATGCACATATTAAGCATTGAATTCTTGTTGTATTCGTATTTAAAAAAATGTTGGTAGATCAACCAAAATGATTTATTTAGTTCTTAAAAAAAGTACTATAACTCATAAAACTTGCAATAATATTGTCAATGATTTCGAAAAAAAATCGAATTGATTAATAAGACGTGTCGTTCAGACAAAGAAGATTAAAGACGATGGATTGCAGTAGTTGCTTGATGAATATCAAATAGACACAAAAGGAACTTGCTAAACATCTCGACGTGACGAATGAAACGATTTATTTACGTTTTAAATAATCGGGAAAAATACAGGAAAAGAAAGGGGATTCTGCATGTTCTTACTGTCGATAATAAATGATTACGATATAGCCATGTTTTATTTTGAAATTATAATAATTTCAATTATAAAATAGATCTTGATAAACACAAAAAATCATAAATGGACTGAAGACAAACATTAACAATGAAATTGAATGTTCAAACCGATTTTTTTATTATAAGCTTCTAAACTAAGCTTAACAGTTACAGCAATCATTTTAAGTTTAAGTGAGGAATTGGAGCACAAAAATTAATTTTCTGAAAAAGGAACACGAAAAGTAATATTACTCATTGAAAACACTTGGCTTCACAACACAAAAGCTACAAAATATATCATTTTTAATTTGCAAAAATTCTGACGCGTCCAGCATATTCACCAAACCTGGTTAATATTGCTAAAAAACCTACTTACGTCTGGAAAAACTTTATTTTTAGTAAAATTGTTTTAAAAATCAAGTTAATTGAAATAAATAAATTATTCAATCAATCGCTTAAATCAGGTATTAGAGAATAAATATTTGGTCTTTTTACAATTAACATTTTTATTATTTTTTATAATTCTATTTAATATTATTTAATTGAATAAGTTTTGCTTGTTGCAAAAATTGTTGGTATTGTAACTTTTTTTTGGTAATAGAAGAATATTTCTTTCAAAATATTTTCTTCGAATATATTTCAATTCATATACCATTTCTATAAAATAAAATGAAAAATATACAAAAAAATGAATATAAAACTATATAATATTAAATTACAATTCAAAATGATAAAAAATATTAAAAATAATTTTTATTATATGTTTTTTTCTTATTGACATTCATTTTCGTAGTCACTATAAAAGAATTTTCTTTTTTTCAATTTATTAACTTTATTGATATTTTTTAACATTATTTTTAGTTATATTTTACATTATATTTATTCATTCGACCAAAAAAATCATTCACATTTTTCTCTTATATTAATCCAATAAAATCGGAAATTTATTAACTTTTGAACTAATTTATACAGGCCTGTCAGCTGGCTAGCAATAAAATATTATTATATCAGATTGAACAAACTTTCAGACTACATGCAGTCGGTTCTTCAATTTATACATGCTTTAAGAACAGATTATTGTTCTTAGTAATAGTGACTTTTGCCCCCCAACGGTGCTGTAAAATTTTACACAACGTCGCTGTTAGTTGCAACGAATTTAATTCAGATCACGTTTTACTGTTACATTCATAGCCGATTCGCTTAATGTATATTATGAAAATTCCATTCAAGGGCGGGAATGCGTTACAGTCTATTACTCGATTGCATAAGTGGCGCATATATATATATATATATATATATATATATATATATATATATATATATATATATATATTGAAACATTGAAGATGTAGGAGAAATTAAATTTGCTCGAATAAAATGAAGTAACGCAATAAAATAGTTATTTGACTATTTTGTATTTACAATTTTATTTGTACTGTAAATAAATAAATGTAAATAGAATAAAAGATCGTATATTTATAAATTCAACTTATTTTTTGTAAATATTAATATATTTATAATATTAGTTATAATCTTCTTTAGAATACGATATCATAGTTAAATATGATTAATAGTTTTTCTTACTATTATATTTTTATAATAGAATGCAGTTTTCGCGCTTTTTATAAAATATAAAAGCACATTGTGATTTTATAATAAGTTTTAAGATTAGTAATAACATTTTTATTTATTCTTCTTTCATATATTTTTAAAACAAACATTTAAAAATAATTAACATAATTACTTAAACAATCAAAAAACTCATTCATTTCTGAAAAACTTGAGATCAGAATATTTTATTTTCAAATGAAATTTTATTTATTATTAAAATATATATTTTTATATTTTATAATTATTATTTTTTCTTTGTATCCAATTTCATAATTTTTTGAATAAATAAAATGTTCTTCAGTGACATGTTTAAGGTTGGTCTAATGACAAAATCTTATTCAAAAATTTATAAACTACTCTTCAGTAATCAAAATATGTGATTGATCGATTTTATATCGAGATGAATAAAAAAAATAGTATAATGAATTCCCACAAAGCTTAGTTACTTAAATTAAAATCATAATTTTGTTTAATATCAAAATATGTTCAAGGTTTAAAAAAATATCAGAAGAAATCATTTTAATTGACAGTTTAAAAATAACCTTTAAGCACTTTTATGGGTTACTGCTTCGTTTTTGCTCGTATGAAAGTAAACCAACGTAACTCGATAAAAGTTCATTTTATTTTCTTTTATTTTCAAAACTTTATTCAACTTAAAAGACATACGAAAATGTCAACTTTCAAAACTATAAAAGTTAATTGGATTTAAAAAAAGATTTACGATTATTATTTTAAGATGCATCTATGTTAAAAAGAACAATATTTTTTATCAGAACACTCAATAATTAAACTAATCGATTCAACTTTATTAAAATTATCACTGTTATATTTAATAATATGCTATATATATTACATATTATTTTTGATATTAACAAAAAAGTTAAGTAAAACGATATAAATACTATTTTAAAGTTAAATAAATTTTCCTATGAGATAAAAAATTGTCATCATTTTTCATGTCTTTAATTCTTAAAATCAAAAATTAAAATGTCTTGTATCGTAAAAAGAATTTTAATCAAAATTAGTATTTACTTTCAAAAAATATTACCATATAATATTTTTTTATAATTAATTGGTTTATATTTTGAACTCCTTAATCCATTATTTAATTTATTTATAATAGTTTATTAATAATGTTTTATTCAGTAATATAGAAACATGAACAATGAAACATTCAAAACATATTATAGCTCATATTATAAAAATAATTCTAAAATTCTAAATTATAATGCACATATTGAAAATAAAATTCTTATAAAAATAACCCATATTTTTTTAAATAGTATTTTTTAAAAAAACTCGAAGAGGAAATTATCGTTTTATATAAAAAAATATTAGGTTAATAATTCTTAAAATAACGAAACAACTTTAATTTTATATCATTAGTAGATTTTACTGATACCGGATTTCGTCTAATTTATTCGAAACAGGGTTCAGTATCCTCTAAATTATACTAGAAAAAACCGACAAGCTAATAATTGATAATACTTGAAATCGTTGTTTGCTATCGCATTGCATACACACACACACACACACACACATATATATATATATATATATATATATATATATATATATATATAATGGAGGTGTTGAACAGCACCAATAATCATGTTTCAAAAACGCGAACAATAGGGATTATTCAAGTCGGACGTTCATTCATCCATACAGATCCACATATATTCGCATGTTCGTGTCGACCTCTCATACCATTCCATATTTGTTCTTTTTCATTCTGTATTTATATAGATCGTATATGATAGATTTGATTGAATATTCGCGCAACGACTCGACCGAAAATCCGACTTTTAACCAACCGGCATTGTTGCCACGATCGGTCATAATAACATAATGAATGAACTGTTGGACAGGTCGCAAATCTTCCACGCGACGAGTTATATAATTTGAAATGTTTTTTTCCTACTTTTCATTTGCCTTTAGCTCACTCTTTTCTTTATTGACAACAATGAACAATGATTTCTTTATGATGGAAATTTATTATTTTTTTTGTATTCATATCTTATAAAGTCATCAAAATTATTTCAATAACGGTATTTACTGAAAATCGATTTTTTAAATATAGGTTTTTATTAATTTTATGAAATAGTACATTAATAGTCATATATTGACAGTAGTATTAAATATAAAATTCCATACTGAATTGTTATAAAAATATTAATTTATTTATTTATATTGTTTAATTATATTTTTTTAAAATTACAGTAATATAATAAACTGTAATATAAGTAATAGAATAATAAACTATTTTAGAATATTTTTTAATTAATTATTAGCAATGATTAATATAAAACTTCGCTTTTAAAAACCTGGTAAAAATGTATAGAAAAAAACTAAAATATATATTTTAAAAATTCCAAATGATTTTATTAAAAATCAAATACAATAATTATTGTCATTTTAATTTATGCATAGACAAGAATTTCATATTCTGAATAGCAATGTTCCTTATAATTATAAGGAATCAAAAGTGCACCACTACTTGCACTAACTTTTCCTGTAACTAAACAATTATCGTGAAACACTCTTCCAATATACAATATTTCACCACAGCTAGTTTTGCCACCAGGAATAGCATTGCATGGAATTTGGCATCCACATGTTTTTTCCCATTTCACACAAACATTACAAAGCACCTATAATTATTAAAATTTGTCATTATTTTAATTGATCAATGTACATATTATCATTTTTATTTAATATAAAATAATTTAAAACATCTTATAAAATGCAACAAATATTTTTTTGCGAATAAAATATTAATATATATATATATATATATATATGTGTGTGTGTGTGTGTGTATGTAAATATGTATATGATTATAAAAGTTAAAATAATATTTTCAAAAATAAAAAAGATGAAATTACCTCGTAGCAATTTTTAGCATATTCTTGACCACAATGAGAAATATATGTATTTCTATGGCTTGGATGCAGTTTCCCAGGAATTAAGTCACAACCATGATATGCACGTGCTATGTACATACATTCTCCTCTATCATGTCCACCGACAATAGCACATGATGGTACACAACCATTACTTGCAGATACCCAGTGATCTTAATAAATAATATGATAACAAATTAATAGACTTGAAATTATATGAATCAATGTATAATCTAGTATTGTTTTGTGTGTGCGTGTGTTAATCAATATCAAAATATTGGATAAGAATAATAACTATAGATGTGGGTACTAAACATAAATATAAAAATATTCGAAACTTTTAAAATTATAAAAAATAAATTGAAAAGATTTTCGATTGAACAATTTTTAAAATACTAAATTTGTTGTAATATTTATTTACACACACACATACACACACAAACATATATATAAATGTATATATGTGTTGGCTTATATATTTTTTAAATAAAAAATAATAATGAATAACTTACTTTCGCAGCTCATTTCTCTTTAAATTTTTTTCCAAAAGATGACAACTAACTTAAATATACACCGTATTGTACGAATGCAAATGAATTAATGATTGTGAAGAAGTTGAAAATATTTGTATTTATAGGACACTATCAAATTATTTCTTAATTATATTTAATAAACAAATTATTTTCAGTAGTTATCAAGAATTATTTATAGATGTTGAAATCATTTAACACAATTGCATTTTTCCTTATAAAAATATCGCATCTTATTACTTAATTAAATATATGTGATTCATATTTAAGCTGAATCACAACAAATATGTCAATACTATTTACAAGTAAATCATATATATATTTGTTAATGATACATACTTAAAATTACCTTCATGTTAATAGTTATAACTATTCATTATTTACTAAGTAGTTAATACTTATGTACTTAATTTTTTTAGAATTTGATGACTATAATTTCCAATAAAATAATCATTATATATTTCATTATTTAAACTTGATATATGGGGCTATAGATAGATAATTTGAAATATAAAATCATCTTAAAATTTAATGCAAAATAAAATTTATTGCATTTTTTTATTTTTTTCTATTTCCATTTTGGAAAAGTTTGGTATCTTTCTACTAGTCTTTCATTTCCGTTTTAATTAGTGTATTATTTATTTTAAAAATATTTAGCCTTACACACACACACACACACACACACACACACATATATATATATATATATATATATATATATATATATGTTATTAAATCATTTCTATACAAAAGTATATAAGTCTAAATATACCTGCGTTATTAATATTGTATTTGGAGAAAGAACAGTTAGTGAACATATCATTTAACTTTAATTCAAGTAATAAACATTTTTCAAACAAACTTCGTAAAAGACTAGATATTATCATTGATAATAATAAAATAAAAGCTGCTGTTCCTCCCAAAAGTGTGATATGCATCGGAAAATACGAGGATCGTATTATAAGTGTGGTAAATTTATTTATTGTTTAATTTAATTAAATTTTTCAATTAGGTTTTTCTTATTTTTTACCATACTTATCAAACGACCCTCGTAATTAGATGACTGTAAATTAGGGTTTCACAATTATTGGAAAAAATAATATTGCGTGAATTAAATGGATTCAACAATTGTGATTTTTTAAATTTATTTTTCATTGTCTCTTAGGATTATAAAAGAATGTTTCTTCAAACGAATCGGTACTTACGGTCGAAAATAAATTCTTTATGATAATACAATAGATAAATATTTATTCAGTGATTGAATACAAAATTAGTTTTAAAATATACATCTTAATTGTAATAACACATACCAACGTTTATAACTGTATGGTGGTCTGCTGAAGGAACCACTTATTATGTTCGTTTCCTTGAATACGAAACAATCAGTATAGATTACTGGGAACAAATCAAAGATGTCCATAAAATAATAGGTAAAAAGAGTTAGTTTTTAAAAATAAAAAAGATGAAATATTATCATATCCACCATACTATCTAGAATTTGTGCCAATAGATTCATTTTGTACTATAAGCATTTTCTAACTTGAGTCAATAGCATTCAAGTATTTGAAAAGTTTATTTCATCAAAAAATCAAAACTTTCCATAAAGGTATAATCGTCATAGATCTAGTATGAAATTGGGTTAAAAACGAATAAGGCATTTTATTATTGTGAAACTGTGGATGATTCAATTTAACACAAATTAATTTTAACCTCAACAATTAAATACCCCAATATTTAAATTAATACAGTAGGTTTTAAGTTCATATATATATATATATATATATATATATATATATATATATCTGAGCCTGTTTTTATGCGGTAGATACGTTCCGCAGAAAACCGCACAAAAAAACACTTAACTTACATTGAAAAATTAGGGATACGTTCCGTAATTTTCGAAAACCTCATAAAACCAAAGCTACAAAGTGAAATTTCTCTAAAATTCACATAAAAAAATCAGGAAATAAAGAATGTTTAAAAAAATTTTCAAATATCTGCAAAAAATTTATACAAAACAAAGCTTTTTTACTTTATTTTTTAATCAACTATTTAATTTTATTCAAAGCAATATGTACATATGTGTAATTTATTTTAGAATTTTTCATACATATTTTAATCATTATCGCAATAATAGCTGCTCTGTTTAGAATAAAAAAAAAGAAAATAAAAAAGAAACTAAATAGCTGCACTGTTTTCAAGACATGTAGGCCAAGCCGTTTTCCAACAGCCATTTAAAGTATGTGGTTTTATTTGAGTAATAAAAAAAACAACATGATTTATAAAATCAAAAATAGAATTTTTTTTCCAAGCGTCAGTTACTGTTATTGACTCATTTTCTAGTTTATCCAATATAAATTGAAAAGTGCGTTTAACGTAATATTGTTTAAAAAATTTTGGCAGCTTCATCTGCTGATGCAATCGCACCCGTAATCTTCACGTTATGCAGTGCATTTTTTTAAAAAACCCGGTTAACCATCCTTTGCTAGCCGAAAATTCCTTATCAGTTTGAGAAGCGGAAGTAAATGGCTCTGATTCCTTAATTTGTTCATAAAACTGAAGAACTTTTCGTTGAATTAAATAATCGCTTAGAGGAATTCTTAAAAAAAATCATATAAAAAAATACTAAGAAGAAATATGAATCGCATAACTTCAAAATCGCATTAAAATAATCCGCACAAAACAGACACTCAGCTGTGTAAGTTATCTCATCAGGAGCGCATAACATAATTTTTAAATAAAACGCATCTTTTTTTGAAAAAGCGATAATGTTTTTTTAAGCGATGATGAGTGTTCGTTTCTAATGGAACACTCTATATACTATTAATCTATTTCATGTTCATCTTCCACTTTACTTAATAACGATATATGTTTTAATTTATTTTTAACTAATGATAAGTCATATAATAACAAATAAATTTAAGAGCATTCATTTATATAATGATAATATAACAGAATATAACTTACAATTTAATTAATATGTTGTATACAAACAGACACACACACACACACACACATATATATATTTATATATATATATATATATATATATATATATATATATATATATATATAGTATAAAACTTCTTTTGATATAAAACACTGCAATAAATACGGTTATTTATCTTCCATTCGTTGATAAACGTTATAAAAATATTTAATAATTTTTTTTGTAATAAAACTGTGTATTTTATAAACTGTATTATATATTTTTTTAAAATAATTATCAAATATTTAATTTTAATAAAAACAATTTGATGATATGAATACGTATATATATATATATATATATATATATATATATATATATATATATATGTATATATATTTTATATGTGTATGTATGTACATGAAATATTTCAAATATTAATTGAAATGCATGAACATATTTTATAATAAATGTATATTATTCATAATAAAGTGAATTACAATTTTTACATAAAAATGTTAATTCATTTTTATAACAATTTAACAGTACACAAGAATTTCATAGTTGCTGTAGCAAAACTCTTTACCACCAAATGGGATACGTAATACACCACTAGATGCTGAAACTACTCCTGTTACTTGACAACAATTATGCATGGCTCTTCCAATATATAATATTTCTCCACACATATTTTTACCACCCTGTACTGCATTACAAGGAATATTACATCCACATGTCGGTACCCATTTTACAGAAGCATGGCATAGTACCTGAAGAACATAAATTAATAATTGATTTCCATCAAATTCGATCGTATAACAAATAATGTGTTTTGGATGAAGATTTTATTTATATCTTTAGAATATAATTATATATTTGTTTTATTAATAATAATAATAAAATAGTTATCTATATATAGTACCTCGTAACAATCTTTTTCATATTCTATTCCATTATGACAGATGTATGCACATTTATAATTAGCTCCTGGATGCAATTTTCCTGGTATTATTTCACAGTTATGCTGTGCACGAGCTACATAAGTAGTTTCACCGTTATCATATCCCCCAACAATTGCACAAGGTGGTACGCAGCCACTTCTTGCAGGTATCCAATAATCTTATAAACAAAAAATTGACAAATGAACACATTTTTTAATAGACCTTAATAATTTCCTTAGAAATAAATTAAATATCATAATATTTCATTATATTATATACAAAACAAATCATAGATAATATTAACAAAAATGTTTATATATGTAGAGTTACTTACTTGTAGAACACATATTGCTTACAATATATAAAATTTCTTTACAATAATTTCTTATTGTCAAAGTAAAACTGTCACCAATTCTTAATTTTTGTTGTATTTATATAAAAATTTTATCTTCCGCACACAATTTGAGTAATCTATAATGTGTTAATATATGAGTCATTGAATTTAAAAAAAAGTAAATATATTGAATTAATGAAGGTTATACATCTTGGTCATTTCACTATTTTGATAATTTTATATAAAGTTATACATATATATATATATATATATATATAAATTATTATTAGAAAAAAATAATATACATAAATAATACATTTATATAAAAAAAACTAAATCCAAATGCAATTATGATTTATCGGTGTTGTTTATTTTTTTAAAAAAAAAACTATACAGATATATGTAAACAATCGTAAAAAAACATGTCGGTATAAAGTTATACAAAGAATCTTATATTTTAAATTATCAAAAATGTTTTACATATATATGATATTTTACATACTATAATATAAAGAAGTAATATATATATATATATATATATATATATATATATATATACGAGGGTCGTTTGATAAGTATAGTAAATTTTGTTTATTGTTTAATTTAATTAATTAATTAATTTAACTAAATTTTTTAATTTCGTTTTTCTTATCTTTTTATCATACTTATCAAACGACTCTAGTATTTCAAATATATTGTATGTATACATTAAAATAGATTTACAATTTATACTTAAAATATTTAACTTTCATAAATTTAGGTTACAAACAATATAACAAAATATCTACCTAATAAAATTGTACTGAAAATAATACCCATTTAATTCAGTGATTTTAATTAAATTTCAGTTCAAAAAAATATACCTTCATCATGGTATAAATAAAAAGTATATTAACATTTCTAGAAAATGAATAAGTTATTGCCTTGTTATAAATTTGACTTTGATTCAAAACGATTAGGAAATATGAAATTGTGAATAGGAAATTTTTAGTTATATAGAAAAAATGATGTAAATATGAATTAAAATTGACATCATAACTCAGATATTAAAATAATGAAATTAATTGCAACAATAATATATTGCACAAAATTGTTGTTGAAATTAAATTAATAGCGAAATAAATAAATCTTTTTTTCTATATATTTCTTCATTTTTTTCTTTTGAAATTTAAATAAAAAAAGTTTTACATATATACTAAATAAATAATATCTATAAAATTATATTTTATTTCTAAAACTTTTTTATCGATCAATGATTTCTTTTATAGTAGTCATATAATCGTGTTAATAACAAAAAATATTTTTTGTAATTATAAATATATATATATATATATATATATATATATATATATTCATAATAATATGTGCATTAATGAGTAATTTTGTTATAAAACTATTTTATATATAGAGAAATTTTTCTTCCGAACTTTCCCAAAATTTTCAGAGAATTATCGAATTACAAATTTTACGATACCTCAATCAAAATTAATAAAAAATTAAAAAATATATATTATCAGATAAATTTTTTGGACAGATTTTCGAACAAAACAAATTTTGATTAAATTAGTATTAGATATGAACGCACACCAGACCACCAATCTATTATATAATAAACATCTTCTACACAGAAGCATTAATATAGTTTTCTAAATGTTTTATTTTTTATAACTAATTTATATTGTTAAATAAAAACAAGTTCGGGGGTGAACGAGCAAAGCAAGTAGGAGATGAAGCTCACTGATATGTATCGTTAATTACATACATTTTAAGCATTCATTAAATACATACAGTTATAATCATTGATTTTATCAGTTTTACCCAACATCTCAGGAAAGTTATTTTATATATAAAAAAAAACTTGCACGTATTTTGCAGATATTGTTTACATTACATTCGTGCAAGTTTTTACAAGTTGCGTAAAGTGACTGTCAAAAATTTGATTGCTAATGAAGACAAGGTTATTCTTAATACATATTTAAAGAATTCAACTGGATACATTCAAGTTTAGTTCAAATCAGTTGACCTAACTTTCTGTCATAACTTTGAAGCAACGTCATTTACATTACGCCATTCCATATTTGTACCTGTAAATAAACACGCAATCACGCATATATACCAACAAACTTGAACGCACAAAAATATTCTTACAATTTCACACACACACACATTATATATATATATATATATATATATATATATATATATATATGTAAACAACAAATATGGTGACAAAGTATAGTTGTCAGATAAATAAAACACCGTTAATTTCCGAAAGCCGACACGTGTGGGCGGTTTTTACTGTCACGAGAGGAGTAATTTAGCAAGGCGCCATCTGTCGAAAGTGAAGTAGTTATCGTTTGTATATGTTTTATTGTATATATGGAATGTTGAATATATTTATACAAACATGTATATATATATATATATATATATATATATATATATATTCCTAGTCTATAAGTATATATATGGAAAATCAACCGAGACAACAGATTCGTTAGACCGGCTGTTTAGAATTGATTTATCAGATACTCAATTATATTATTTCGTTAGATTAAAGCATTGTTTCAAGTTGCAACATACATTTACGTACTAAATTTTTGGTTTCTTAAACGACATTATTATTTATATTTATGTTCACTAATATATTCATAAATGAACAATTATCATACATTTATAGCGAATTCTAATACAGGTATCTTAATTATTTTTTATTCAATTATTTAAATATTTCTTAATGTTTATAAAAAAATATGTCATCATTTTCATAATCAGAAAAATGCAGTATCTATTATATAAATATTTAAAATCGTACTTATCAAATATATATATATATATATATATATATATATATATATATATATATATATATATATCAAATCAGATAAACGTAAAAAATTGAAAAATTAAATAAAGTAAATCATTAGTCTTATAATGAAGCAAGACAAAAATAAAATGAATATTTAGATTGGAGAAAAATCGAATTTAAAGACATTGAAAAGTATTTTGGATAATTTATTAAAGAAATATTTATTGACGAAGTGAACAATAGAATAAAATTGGATGTTGTCAATTTGCAAGAAGTTAAATATTTTTTTGTTAAATGTTTTTGATTTATGCCTTTTACCTGTTTTCACTTATAACAATAAAATATAGGTTTCAAAAGTCAAAATAATTCAATGGATCCAGACAACACAAATAAGTATGTTAAGACTAATATGTGGAGACAGAAGAAGACTGAGTTGATTAAAAAAGAGGATGCTAAAACAAAAGTGAAAAGTTTAAAATGAAAATAGACTGATCATATAGCAAGAAGAATATATCACTAATGGATAAGAGAAGTTATTGATTGGGAACTTAAATATAAAAAAGATCCAATAGATTTCTGTTTATAGATGAAACAAACATATAAGAAATTTGGTCGGAATGAATTGTGAGAGAAATGCATTGGATCATTTGAAGTGGAAAGTTTTGGAAGAGGTCTTTATTTTATAGTGGATACAGAAAGGCTAGTTATATATATATATATATATATATATATATATATATATATATATATATTGATTTAAGAAAATAATTTAAATATCTGGCAATTCGAGCATTCTCTAATAGTATTCTTAGAATTTCTAAAAAAAAAAACATTTCATACTAAGTTGAGATTTGATCTATTTTGGAAATTCATATATTTTGTTCACTAATAAAAAAATCATTATTTTACAACCTAAAAATCTATATCTTATTCGAAATATATTTTAAAATTTTCAACTTTTTTATACGTGGGTAAAATTAGAACAAGTATATTGAATATTTGTTTAATTTCAAGAGTAAGTATTTCAGTTTAAATAAATAATTTAAAAGTATAATTATATATGTTCGAAATATATTTAAATTAAAATTGAACATATGTATTTTCAACTTCTTCTTTCTGACTTTTTGTGATTAGTTCTATACAAGTTATTAATTTGAATATTTCATAACTTCTAATTTATCGAAAACCAGCCTAAAATATTAAATAACATTTCTTCTGTCGTAAATCTTTTCAATTCGATAAACTAAATTATTATGTAGACTATCATGATTATGGTAATTAAATGTCGGCTGTCATTTGCAACTATTAATTACAACATAGATTATCAATGTCAATTCCTAAAATTAATACATTGGAATTTGGCTATTTATAAATCAACTATGATATAACTATATTGATTTTTATCAGTATTAAATACAATTTATATATTTGAAATAATTAATTTTAATTGATTTATGAAGAATTTTATACATAAACGAAGTTTTATATTTTATAAAAGATAAAGTTAAATTAAAAAATATTTATAAACGTAAATGTATAAAACAGTAAAACATTATAAGTATAACAAAATTTATAACTTATTATAATACTTAAAAAAAACTAAAGTTACAATATTATTAATAATAAACTTTTAATACATATATATATATATATATATATATATATATATATATATATATATATATATATATAAATACATATGAATAAAAATATTTTAGAAATCAATTTGCTTTTATAAAAAGACAAAATATTAATTTTTTAGTAAATTTTAAAGTTATTTAGAATACAAATATATTTTTTATTAAACAAATTTATACAAATAATTATTTTATCATTATTGCTAAAATAAAATGTCATATCTTAATTAACTAAAATAAGCAATTAGAAATACTGACATTTACCCTCTTTACGATAAAAAAATAATCACTGTTCGCGTGTTTCCTATTTTACAATAATATTAATCATATTATATAAATAAAAAATTGTCATAAATTGTGGTTCTTAAAGATAAATTATTGGCGTTATATACTGTTCTTTTTTTATACTAATAATCTATGTATGTATGTATAAATATACATTACGTTTCGCAAATATTATAATATCCAAAAAATATAAAATCATCTTTGACAATAATTTTTATCAGTGAAAACCTCAGACATTTGTGTTACAAATATTTTTTTCTTATCTATCATTTACTATAAACAATATTGAAACAAGCATAATTTCATCTGATGTAATTTTTAATTTTATTTTTATGTTTTCAACGCTTTAAAATCCACCTCATGTATTAACACTTTGACTCTCACATAGTATCATTTCACTAACCAAAAGTTATTAGCCGGCATTACGTAAATCTAACTTTACACTGCTAATTTTAGAAGATATTTAATGATTTGAGGTTGCGGATTTTATGTTCGTCTGTTAATGCATATCAATTATATTTCTAATTGTTACATTATTATTTTGAGATCAATGCTTCCCTCTCAATAATAATAATTTTCTATAAATGATTGTGAGAAAATTGCCTACAGCAGACAAAAATCTCTAAATTTGCAGCAGTTAAAGTGTTAATATTTACCATCTGATTCTTTTATCAACTCGTATTTACAATTAATGATTTTCAAATGATATCGTTATTTTTAAATCAACTTTTCATTACATAGTTTTTAGTAAATTAAATTTTCTATAATTTTATTTCATTTACTAAATAAAAATTATTGTTTCTATTTTATTAAAAATATTCAGTAAGATTTAAACCTTGAATATTAACCAATTATTTTTGAATATAAATATTTAACTATACATAAAAATATTTAAATAATAATTAAAATAATTAATTATTTAGTATACGGTTTAGTAAAAGAATTCACATTTTTTTTTAACTTTCTCATATATTTATACTATGAGTATTAAGTAGAATTAAGATCTTATTTTATTTGTCAATTTAAAGAACTTTGTTTACGTAGAATGTTCACAAAGTATCTACTATCATTATTTTGATCGCATCTTAAATGTTTAGTGCATAAATTTATAAACGCACACACACATTATATATATATATATATATATATATATATATATATATATATATATATATATATATATATGTATACATATATATGTAAGTATCCAAAATTAAATTGAAGGATAGAAAAGATAGTAAATAATAGTAAACAAGTAAATAAATTTTTAAATTCTTCAGACTTGTCTGGTATACACTTTATATATATATATATATATATATATATATATATATATATATATATATATATATATATATATTTATATATGTATATAATTTATATATGTATATAATTTATCTAAAATTATATACCATTATAAATTTTAAAATTTGCATTTCAGTATAGCGTCTTTTGTGTACTTGACAAACTGTAATATATTATTTAAAGTACTTTTTACTAACCATTTATACTTACAAGTTATAAATATTTTGAATCGACGATAAATCGTTTTACATCTAAGCTTAGTTTAACTATACATCATATTTATTTCTATAATAAATTTTAATACTCTCTTTTAACATAAAATATTTTTCAAATTGATTAGATATATTATAATAAAAAATATTTTCCGAAAAACATGAATATAACAAATTCTTGTATAAGTTTCCGAACGTATATGCCATTAATAATCTATATAATTCATTTTTAATATTATATTTTATAAGATGGTTTAAATGAGACTGAAATCTAATAAAGAAAAGAAAATGATAGTAAGGAAGTAAATGTATAAATAAATTCTTCGGGCTTATTTGGGTCTCCATATATATGTACTAAAGCAAGTTGTGAATTAAAAACTAAAAAAATTAAATTCCACTTTATCAAAATTTTATTTATTAAATTAAATATGTAGTGTAGTTTTTATTGGCATTATATTTATATATATATATATATATATATATATATATATATATATATACGAGGGTTGTTTGATAAGTATGGTAAAAAAGTAAGAAAAACTAAAATGTAAGAAAATTGAAAAATTAAATTAAATTAATTAAGTAAATTGAACAATAAATAAATTTACCTACTTATTAAACGACCCTCGTGTATATATATATATATATATATATATATATATATATATATATATATATATATATATATTATACCGACTGGGTATACACGTTAGCATCACCGCGTGTCATAATGAAGATTAACAACTCATTTTCAAAATAGCATTTACGTCGACAACCTCATCTTGTAAAAAATAACTGTCGAGAAGGGAGTAAACCCCGAATAAAAAAATCTTCACCAATCCGCCTGGTCAGCGTGGTGAATATGACCAAATACCAATGAATGGTAGCATTCATTGTGGCTTTCGTCCAGTAGTGGACTGATGTGGGCGTTATGATGATGATGATATATATATTAGTTTTTACATATTTAAAAAAATATATAACGTCTATTAATGGATTAACAACTAAAAATATTTTACGTCATAACCTTTAGACTGATGAAAAATAATATTAATATGAAATTTATTCTGCAGGACATGAACAAAAAAATATAATATATTTATATATATATATAAACAAGTGGAATTATTTAAGCTAAATAAAACAAATTAATTGACATTTTCTCCACATATTTAGTCTTACTTTAAACATGCTATATTTTTTAAAACAATTCTATGATTTGAGTATGAATAAATGAACATTTTCATTACTTTTCAAGTTTTTGAAACAAATTCTCTTGATTTTAAATATTTATTTGTATCTTTTAACTAAACCATACAAATCATTAAGAAACAAAGTAAATATATCTTTACATAGAAATTAAAAAAAAGCTTTTCTAACATCTTACTCTTTACAAGACATGCCTTTATGTTTTTCCTGTTTTGTAAATAAAAGCAAATCTCTGTGAGCTACATTTAAAGTATGTATTGTTTTAATTTGTATTCGCAAACAGATATAAGAAATAATGTAAAATATGAAATGTATACACTAATGAATTGTCCGAAAGAAATTAAATTTGTTTATTTATTAATTTTCTTTGACAATTAAAAATAACAATTATATGCAATGTTTTTATTATAGAACAAATAAATGTACACAGATATTATATTAATTATTAAAAAATGTTGTAATTAACCCTTTGTTACTAGCAGATTAATAATTCACTTAAATTATAATTATTTAAAAAATATACACTATTATTTAAATTTTAACTTATATAAAAACTAAGTTATACAATATTAAAATAGATACGTTTAATTTAATTTTTCGAGTACGTAAAATGTAAAAATATTTTTTTATTTATAAAAATGAAAAAGATATAAAGAAGATACATCTTTATTAATATTTTTAATTATACTTAATATTCTGCCTGTCAATAAATCTAAAATAAATATTTATTGTAACAAACATACTTAATTAATTTGATAAATATTTATGATAAATTTTAAATATGTTGATAAATAATTTTAATTAACTGTTCTAAAAATTAATATCATAAATTTAATTCAAATTATGAATTATTATTATCAATTAAAATTAAATAATTATATGATAATTTTTTGTTTGTATAAAAGATTATTGATTCTTTACTTTTTAACAATATATGTTGAAATTTGATTTTATATATATATATATATATATATATATATTATATATAGGTATATCTATTTATGTATGTATGTTTGTATGTATCTATTTATGTATGTATGTATCTATGTATGTGTGTGATTAATTATTTTACATATAATTGTTTTTCGCTTATTTTAAACAGAAAAATTAAAAAAATGTAAAATGTTTCAGCTTGTAAATTTAAAATTAAATCAAAAATATGTATAAAATACTTAAAAAAAATTGGATACAAATTGAAAGTTTTGAGATTCAAGTAATCATAATTAAGTAATTTTATGTAGATAAAAGTTAAACAATTATTATGAATTATTAATCCTTTATCTTAAAAAATAAATATAAATACTAAGTTAACATTACAAATATCGCAAATATTTTATTAATATCTATTTATCTTATGTGAAAATTTTACTTTTTTATGTGCAAACAATGAATATTTTCTTTTAAATAAAATTAAATACACACACAATTATAAATAAGCATTATTTGAAAATTGAATTATATACATATGAATATATTTTTCATCTAAATAAATAAATATTTAAATAAAAATAGTTTATTTATGATGGTTTTTTTTAATAATTCAGTTTAATATAATTTAAAATTATCTAATAATAACTCTCCAAAAAGAATTACAATATTTACGAAGTGTAATGCATTTTTAAGTATTTATATTCGTATTAAAATTTCATTAATTTCGCATGATTAAAAATAATCATACAACTAAAAATAATAAAAATGTCAAAGCTATGATTTAAAGTATATTAATAACTATTAATTGAAATAACTAGAACCCCAGTTATTTGACCAATCTATTATGTTAAACGAATGTATCGTCCGTAATTTGTATGAATCAGAGGTCCAGTGTCTGAACGATCTACGTTAAATCAGTGTCATTAATGCGTCACAAAGTT
>CP092087.1:13000000-13005000 GCA_029203775.1 Neoneuromus ignobilis
TAACTCGATTACGTTTTCACATGCAAACACTCTTTGCCAAGATCTACTTGTCTGTCTGCTGCTCGTTTATTATACATACATGTACGAACACATTCAGGTAGATCAAAATGAAGAAGTCTTTTAAAATGACAATCTGTGTTTAACACACATTTATTACACTGATTATCTTCAACAAGATCTCTCCGTTGTAGACGAAAACTGTGATGTATATAAGTGTATTATTAACACTGCTCGAGTGAAATTTTATACTAATTAATTATCCTGCTACAACATTTCATGCTTAAAAATAACATACATTAAGTTTATTAATGAATAGGAAGAAGTGTTTATTTTTATTTATGTACGGAATTTGATTTGGTAATTAAAAACGTTAATTTTTACATATAATAACAGAATAAAATTATTCTTAAAAATTATTTTTAGAAATATATCACCAAGAACAATTTATATTTTAATATTAATGTTAATAATTAATTATTTCATTTATAACTATATATAAAAAATAAATAATTATATATTTATGTAAAATCTGAAATAATTTTTCCTGTAACAAACATTTCAGAACCCAAAAAACTATATTTATTATATAGGGTGTTTTATGCGTGATAGAATTTTAAATTGAATCCCTAATGAAAGTTCTATCTAACCTAAAAATACTCTTTATATATATATATATATATATATATATATATATATATATATACATATAAAAATGTTTTTTAGGTTAGATAAAACTTTTGATAGGGATTTAGTTCAAAGTTCTATCACACTTAAAAACACCTATATTACATTTGTATATTCAAAAAACTTACAATTTTAATAACTTTCATATTATATTTCGTTCCTAATTATTAATTATTAACAAATATCGTGCTATAAGAATTTTATGCTTAATTATTTTTTTTAAAAAAATTGAAAATAAAAAAATAATGAATGTCATTGCAATTATTATTTTTTAACAGAAAATTAATCTCAACTAACCAATGATTGTTGATTTTTCACAAGATTATTTTTATTATTACATTTTTTTGCAAGATGTAATATTATTATTATGACTGTTGAGGGTTGAGCATGAGGTTGACAACCTCATCTTGTAAAAAAAACTGTCAAGAAACTTTGACAAAAAAAATCTACTGAGATGGTATCATTAAGTCTTCTTAAATATTTCCCAGTTTTATTCTATTGTTTCCTGTTCGCAACTAATCTCATCTATCCCATCATCTTTGATAAAGTCTCTCTTGGGTTCCTTTTTGTCTCTTGATCGCTACTTCATAACGATTTTTATTCATCTATTGTCTTTTCTTATTGTTATGTCTTACTTATACCCATTTCATTAATTTTATTTGTTCTGTTATATCATTTATCTTTGTTTATATCCATTTGCATATTTTTCATTTACGTTTAGAAATTCTTAACATTATCATTTCCATGCTTTGCTAAGCTGTCAAAAATTTCTTCTTTATTTTTCCATTCAATATACAAATTTTTGACACACAATGATAAGCAGGAAATACTTATTGGTTATAAATTTTCCGTTTTAGGTATAATGACATTTCACTCTTAATTATATTATTTATTTTCCAAATGCTGACAATGTTATCCTAATTCTCGATCTAATCTCTGTCCATAAATCATTCTTATTTCATAAAAATTTTCCCATGTATTATATTTCATGCACTTATTCTAAGTATTGCCTCTCTAACTCTATATTTTCTTTCTCTAAAAACCCATTAAACATGATTTTATTTTCTACATATTTATTTTGAATCCAATTTTTCTACTTTCATGTGAAAGCATTTTAAATAACATTCTTAGCTCTTTTGACTTTTCACTTATATCATAAATAGCAGGTCGTAAGTAAACCGTAGATGTGATAAATGTTCTCCATTTACTTTAATACTTTTATTTTCAAAGTTTACGTCTCGTATTGCCTGATCGATGATTACATTAAATAATTTGGACGACGAACTGTCTCCTTGTCAATATATATATATATATATATATATATATATATATATATATATATAAGGGTCATCTAATTGTGACGTCTAGATTTGTGTATTATTAAAAAGAAACATTTGTATAGGGTGGTGTATAGGAAAACATATGTATAGTTTCTTTTGGTTCTTTTTAATAAAACAAATCTAAGCGGCACATTTAGATTACCTTATATATATTTATAGAGAGAGAGAGAAAGAAATAAAAATGTCAATCGAATCGGCATAACACGTGTATTAAAATAACAACCAAAAATCGAAATGTATCAATCGAAATTATATATCAGATATATTAATTGAATTCTATTCGTTGTCGCATGCAAAATAGTGTAGTCTTTTCAGCAATGATAGCGTGAGAACTAATAATATCGTATAATTTCAAGTGTACGCCAGACAATGTGCCATTTCTTTTATTAAACGAAGCGGAACGAAACGGTAATAAGAAAAATCGTCTAATTGATTTGAATCCAGCGACTCACTCTTCAACGCAAACGGTCCGCGGCACGAAGCGTGAGGTTATTGAACATTCAACTCACTTTAAAAAATATTAATAATAATAAATCTTTGATGTTAACATCATAAGAAGAAAGCATGTTTTCCAAACGATTGCCCTCTGCTTGCCATATATTTATTTTAGGTACTTTTGCGTATGATGTTTATAGTTAATTGTAAATAATTTTATTTATTTTTGAAGATAAGGTGAAATTATTAAATAAAATTTATATTTCATATATACATATAATACATAAATTCTTGAAAATATCTCGAAATTAAACATTTAATATCAAAAGTTATAAAAAAATATTTTATTGTTTTTCAGTACATTTATTCAAACTGATATCCAAACAAATCTTAACAAATATTTTTACATTATTCGATTTATTATAAAATATATCATACTAATATTTTAAAAAGTGAATTTTTCAATTGAAAAATAGCATGCACTTTGAACGAAAAACTTAAAAGTTGAAAAACTTAGATTTATATTGAAACTTTGTCATGAAAGTTAATCATACATAAAACTATAAAACTATGATAAATCTTGAATTTTTATTAAATAAATTATTTAAAACTAAATTGTTATTTTATTTTTTAAAACATTTTTAAGGATTGTGAAAAAATATATATTAATTAGTAAAAAGTAATCATTTTTTTATTAATAATAATTAATATTTTTAAATAAGAGAAATATAATATTATACACTTCATTTACATTTACTCAGCGAGAACGTAAATTATACATGATTATAATTTTTAATACATTAAAAATTTCATATAAACAAATTTTGATTTCTAAGAGATTTTAATTCATTTTACTACTATTTAATATTAAATAATTTTTATGTAATAATCATTTTTTTGTGTTCAAAAATCCACAAAAATACTAATAAATTAATTTATTAATACATATTTAAGTTTTGTACAATAGGCTTAACAATACAACAATAAGATGTATTTAATTCCAACATAGAATTTATGTTTATTTGTCAATTTTTATTTAACATTAATAAACTAATGATTAAAGAAAACGTTAAGCAAATTTAAGTCTAAAAATATAAATGTCAATCACTTGTAATTTATTCAAATCGTTTTTTTCATATTTTATATTATTATGTATAATTTTTTATATATTTATTAATCATTTCTAGATTTCTTCAATTAATATTTTTTGTAAAATGTTATATAATATTTCAATTGAAAAAAAATATTTTAAATTCCTAATATTATTAAAGATGAAATATTTGAAAAGAGTAAAAATATGAAAATTAAATTAATTACTGTTATTTCGTTATTCCTTTTGAATAAAAAACCAAATAAAATATTCGTACAGAATTTGTGTTCTTTGTAAATTTTAATTTCACACGATTTTTCTCTATTTTTTTGAGTACTATTGTTTTATTATTTATATTATGTATTGTATGCTTTTAAATATTTTAAAAAGATACACATATGTCAACAAAACGTACATTTTGCTTTGAATATCATATTATTTTATATATATATATATACACATATAATACAAAATAGAATACAAAAGAATAAAAACATGTAAACTTGTTTTATATAAAAAAATTGTTACAAATAACAGTAAACATTTTTACTTTTCATTCTATAAATATCAAAAAAAAATACGCATTATCTGATTTTAACAATAACGAAGATTAGAAAATATAATATTTATATTTATTTTAAATCCATTCATTATATTTATTACCAATCACCATAAAAATAATGAAATATAAATAATAAATTTTATTTTTGATATTACCTTCTACTATTAATAATATTAGGTTTTAAAATAATTTTTCATAATGTACTAAATTAGTTCCATATATATTGAGTCATCTAAATGTGTTTTCTAGATTTGTGTTTTATTAAAAAGAAATTATACACATATTTCTTTTTAATAAAACAGAAACCTAGGCGTCATTTTTAGATGTCCCTATATATATTTGAAAAAAAAATTAAACTTTTATACACTTTATTTTACTTATATCATTTTACTTGTCATAAAAAAATAATTTCTGTATAATAAAAATAAAATCATATTTTTTTTAAAAAAAAGTTGGAAATCATTTTAGATCGTTATAATATAAATATTATCAAACATCGGGTTTATTTGCTTAATCATCTAGTTATTTATATTATAATCTTGAAGTATTTGATATTGCTATTTATTTTAACAATTATCTTGAATCAACTTCAAGGCTGGTTTTAATTAAATTAAACATAAATTATTAATGTACTATCTACTATCTTCAGAACAATCAACCTTACTACAACGTCAAAAGTGGTTGACTAAATAAACTTTGTATTTCAAAACAGAGTTGTTCATGTTGCTGTTAAGAACGAAGCAATAATTCGTATGTGTACAGTATATGAACATAAACACTCATGTATAAAAATTTAATTCATTTTTAAAAAAAATTGGAATATAATTAAAAGAATGATTAGTTTTCTATTATATATAATTTTTTTCAGTTATATTAATCAATTTTTTAA
>CP092087.1:13007500-13020000 GCA_029203775.1 Neoneuromus ignobilis
AACGTACAATCAGTTACTCAACATTCTGTTAATTTCAGTCAAGTGTCAAATGTTTATGAAGTTATTTCGATATCCGACAATAAACGACACGTGATTTTATAGTCCTTGTATTAAAACCGGACACAATCTCATCAAAGTGATCGTAACAGTAACGTTTTGAAAATTTCTTTGTATCAGTACGATGACATTAAAAGCGCGCGCGCGTCTTAGATACCATCTGCGTGCAGCAAACGGTCCGGTCTATCTTGACAGTTCGATCCCGGAAACGAAGAGACAGCAGTCTACTTGAAACTGTTTTGTCGAGATCCATTGTAATTAAAATCTCGATAACGACGAACGACTCTCGTTTCGACACGATGTCACTTTAAACCACGTCTTATAATATCTTTACGTGTTCACTGTTTTCCTCTCTCACACTCTCTCTATTTATCTATTTCTCTATCTGTCTAACTATATATACATAGAGAGAGAGAGAAAGAGAAATAGAGAGAGATTTTAACTATAGAAAATTTAAAACTATACTCTATAATTATATATTAATTAAAAAAATATACGACTTATCAACAAAATATTATAAATATAATCTGATGGATTTATCAAATAATTTAATTATATATTTTTTTAAAAAAATAAATAAAAATAAAAATGTGAACAGAGAAATTTATTTTCTAAAAATTATTAGACAAATTTATATTAAATACTAAATCATTTTTTACAATACTTTGATTTCTTATACTTAATTTATTCTTGATTAAAATATTTTAATACAAAAAATTTTTTATATATATATATATATATATATATATATATATATATATATATATATTAAAGGACATATTTTTTGTTTTAAATAAATATTGACATTTATAAATTTAAGTAAAGAACTATTTTCCTTAACATTTGTAAATTTTATTATTTAATTTATTCTCTTAACTAGTTTTATATCAAAATATACTGATATTTGCATAGATTCTGAAGAATTTTATTTCATTCTTTGAAAAAACTTTTTCAATTTGTTTTTAATTAAAGTTCGGGTTTTTAATCTATATTTTTAAAAATGTTTAAAACAATTTAATTATTTTTTTCTTTTGAATATTAAAAATAATCAATCAATATACTGTATCAGAAATTACAATACTTCAGATTAATATAATCTTTAAAATAAAATCTATTTTCTAATCTTGTTGGTTTTAGCGGTTTTTTTAAAAAAATAATTATGAATTAACACTTAATTAATAATTATTTCTTAATTAGAATCGTTATTTCCAAAATTATAGTAATTTAATATTTTTAATATTTTGATTAAAAATATTTATATTTTATTTTTTCGAAATACATTAAAATTTTAATTTTACAAAAAAAAATCTTTCAATGTACAATATCCTTAGTTTTACATGCATGATTGTCTGTTTCGATATATCAAAAATTCAAAAGTTGGAATGAGTCAAACACCTCATCTTAAACATTATAACTAATACGAAAGTTTAAGAAAGAATATGTAATAAAATACCTTAAATAGATTTAATATTTCATAACTTTTCCTGATTTTCATTGTTTTACTTTTGACAATTCAATAAGTTTAAAATACGTTTCATACATTTTCTCATTTTAACTTATTTGAACAGAAATACGATGAGAATTTTTAAAAGTTCAATTTATATTTCATTTTGTTTTATGAAGCAGAAACTACTATATTTATTTAGTCATATTTATTTCAATACGTATTAATTTTTTTAGATTTTTTAATAGTCAAGATTAAATTTAATTAAATATTTATTTGTACTTTTAACTTTTAAACATTTCACTAAATGTAATTCATGAAATTCAATACATTTAATCATTTTTCACATAATAAAAAGTTTTTTTTAAAAAAAATAATATATAATATATATTTTTATAAATTTGATATATCTTCATATTACTGTATAATAATTATATATATTATATACTAATAATTTATTAACATATTTATGACTACCGATGTTGTAAATTTTCATTTGAATTCATTCTTGCATATAATTCTATTTTAACAATTTTTTAAAATGTTATTTTAAATTTGATCGTGATACAAAACATTGTTAAATCTATTGGCATTCGTAAGTAATAAAATTTATTATGTAAAATGCTACATCTGTTTATATTTAACAGAAAATAATTCATAAAAAAAATTTTACCATACAGATGAAAAAAGAACTAATCTCTAGAAGAGTTCAGGCGTGGTCGTGTGCGTACTATTACTACCAAACCCCTAAAATTCATCCTATTGTCTCATATATTATATGGATACTTGTAATCCAACCTCTGAAATTGTCAGATTTATAATGATTTATTCAATGAGATACCAGCGGAGGAGTGGCAAAAACACTACAGAAATCCGTAAGAGCAATAGAAATAGGAAGTAAAAACATACATACACGCAAGTTTTCCATATTAAACATTAACTAACCTACTGTATGATTCATATGTGGATGATGGTTGAAGTTTTCTGTTAGGGGTATTTTTCGAGATATTCATATATATATATATATATATATATATATATATATATATATATATTGTATATCTGTGATTTTTCTTGAATTTTTTATGGATAAACTATATAAATTATTTATCAATATATTTCATTTGATTTTCTCTCCAAAATTATATTGAAATATTTGTTTTGTATTTAATATGTTAACAAAACTCATTACATATTGTGATTTTCTAATAATTTATATTTTCTAACCCCTTGGAATAATATCCATTTTCATAAAATAACAGACGCTTTTATTATTAATTATGATAATTTTATGTACAGCTGTTAAGTTTAATGAACTCAAAATGAAATTAAATATTACCTGAAAATGATTTGTATAACAAGTATTTGTCGGTATATAATTAAAATATGAATTAATTTGTTTAAAAGAACAAAGAGAATTAATTAGAATGTTTGTTTTAAATATATAACTATTAATTATGAACATTTTAAAAAAGTTCACGATATTTACTAAATTAAGATAAATATTAATTTATAATAAAATACTTCTTTAAAGTAATTTAAACATTTATAATAACATAATTGCTAAAATGGTAATTTTTATTTGAAATAACGTTTTGATTATTTTTATTTTTGATTATTTAATAATCCTCATAGTTAGTTCAGTCAATTTTCCTATTTAAGTAATAGTGAATATTTCAATTTTTTAAATTTTAAACAAGAATTTTGTGATCATTAATATTGTGTATATATATATATATATATATATATATATATGTGTGTGTGTGTGTGTGTGTGTATGTGTGTGTGTGTGTGTGTGTGTAAATAAATTCATAAGCAACCAATTTAATGCATATGAATCATTTAACACAACAAATGATTTTTATATAAGGTTATCCAATAATCGCTTCAGAAATTTAAATAGAAATGAAATGAAAATATTTAATTAATCAATTTTTTATTTTTTTTATTTTTGATCATATTCTATGGCATATGATGGAACATACTTTTCCTCATATAACCACCAAAACTTCGCTTAACATACTGCATTCGTTTAGTCCAACTTTTAATCATTCTTCCGTGTAATTGTGGTCCAATTTCATGAATTACTCGTTCAATGTTTATTTTTAATACTTCTGTTGTTTGTATTTTATCAGCATAAACCAATGATTTCACATAATCCCACAGAAAATAATCCAATGGAGTTAGATAACATGATCTTGGTGGCCATTTGATGGATCCAATAATGAAATCATTAAATTTTTGTTTCGATAAATCTATTAAAGTTTTTACAAGTTCTAAGCATTTTGAAGTTTTTAACGTTTTACGATAATTTACCAAACTATACTTAGTTGAAATGTCAAAATGAACTAAAAAAATTCAAACATGGTTGCCACCAACTGTCAACGTTCTGACGTTCTTATTAGAAAACCATTTAGAAATATTCAATATTAATTTACTTTATTCGTTCATACACAGATAGCCATATTATTATCATCAAAACTCGGTTTTATAAATTATATATAATTTTTAATACTACACTTTAATGATAAATTAACCAGTAAAAATATTAAAAATAATAGAGCTGTATTTTTCAAACATTTATCAAATTTTAATGAATCTCAGTTACTTATTTTGTTAGAAAATTCAGTCATAGCGTTATATACAAATCAATTTATTTTTTTTAAAGAAAAAAATTGGTTATACTTTACTGGAAATTTAAGTACATCAAATATTAACACATTCGCGGGCAGTAAAAATTTTAGAAAACTGCACAAATGGATAAGCGATTTTTTTTAAATTAATTGTGATATCCGAAATTCGATTAGATACATTTTGTAAGAATAGTCAGAATGTTACATTTTAATAGTTATATACAATTCATTAAAAAATTAAGGTTATATAAAATTATATGAATAATAATTGGCTTTAAAATTTGAATGCTATAGCATTCACATCCGCGAACGTATTAATATACATATAAATTACAAATCACATCCATAGTCCTAAAAAAACTTTTCCTGTAAATAATGAAATAATTTTTAATTGTCCTCTACAAAATTATATTAAAAAAATTCGAGTTCTCTACATAAGAATATTCAATAAATTAAAAAAAAATAATTATATTGATTCAATATTTATTAATATGTGTATATATTGCTATTGCATTGATTAGTAATCGAAAAATACTCGAAGCAATATATGAACTAAAAATAATAAATATAATAATAGAAAGTGTATAGACTTACACATTTCTTCGCCAAGCACCCACGTCTCTGGTTTCGTGTTGACCTCAACGAGTACCGTCGGCGTACACACCAATAACACCATAAGATCAGCAACACTCAAGTTCATCAAGAAGATATTTGTACTGTTCCTCATATCTTTTGTCTTGAGTATCACAATTGGCACCATAACGTTACCGATCACACCGAGACACATGATGATGATGCAGAACACCATCGACGTGATACGTACATAGTTCGGAAACACCGGCTGTTGGTACGCCGTCGTCTCATTGCCGGTCAAGTTATAAAACGGATTGTCTAACGACGACGACGACAGCACTGTACCATTTACGTTATTATTGACATTCGCGATGACATTCTCGACGGTATTCGCAATTGTTGCATTATTTGATGTTTCGCCAATATTGTTGAAGGCGTGTAATGGTTGCGTAACGTTATAGTGAATTGAACTAGATATTGTTGAAGAAGTATTCACAAGTGTTGGTAACGTTGTCGTCAGGACCAACGAAGATATTGTAGAAATCATATGGCGGCTTTTCAGTTTTCGTTTTCGATGTTGGATTTTATTTTATTTTTATTTTAAATAATGTTTTAATTATTATAGAAAAATGGATTTAATTATTCTTTATTCGTATTAATTCTCATTCAAAATCTCTGCTAAGAAAATTTCAACTTTCTGTAATATATAAAATAGTAATATTCTTTTAACAAATTTTGTTTCAGTGAATTAAAATTAAATTAAAAACTTATATTAATTAAAAATATTATCTTTTTCAATCCAAATATGTTTCTAAGACACATACAGTATGTGCTTGGGAAACATTTTTGAACTGGAAAAGATTATATTTATATTTTAAGTAAATTTGAAAGATTAAAAAGTAAAAAACATGTCATACAATTTTTTATAATAAAATATTTAATGCATATATATAATTAATTTATATTATTTAATTTTTATTTTTATTTAATAATCTATATTTTGTTGAAAAAAAATATATTTTTTTTAAAACAATAATTATAACAGACATTTAATTTTTAAATCTTCATATAATAATTTTAGGATATTTATTATTATTTAATTTCTTTAAGGAATGTTAAATTATTTTTATCTACAAAAATAAATGATATATTTGGCTGATTGTGAATTATTTTTTCAATTTAACTTCATAGATAAGAGAAATTAATTTATAAAATCTAAATATTCATATGATAATAATTTAAAATTAATTAATAACTAATTCATTCAGTCGAAAAAAACGTAACTTTTAGAAAAAATTTTAAGAACTATAACATTTTTCACAGCAAATTATCGGGTATCTAAAAACGTATATTTGAGAAAAGTTTACATATTTTTTTCAATAAAAAATATTTAAAAATTAAATATATAGTCACTCTTACGAAAAAAGTCTGAAAAAACAACGATGCTTAGTTTTGAATCGTAAGAAATCAAAAAATTGAGATTTATTTTATATATTAAATTATGTAGTCGTTGAACGATCAGTTTTTCGAAATATTGATTTGGAACGAAATGACGGACATTCTAATAAAATTTCGATTATCGATAAAAAAAATCGCTTGTTTGTAGTCAATAAAGAAGAAATTATGCAAACTAAAAAACCCTTTGTTCAAGGACTATTTTTTTGTATCTATAGCTTGAAAAATTTAAAATAAATCGATAGTCGTTTTTGGGATATTTTGATCAACGGTTTTGAAAATGTAATTTTTCGAAAAACATATTTAAAGTTTTAAAACTTGTTTACACAAATATTTTTATTAAAAAAAACTAGTATGCCTATACATCCATTAATTTTAGTGGGATTAATTTGAAAGTTTCAGTGAATATTCTCCAGATATACTTATAGAAAATATCAAAATCCAAAAATCGAATGTTTCGACTTTCCGATAGAGTATAGCCGTTTATAAATAAAATTTTATTTATATTCGATTAACAAAAAAATAAAAATTAATTTTCATTGTTGTAAATTAATATCAAAAATAAATTTTATTATTCTGAGATAAAATTAATTTAAATTTATATTTTTATCAGTATACTTTAAATTGAGTCAACACCTCAGAAAGTAATTTTCTAAGTAATTAAAAAAAATGAAGTAATTAGTGCTTTATTTATTTTGTAGACAAGTGTTTTATTTTAATAATTTTAAATTTATAATAACACGCATCGACACACAAACATACCTATATATATATATATATATATATATATATATATATATATATATATATATATATATATATATATAATCATTATTGCTGTATTTATAATCAAATGAAAAAATTAAATTTTGTAAAAATTAATTTTCATTTCTTTTACTAACAAAATTATGAGAAAATTTTAATTTTCTTTAAAATTAAAAACTTAACATTTATTTGTATTTTATTATTTAATATATTATCGTCTTATTTGAGTACTACGTAATTTATTAATTCAGTTTCATTTATAATGAATTTTCATTTCAATTAATTACTGTCTTGTTATGATCTTTATATCATATTTAATTAGAGTGAGTTGAATGATCGAATAATTAGTTTCGTTTTTTTCAAGTGAATGAAGTAAATATTTGTTTTTAGAAAATATATATTGAGTATATTATACAAATTCTTAGAAGAACTAAAAATTTTATGTATGTACATATACATAAATATATATATATATATATATATATATATATATATGTGTGTGTGTGTGTGTATTTTATTTGTATGTATATATAAACTTGCACATTATATAAAAAAATCGTAGCATATAGTCCAGCTTTAAATTAATTAAATTCAGCAATGAATGATTAGTTCGACACACGAAAAAAGGTTTAAGAAAAATCGAACAAGTAAAAACACACTGACTATACAATAAATAAACGTTATACCGTAAACTCTGTTAGCCGATAACTGACACTCGAATCAAACATGTATCCTAGTCAATCAACATCCCGATTTGAGACTATTTGCGTCGATGTTATCGAAACTGGGACGTCCTCATAAAGGTTATTATATTTATTGATCATTGAATTTTTTTCATCTTCAACTTGTATTTGGTTTCAATCAATTGATTGACATTACAACGAATTTTTAACACATCTTAATTGATAATTGAATCAGTGTCACACGTATATCATACATAATTATATATATATATATATATATATATATACATATGTTTGATTTTTATTTTCGTGTCAATGACAGTTTAATCACTAATAATTCAATTTTCATGTCATTAAAATGTTGCGAGGTCTCGTTTATTGAATTTAATTTTTTTAACCTATATTTTTTAAATTGAATTTTCGTCATTGTTGTCCTTAGTAATCAAAATAAAGAAGTTCAATAAAATATCTACAAATATCGTTTATTAATTAACGTGTGATTCAATGTCTTGTATATAATTATTCTATTTTTTGATAAAATCATGCATAAATGTATATTTTTTAACACTAATTTTCGATTGAAAATATTTTTGTTTTATGAAAATATTATTATAGTTTAAACAAATATTGAAATCCAAAAAATATAAAAAATCTTCAAATTATTTTTTCTAGTGTACACAAGTTTCTATTCAAAAAATATAAAATATGAAAAATCATTTTTCGCTTAATTCCTTCAATGTACATTAGACTATCATAGCGTTGCATGATTGCTCGTCTGTATAATAAAATATAGAGTGGAAAAATTTATACTACATTTACGTTCACAACTGACTACATCTATTTTAAGTACAATGTAATGCACTATATTCCTTCAATTTTACAACAAATTTAATTAGCAACAGTAAATAAGTTTAACTCAGAAAAAGCATGTTCATAATTCTCGTATCTTTTAAACTAAATACAGCAAACTAACAATATAATCAACGAGCTTTTTTAATATAAATTGTAAGTCTTGAGGAGAATTTAAAAATATTTCAATTTAATTTTAATTAATAATCAACATACAATATTTTTATTTACTTCAAATTTTACAAGCTTATAAAATATTATATTTATATAAACTCAAATGATTTCTTTAATATACATATATATATATATATATATATATATATATATATATATATATACAAGTATTAAATATTTAAAGTAAAAAAGAGTACTGACGAAGTCCAAGTAAATTAAGAAAGAGGTTTATTTATAAATTAAAAAATATAAAAGTAAACATTGAATCTAATCATTAAAATAAGATCGACCTAAATTTTTCAACGAATTAAATAAACATTACGTATGCATATGTTATATCTCTGTAATTTTCAACGTAATATTAAATTATCGTAGAAAAACGATCAATAATGATTATTATTTCTATAGCTAAATCTCATTGCACTATTTAGACATTGATAATTTTCCTATAGAATTGAAACATTTTTCGAGATATATAGATAGATTACTACGTATAATTAAATACCGGATATGTGGAATATCGTGTAAAGGAAAGTACTCTTATTGGTTTAATACAAATTTGTTTTTATTATGCACACATTTATGTAGGAATATTAAATGTATATATATTTATACATAAATTGAAATTTAATTAAATATTGATATTCAAATATGTTTAAACTTATTGTTTATAACTCTCAATACAATTTAAATGTAAGGAAATTTATCTAATATTTCTAAAAACACTTGTTATATTAGAGTACTTATTATAATTATCCACTTTTTATTGTTATTTAGATTTTAAATTTTAACTTTTTGTCTTTGTATATAACGAAAAATGGGTGTGCAAAGCAAAAACATTTTAATCCCTTAACCATTTTAGTTTTATGGTTAACTATGGTTAACATGATGAAATATTTTAATGCATAAAAGCATTGTATATATATGAGTTTGTATGCATGTGCATTCAGAGAATTTACATAATAAAATGCTAAATTTTTATTGTTATCTTCATATATATGTATATGTCTTCCTTATAGTATAAAATAAAATTCAACCTCATCCTCCATGGTAAATTTTAAAAGAATTTAGTATTTTTTTCAATTTTATTTTTTTACGAAACCATAAATAATATATGACTAAAATTATCATATATATTAATTCAAAAATAACAAATATTAACTAAATTTAGAACAAATTCAACACCTTTCAATAAATAGATAATATTGTATCGATGTATATATATATATATATATATATATATATATATATTTATATATATATATATATATATATATATATATATATATATATATATATATATATATATATATATATATATATATTTATATATATCAAACAATTAAATTTATTTAAAATTTTAATTTATAAAAAATATTAAAATAAAGTATTATTATTATTTTCAATTAATTATCTTTTATTATATCATACAAACATTTATAACTTATTATTATTATTACACACACACACACACATATACATAAATATATATGTATGTATATTCAAAAACACCAATTTTGATAAACTGCTATACATAATAAATAAATGAATTAATAACTTATTCTTCATTAAGTAATGTTGGAAAAATTATAATCAAGTTTAAAAAAATACTTATTAATTATTGATATGAATTTTAAATTGAATTAAAATAACAAAATGTTATCTATTGTCCTTAATGGATCAATAAAACAATGCTTTCTAAGATATTCTAAAGCTCTACAAGCCGATTTTCGTAAAGGGGTCTCTCTAGAGATCATGAAAAACACTCCACCTCTACGCGTCAACCACCGACCCACAAAACAACTAGATAATTTGAACTGTATGAATATAAACCTCACTGCTTGGCATTTAAAGCACAACTGACCTTCAAGCTCCAGATTTACGAAAATAATTTTTTTTTAATTTAAAATTAGCTTTTGGAAATAGTTTATATTATTCAATAATGTTAATAAATATATTTTAAAAAATAGTTAATTGAGTGATTTCAAAATTAAGGGAATTTATTTTTACAAAAATATTTAATCTCATTTCCAAAAAAAACCTGACTGTAAATTTAGCATAATGACTAAGTATAGGGTCATCCAAATGTGACGCCTAGATTTGTGTTTTATAAAAAAGAAATTTTGCACATGTTTCCTCATACAAAGTTTCTTTTTAATAAAACACAAATCTAGGCATCATATTTGCATGTACCATACATATATATTAATATACACTATAAATATTTATTTTCTTTCAAAAAAGGCAAACAGTAGTATTTTAGAAAATTGTGTATGAATTTTTAACACTTCTAATGTTAATTATAAAAATTGTATTTTTTAAAATTTTAATCTATTAAATATTTTATATTCTTATATATATATATATATATATATGTGTGTGTGTGTGTGTGTGTGTGTTTTAAATATAGATAGGCACATATGTAAATATAAATAATTATAAATTTATAAATATGTATCGTTTGACGATATTGCAAAACTTACAACCAAACGTAGCTAATGTTACATCATCATTAATAATAAAATTATGTGGACACATGCACGTACATGCGTACATATATATATATATATATATATATATATATATATATATATATATATACGTACATACATATTTCTTTGTTTATTTAGAAATTATTAAAATCTTCCATATTTTAAGAAAAAATATTCCTCACCATATTACAAAATTTTTGAAATTCCATACATCAACATTTCTAAATAAATATAAACAACATTCATCCATGAAAACAACATTTCTAAATAAATTTTATAGTTGTTTTAATTACTTCATGAAAACATTGAAGCATGAACGTTTTTTGAGAACAAATTAGTCCATGTTTTAATATTACATTTGAACTGGAACAATTCAAATTTAAATTAAACTGTTTTTATCAATATTTAAAATTATGTAAATACAATCTTGTAATAAAATGTTTTCGAATACAAACATTGAATTTCAAAATAGGTGGATTCATTTTGCAATTTGTTTTGTTAATTTATGTTGCTTGCATATTATTTATATTCATGCCAGTTTGTTTTTTAATTTTATATTTTTTAAAAAAAAGAGTGACAAAAATAATTCTTTAATAACACATATACCCACACACACACACATGCACACACACACACACACATATATATATATATATATATATATATATATATATATATATATATATATGCATTTTCTAATGTATTATGTAATTAAAATCGAATAATTATTTTAGATTTTCAATTAAAAAAATATTTTTTAAAATGTTAATTGAATCAATTAAATTCTATAAAATAACCATTAAATTATACTATGAATCACTTGATTATGCGTTTTTTATAGATAAGTCATTATTTCAAAAACAATAAAACTTTTATATCAAAGTATTTAATAACTTCTTATCGTTTATTTCGAGTAACTTTAATTTTATTGAAAGTCAAAAATATCTCCTTCCAAACATATTCACAAAAAATTGTAATTAAAAAGTTTAAATATATATATATATATATATATATATATATATATATATATAAATTCAGTAATTATACTCCAAATATATAAAATTTACCTAATAAGAACAGATTAAAAATTTATATTCGAAAAATCAAAATGGTTATTTATTTTAAAACTATATATAATCATAATAATTAATTATTATTAAAAATCTGTAAAGATAAAATTAATCATTTTTTAATAGCCTTTTACATAAATTAATAAACACATGAGAAAATAATATAAGACACTTTCTCAACGGATTCAAAAAAAATAATAATAAAAAATATTATCTTCTATATTAAAACTTAATTAAAAAAATATACTTTTTGATGTAATTAAATCAAAATGAAAATAATCTGATCACATTTCAAACTATTTCTT
>CP092087.1:13025000-13027500 GCA_029203775.1 Neoneuromus ignobilis
AAATAATTATAAATATCACAAATCAATTTTCAATTTTTTTTAAAAAGAAGAATCAAATCATATATCAAAACAATAATTTTTTTATTAAAAAAATCATTTTCATTAAATTAAGAGTATGTTTTATTTTAAAATATATTATTTAAAACATACAGAAAATGTGTTAAATGATCCTTTAATATAAACTACTCCTAATTTACATTATTGATTATCACACTTTTTTGTCATTAACATACTATAACGTACTTATTTTAAGTATGTCAATAGATCAGCACTGTTGATAAGACCTTATATCTCTTCAATTGTTCTAAATTTAAGTTCTAAAACACCATAACGCGTTTATAGAAAAATCATCAAGTTCTTTCACTAACATATATTCTTCTCTACGACGCTTTCTGAATATAAAAGAGATGTATGAAGTAATAAATGTGCTGATTAGTTGACGTATAAAATAATAAATAGATAAGGTTTTATTTGTATTAACTTTATCTGTTTTAATTCTATCAGGGTTGAAAATATTATACCCAATTAATATCGACACTTAATTTTCTTACTTTGTAATAACTTGTATTAATAGAAATTTCACTCAATTTTTAATAAAATATTTGTATCATTTAATCGATATATTAATTTATTTATCAATTTATATAATAAAAATTTTGTTCCATAAACATAACACTTTTGAATAAATTACTGTAATTTTTAGATATTGTGGTTAAATTACAATTTTTATAGCATATTTCTTCTAATTTCACTTTCATTAAAGTTTATTTTCGAAATAAATAAAAAATATACAACTTACAAATCGAATCCTAGGATTACTATTTCAACAATTGTCCAGATTTCTAGTTATCCATTTTTTTTAATAAACCCTACACTTCTGAATCAGTTGTCATTTTTACATAATTATATTAAATCGTAATTTTAAAACATATTCCATTTAATTTTAATTTCATTAAAGTTTATTTTTAAAATTAATAATAAAAAACAACTTATAAATCAAGTCCAGTCTAAATTTCAACAATTATAAATAATTAATTCAACAATTGTCAATACTTCTAGTTATTAACTAAAAATGACACCAGTATTTCTAATTACTATAAAACATTATAAGCTTACAAATTTATTATTAAAATTTTTATAATGTTTAATGTATACTATTATTAGAATTATATAAAAATTGACATTTATTATTTTTATTTAGAATGTTATATACTAAAACACTCACATAAAATAAAATTTGATATAGCAAATTCTTTGTTTACGTTATATATGTCTTATTGAAACATTGGCGTATAAATTGTGTAAATTATGAAGTATAATTAAACGTATTAATTAATTGTGAACGTGTAAGTAGGGAGATAGGTTCTACTACAGTCTAAGTCAGAAGGAAAATAAATAACACTTGACAAACATTGTATTAAATGCAAAAATTAATAAATATGAATAAACATATTTATATTTCACTAATTTTTACGAATTTGACGTTTGGACACATGTTACTTATATATATATATATATATATATATATATATATATATATATATATATATATATATAATTTGATACATTTTAAGTATTTAAAAGATAATATTTTTTTATTTTCAAACAAATTCCAATTTAACGAAGGATGAATATGATTTGTCATCTAGAAAAGGAGTATTGAAATGTGTTGCAAAAACCTCAAATTTAATTAAATTTATATTCTTTTCTTATGAATTTCCATCAATAAAAATGAGAAAAATGTGCCAATAAAATTGACTTATAAAAATAAGACTACGTATAATTCAAATTTGATGAATAAATACCATTTAAATATGTAAATCTTAACCCGCATAATTTCTCATTCACATAAATCAATTTTGCATAGATATAACATAAAACTTAATGAATTATTTTAAAGTACCTCTATAAAATTGCTTCGACCTTCCTTCAAACTTTAAAATATTTGAATCGTAGTAAATTTGTTAATTTTTAGAAAAACATGATTTAGTAGCTAAATGTAATCACAAATGATGTACTCATGAAATATGTTTTCATTACTATAAGACATTTTAATATTATTTCAACATCGCTTTAAACATTCGGCATGTATCTTAATTAAAGTGATATATTTTAAATAAATATTTTATTTATGAATATGTTAATACACTTAAATATATATATTTGATATATTATTTCAATTTTATAATTAATTATTTATTTTTTTAAAATAGCATAAAGACAAAAATGTTAATGTATGTGTATATGAACATATATATATATATATATAGAGAGAGAGAGAGAGAGAGAGAGAGAAAGATTAGACAGATAGATGAGTGATACATATTTAAATTTTTAAAATTTTTAACAAATACCATTTCTGTATAATTTGACGAAATAATAATTTTTTTAATTACATTATTCTTTTTTAAAAAAAATTAACCTATTACTTATTAATAGAATTAGAGTTTATTATGGATATTTTTTCAGTTATATAAATATTTTATAAAAAATCAATATT
>CP092087.1:13030000-13117500 GCA_029203775.1 Neoneuromus ignobilis
ATTAGTGGAAAATTTCTTATATAATTACCTTTACACTAATATAGTGTCTCAATTATAGCAACAGTTATAATAAAAATCAATTAAATATAATAAAAATATTTCAAAAAAATTCTTTCTTGTCTAACTCAAAATCTATCATAATTTACAACTTGAATATCTCCTATATTTTCCCAGTTAAAAAATGAAACAAATGTTGAAATTAGTAAAAATGTATTATTTGTTACTAAAATTAATACAGATTGAATCAAATTAAAACTTATTTTTTTCATAAAATAACATTTTTTAAATCCTTCACAAGATTACTCGTACATAAGATGAAACAAAAATTTTAAAATGCGTTCCGCATGAAAGCAATCAACGTTTAAACACTTGAATTTTATTAGTTAATCAGAATAAAAAAACATCTATTTTTGCATGTAATTATTACGTGCAATAAATAAAAGATTATTGGAGTTAGTTGTTACCTGTTTGTTTAATTAATGAGAACAATTTTATTAAAACTTATACCAATAGGTAAAATATTTTTGTGATACAAAATTATGTTGGAATACTTAAATTTTATTTTACTAAATAATTAATGAAGAAAAGAACATATTGGCAATAATTAATTTATATATATATATATATATATATATACACACACACATATAATCGACTAGTGGAGTAACGGCTAGTATTACCGACTGTTACATGGAACAAATATGTTCGATCCTCAATCAAAGAAATAAGACAGGCAGGGCCTTCTAACCTTAGTGAAAGCAACCTACCTAAGAGTGAATATTCAATATAAAAATATTAGGAACCTAACTAAATAAGTAGTATTTATAGAGGCTTTCATTCAGCAGTGGATTGGTGATATAAGTTAATATAATGATGAGACATGTATATGTGTATGTATATATACATAAATACATACATATATATATATATATATATATATATATATATATATATATATATATATATATAAACACGAATAGTTATACACATATGAAGTAAAATATTTGATTCGTTCAAAACACTCTATTTTTACTTAAGTCGATTGCACAATCAGAAATTACATTAAATTCAATATCTACCTGTATTTATTTATATATATATATATATATATAAATATATATATATAATGTATGTAGTATAATAATATTATTATATTTCCACTCATTAAAACACTTGTTAAACGTTTTGGTTGAAATAGATACACGAAATGCTATCTACATGTTACAAACTCATGAATAATTTATTAATATGTCAAAAAATACGCGCAAACATAAAGGCTAGTAAATAGAGTGGCAGGTGTTAGCGTCCACACATTGAACACATATCTGATAACGTTTATGCAAAATTACTTTGCGGAAATGTAATAAGTGATAACCGCTTATCATAGTTGATTGAGCCATTGTCCAATTAGTGTAGAGAATTTTTTAAAGTACAATGAACCAGGCGAGACACATATTATAATATTATCACTGCTGTGCTACTATTTACGGTGATAATAGCTTTATTCAATAGTAGGGTGCTCAGATACACTCCAATGGAACAAGATTATTTATTGAGAACGTTGTCAACAAACGTTTCTATGCTATATTATTTATTTTTGGTAAATATTTTAAATGAAAATAATTTTATTCTAATGCTTACAATAATTGATAGAGTAATAATATAGAAAATGTAATAAACATTTTATTTTTATAGCTTTATAACATTTTGCTCTATATTTTTTTAAAAAAGTAAATTTATCAAAGCTGAAAAAACATAATAAATTATATTTTAGGTTATGTAATATGAAATGTCGGATTATTATATCAGAAATAAAATAAAAATCTGACATTTGATTTTACACAACCTAATATAATTCAATATTTTTACAATATTGTTTTATATTAAATTAATTTTATTTTATATACAGGAATATATTAAAATTACAGTTAAATTAATACTAATTTATTATTTTAAAAAAAAATCAAAAATATTTCTTATTACATATACTATTTGTTTAGAATATTACAAATTTTACTAATATCTGTAAGAAGAGTAAAGAATATAATAGATCGATGAAATTAAAAAATTAAAATAAATTTTAATTGTCTTTGGGGGTAACAAAAGTTTAAAATATTAATGATGATAAGACTAATATCAGCAATAAAGATTATATAAATTACATGTTTGCTTAATTTTTTTAAAAAAAATATGCAATGCTATAATTGATAAATATTATATTTTATAATTTTTTTTAATAATATGTTTTTAAATTCAATAAAGTTTCATTTATTTACACAATCTTAGCTAAGCTTTTCATTCTTAAAAATAACTTATCTTGAGTTAACAAATAAGTAATTATCAAGAATAATTAACCATTGGTATATTTTGCTGTGTATTTGATTAAAAAAAATGCTTATTCAATTTTAATATATTTAAATTTAATTGTAACCAACTATTTTAACGAATGCAATTTTTTTGAACTAATGTTTTTAAGTCTGAAAATAGTATTAAATATTTTACTCTCCTAAAAAATAAAAATTTTCTTAAATTTATTTTCAGTAACTTTTATCAATTTCACATTAGTTGACATTTATTAAATCCACATATAAATTATATACTTACACAAATATATGTGTTTTTGTGATTGTACGTTAATATTGACACTTATCGAGACTCTAGAACGTCAACGATCTTACGAATTGTCGCGTATGACCTTTAGCGTTCTGAAAAACACATTAATCTAGCTACTGAGTTCAAAAAATGCTGCTGTGTGCTCGATGACGACGACTCTTCAAACAGGCTATTCTCCGATATCAAGTACATTACAGGAATTGGTTTTTGTATTCGAACAAAAACAAGTTTATTAACTTTTGCTTATATTTCATAAATATTGAATACATGTAGACACCGATATTCATACACACACACACATACACACACACACACAAACACACATGTATATATATATATATATATATATATATATATATATATATATATATATATCAGTAACACTCAGCTTCTCCTTATAAAGCCAAAAAGAGTTAAAAAAAATAATGATAACTTTCAAGTTTTCAAGAAACTATCATTTAATTATTTTTAATCTTTTCAACCCGCGTTGGGAATTCTTTAGATATTTAATATCACATTAAAGAGATAAATATCTCGAACAAAATAGTTTTTTAGTACAAAGTTCATATCGCACGCGATATTCATTTTCAAGTAATATTCAAAACCATTAACTAATATTCATTGAATATTTTAATAGCACGCAATTTATAAATACCTCCTTTAATATATATATATATATATATATATATATATATATATATATATATAAGATTTAAAAATAGTATATATGAACTTAATATCATCACTAATGATTTGTTAAAGTCAAACTTACGTTCCTGAATTATAACATGCAACATTATTAAAATGTTTCATAAAATAATATTACAATATTATAATAATTATTGTGACAATAAATCAATAATTCCTATCATTTATTATATTTCATTTGATCTATTGTTTTATGATATATTTTATAAAAACATGTTTTAAATAAAAAATTCAATAATTTAATTTAATTTCTAATCGTATAAGTTCAACAATTTTATTTTTTACATATCCTAAAAATCATTTTTTACAGTAGTCATTTTAATATTACACTAATATTTTAATATAAATTATTAAAATATGCTTCCTATTTTGGCAGATATTTTTTTCCACAAATATAAAATTGACAATTATGAATTTTGTAATAATTCTGTATGTAAAAGTTGCAATGATATATTTATCTCACTTGAAAATTAAACACCTTGCCCACACATAGCATAAATATCACACACTCGCACGCATATATATGTATATATATATATATATATATATATATGTGTGTGTGTGTGTGTGTGTGTGTGTATGTCTGTATGTGTGTAAATTTATTTGTTTAAAATTGCATTTTTGTAAACACAAATCAAACTGTCTATGAAAGTTTGACAAATATTAGAAAAACTACAAATTCATACACATAATTATTGAAACAGTGTGTTGAAGCTTTTCATAAACTTGTAATGGCATCTGAAATGGAAAATTTTTGGAATGCAGAAGAATCAGCAAACCAAATATATGGACATCAAAGTAAATGGCAGAGAATTAAATGCATAATACATTTACATTTTCTCATAGATTCAAATTCAAAATATCGTCGGAAATTATTTAAAAGTAAAGCTGCTATTAGAAGTGAAGCAGTAAAACATTTAACATCAGGATATTGGTAATGTAATTTTTATCGATTTGATAATTATTCTCTCTCTCTCTCTCTCTCTCTCTCTCTCTATATATATATATATATATATATATATATATATATATGTTGTATAACATTAATATTGATAATTTATTTCCTTATATTTTATTGGTATAGTATCTACTTGTCAGTTGATAGCAATTTAATATATCAGATATTATTTAACATATGCTTGTATTTATTGTATATTAAAATCGAAAATATTATTTATTAATTTTTTTAATTAATTAATGAATTAAAAAAATAAAGTTTACGATATTTTATTAATTAATTTTTTAAAAATATATAAAATCAAAAAGATCATTTATGTAAAAAAATTGCTATTCAAAAAATATTGATCTGTAAATGCATCTGCATATATTTCATTTCAACAAAATATATACTTGTAAAATAAAATAGTTTGTTATTGTTCGAATAATTTTAATTAAGAAAGTATATATCTTTTTTTGATATGTTATACACTTTTTTAAAGAGATTTAAAAATTCTCAAGAAATTAAAATACTGATATAAATCGTTGTTTTTGAATATTTTAAAACTTTGCTTAAAACAATTAGGAAGATTTATTATCTATTGAAAAAAATTACATTTTTTTATTTTATTCAGTTTTATCAGTCAAATTTTTTTTGTTCAATATTTCAAAAATTATGTCAAATAATATTCCCTTATTTTAAATTTTAGAAAAAAATATTCTGCAATTTTTAATGTTGTACTATATTCATGGTTAAATATTTTTGAAAAATTGAATACTTATTATTAAGATACATAATTGCAAAATTTTGTATTTGTATTTATTTTATATTTTATTTCTGATACTTAGGTATATTTTACATCCAATGAGTACAATACGATTATACTGGGAGATTATTATGGTGTTTGCATTTTCCGTATCTTTATTTGTTCTACCTTTCGGCATATACCTATATGAAAAAAAACGTTATTATGATTTTTTTAGAAGCCTGCAATATTATTGGTATTATTATATGTTATGTATATTATTAGATGTGATGTTTATATTTGATTTCATAATAATATTTTTTACTGCAAAAATTGACAAAACAATGCAGAAGACGATTTTCGAACCATTAAAAATTGCGAAATCTTACTTAGCAGGTATTTTCTTATATTTTTTCAAAAAAATAATTCAATAAAAATATTTCATTATAGAAAATTAATCGATTACTCAATTTTTTAATTAAAAACTATATTTTCTTAATAATAGGCGATTTCTTTTATGACATCCTTTCTTATTTACCTATAAAAACAATAATCTTTTTATTGAAAAAATTTAACGTCGGTGCAAAACATAGAAATTATTTTGCTTTTCTATCTTGTTTGATATATATACGGATATTTCGAATACGAAGAGATAATATGTACCGTAACAACATTAGTGAAGCATATGGGATAAATTTAAAAGGAAATTTTCTCAAAATAGCAATACTGACAATGTTGAGTTTAATAATTTATCATTGGTTTGGATGTATAACATACTGTGTATCGTTTAATGTATCAATATTTTTGGATGATTTTGAACGGCCCAGTTGGATTAATCGAATGAACTTGAGGTACAAAAAAATATTAAAAATATTTCCAATAAAATGTTACAACAAAACATTAGGAAATGTACATTTTCATTAATTAGTACAAATAATTAAACCTTATTTTAAATTAGGTGATTTTATTTTTTTTTGCAATTATCCTGCAGGAATTATTTTTTATTATATTGCTTTAAGTTACAAAATTTTATTTTCATTTTAGATTCAATTAAATCTCAATTATTCATTTTTAATTTATTTTTCTAAATTTATTTCAATTGTATATTGCAGTAACTTTATATAAATTACAAAATACAACAATATAAAATTTTAATTATCAGTATCATATGAAAAATAGTTGATTAATTTCGATTTTCTAATGATAGGTATTGATTGGTACTTAAATTAATTTTATCATTTTATTAATAAAGTATATCAAAAGGAAAGTAAAATATATTCAATTTACATATAAATATATGCATACACACACACACACACACACACACACACATATATATATATATATATATATATATATATATATATATATTTCTAATATATTCGAAAATCTATTTTTTTCTTTATTCAATTACAATTTTAATATTACAGTCAGTCATGGCAACCAATACATGAAAAATACATAACTGTTTTATATATAACAGTTGGACAAGTAATTAGTACTGATTTTGGGGTTGACTTTACACAAACTATCGATGATATTATAATGTCAACGATTATACATGTACTGGGGAAAATATACACTGTATTCGTGTGTGCATACATTATCGTTCACGTGAAAGAAAGCATCTCCAGTAAAGTAAAATATGCAGAAATTATGTCTCAACTTAAGGTAATCCAAAAAAAGATTTTAAATGTTATTTTTTTATTTTGAATTGCAATTTTTATTATATGTATTTTTATATTAATTTTATTATTGTCTTCGGTCAATCTATTAAATTCCTCTAATTTTGAACCAACTGCTTTCTATATGTTCATATATAAATATATATATATATATATATATATATATATATATATATATAATTATATATAAAACAATATACGTTAGAATAATTTTTAAATGAAAAATAAAAATAGTACCAAATATGAAAACTCTATTAGTATACACAAGGAATCTTCAGGAATATAGGAAATAACTTATCATCTTTTACCCTTTAATCATTTTTAGAACTTTTCCATAATATTTACAAAAATTAAAATATTATTAATAGAACAAAAATGGTTTAGTGTTTTATATTTTATGACTTTTTAGTTTTCTCATATTTTTTTTATTTTTTCAAAAAAATAAATTAAATAATTAATTGTAATTTTTAGGAAAAAAAATTATATGAGTATATTTTACACCTTTATTTTAATGTTGTTTGACCAGTGTCATGATATTTTTGTAAGTATTGCTTAAGAAAGTATATTATTTTCTAAGAATAATATATATAATATCATTGAAAAAATGTTGAAGTTAAAAGATTTTTTATCATCCATTAATACAAAATGCAATCGAATTTAATTTTCCCAGAACCATACTTTTTCTGATATTGTTTGATTTTCATTTCTATCTAACAAGAAAAAATATTATTGGGATTTAATTAGCTGGATTCTATTTTACAAATTATTTTAAAAATTATAAATAAATTAACCATATACATATATCTAGGTTTATATGTTACAAAAAAAATATCCTGAAATAATCCAAAAACGAATTGTTGAATTCTACGACTACAAATTTCATAAAAATTATTTCAACGAGAATCCAATTATAGAAACACTCTCAGAACGTCTCCTTGAAGAAGTAAAACTATGTAGTTGTCGCAAATTAATCGAGAATTGTCAAATATTTCATGATCTGCCGAAACCGTTTATTGTTTCTATTATCAAAAAACTCATGTTTGAAGTATTTCTTCCAAACGATGTTCTAATTAAAGCTGGAACAACAGGAGATCATATGTTCTTTTTAGCAAGAGGTACAGTTGCCGTATATACCAAAAATGGTAAAGAGATATGTCATCTTGAGGATGGCTCCTATTTTGGTGAAGTTGCATTGCTTATGCCAGATAATAGACGAATTGCAACAGTTATTACGATTGATGTATGTGAAATATATAGACTTGACAGAAAAAATTTCTATCAGTGTTTTGCAGCACATAGCTACTTATATAATAATTTCCAAAGAATAGCTGTTTCTCGAATTGAAGATGCATTGAAAAACGAAGAATCACAAAGACAATATTTACTAGTAAAATCTAAAAGAAATTCTAGATTATAATTTGTTCTCTAGTTAATTTTATTGCTTCATTAGTTTATATGTATATATATATATATATATATATATATATATATATATATATATATGTATATAAGTGTATGTTTAGGTATGTGATTAGGTAATAATTTAAAAAACATTTTTTTGGAATTTTAAGTATAATTATTATTCTGTAAATTTAAATGATATAAAAATAAATTAATATTTGTAAATTTAATAATTATTTACGTACTTATACTAATGAAATAAAAGTTAAAATGCATTAATAATATTTTCTTAACGAAATGCTATAAATAAAATTAATTAATTTAATATATTTAAAAATACTATAATAATATCTTTATATGAACAGTTAATATATAAGTTAGTTTACAAATATATGAACATATAAAAAAATCTAATACGAGGGTCGTTTGATAAGTATAGTAAATTTATTGATTGTTTAATTTAATTAAATTTTTCAATTTACTTTTTTACCATACTTATCAAACGACCCTCGTAAGTTAATATTACGGAGTTAATAAATAAATTTTATTTTCTTAAAAAATAATATGGATAAAATAAATAAAATCATTCAGAAAAAAAAATTCAAATGATTTAAATACGATTGACATTTATAAAAAATGCCCCTATTTACAATTGTAATTTAGTGATAATTATTAACTGGATATTGAAAAATTACTTTTTACCATATTATTTACCTAAATAAATTCAAAGTGACTTATTTTTTATCTAAGGTAAAAATCGGTAAAAATATACCAATTTATAAAAAAAATAACAACACAAACATCACAATCATTAGTATATACGAGCAGAGAGTTATTAGATCAAAGAAAATGGAAATGATTTTTATATTCGTTATGGAAAACTGTTTTAAGAAATCAGTTTCTTTGTAATAAGAGTTCTTTCTGTTATAATAAAAGTAAACAGTTTAAATTGAAAATTGGTTGGTCATATAAGAAAAATCCGCCGATGAAAAACACATTTTTATCTAGAAATTCCAAAATATAAAAAAGACAAAAACACCCATAAGTATATGACATAGTGACATAAAAAATTAGTCAATTTAGCATAAAATAGAAAAGCATTGAATCATTAAAAATAATAAGTTTTAGAAATGTTCATCTAGCGATGGATAAAAATAGTCTGATGATATATATATTTATATTTTGTAGTATGTAAATACGGTCTTGTGTCTTTATATTTCTATAAAATTCTATTCATAAGATGATACAAAAATGTAATATTATTTTTTTTATTCACTTCAACATAGTAGAATTATTTCAATTATAATTAATATTCTCTCTCTCTCTCTCTCTCTCTCTATATATATATATATATATATATATATATATATATACATAAACCAATGTATGTGTATATAATTTAGCAGCACTTATAAGTGAAATAGAAACAGAATCATGAAAATAGAGAAAGCAAATAAAACGATTTAAATATTGACTCGACCGCGCGTTCGCGTTTTCTCGAAAGAACTGTGAAACTGGAGTGTTTAATGAACCATTTTCGACACAGAAATACAATATCCGATACATGCGAAGAACACGAGAAACAAACAGCGAGAGAACAACAAAGAGGCTATTACAAAAGGTCAAATCGGTTTATGGAAAAAAGTAGTTTGGAAATCAATATCGCGATGTTCCAATGGAATCGTTGTGCACGATTAAATTGTTCTTTTAGTAAAAAATGTTAAAAAAAATTCTTGAATATGGAATATGTTCCAAGTGTTTGATATATGATTATCTTAATCGCATAATTATTTAAATTAAATACGATAGGCAGTGAAGGTATAGTTCCTGTATTTGTGATAGATATTTTTGCATTTAGAACTTATCATATATGCAAACATAAACATATATATATATATATATATATATATATATATTACATAGACACTCCTGCGTTATATATCAGATTTGTTTGGTAAAATAAATATTTTGAAGATTACATTAAACATCCTGTATCCTGTGCTTGTTTTTTTAAATATTAAATTCATTGCACGCATGTCATTTTGTGGTATACGTTTCACCTGTTACGAAAACATACAAAACAAACTTAAAATTGTATGTCATATTAAAAATGAAAAAATAAAATCCGGAGAACTGTAATAAATCTTGCTGTCATAGATAATAACCATAGTATTTATGACGTCAAAGTCATATCCAGAGTATTATTATTTTTATCAGCGCCAACGGGAAAAAACGATCATCGTTGTGAATGTTGTAATTGTTGTACACGCGGTAAAGATTTCGACATAAGATATATTATTTGTTAATATAGGTCATGTAAATAACTACCTAATTTATTATACAATTATCAAATATTTGCGTTTTAATATAAATGCAATTATTTTCATATCAAAAAGAAACGCGTGTTTAGAGAATATCTCGGTCTTTTCAACCTGTCTCTCTTTATTTTACCTTAAATTTTTTTCCAAGTGATAAAATATTAGATAATTTATTAAGATTGTTAAATTCGGTTAAAAAATAACAAAAAAATTAAATGACTTAAAATTTGATTTAGAATTTAAAAATAAAATTAATTTTATATTTAAACAATAATTATTTCTAATGATTTGGAAACTTTTAAAATATTGTTGTTTATAATTCTATTAATTATACTTATTTTAATGAACTCCTAACTTTTATTGAGAATTGAATCTTTTCTCATTAAATGTCAATTTTTTTCTTAATACATTTTTACATTTGACTATCAATGTTTATCTTCTCTAATTTAATACATATATATATATATATATATATATATATATATATATATATATATCTGATATATAATAATAGGTTATATAAATATCTCCCTTCCGCCTTCTGGTCTTTTGAATTTCGCAGCTATGTACAAAAAAAAAAAAAAGCGGAAGGGAGATACTTGCCAACCTAATATAAAAGAAAGAAATTTCAGATATTTTTAGTTACGCAATAACATAAATAACGGAGCTAACGTACGAAAAAATTGCAAAAAGGATTAGGAAATGTAACTGAGCGTAGAAAAGTAACAGAAGAGATAGATTATGACAGAAACTGAGTTAATCATTGGCGTACTTGATTCTAAATTAATTTCTTTATATCTTTTTAGGCATTTTTTATAATTTTTTAATACAAAAACGTATAAAAGTAAGGTATACATTTTTGAATCCCATATGTTTTTAAAAAATTATTGAAAATAGGGTAATGTAAATGTAAGTTTTTTTGATATATACATATATATATATATATATATATATATATATATATATATATATATATAATTAAAGAGTGTGTCCTATCAGGATAGCACACTTATCATTCAATCAAAAAAATGCGTTTTATTTAAAAATTAAATTGTATGCTCTGGATAGACACCCTATATACGGATTTATAAACTATAAAAAGCGTTCAACTCAGTCAGTACGTTAGCGATATTAAGTATATTGAAGAATCAAAGAATTAAAGTGAGGTAAAAATGAACCCTTAGGAAAATTTTAAATAAATACTACACCTTTTATAAAAATAATTGAAAAAAGAAGAAAATTTAATATAATGAAAGAAGTGAAAGAGGTCGATGCGAAATCACCTATAAAATTTATATCTGAGTTAGAAGTATTTAAGAGACTAAACTGGAAATCTGAAGGAATGAAAGTAAATGAAGATATGACAAAATATTTATGGTTTCCTGATGATATTATTTTTTCAGCATACTTAGCTGAATACTTAAAATATAAGGATTTTTTTTTGGAATGAACAGGAAAAAAGGATATTGGATCGGTCATAAAACGGTAATAAATCAATTATATAATATATATTATATGTGTAGAAATACACTATTAACAAATTTTAATTTTAAACAAAATATACATAAATATTTAAATATTAGAAAAAATCAGAAATAAAATAGTTTTAGTGAAAAAAATCAAATTTAATAAAAAAATATCAACTATCTATATCAACTATCTATATCTTCTATATAAAAATTAGATTTACTAGATGTATATAAAAAAAACTAATTCGAATATAATTAAAATTGATACTGTATAAACAAAAAAATACATCTAACTTTCAACATTTGCTTAATATAAACAAAGTTTTATATATATTACTGAACGTCTATATATTATATTACTCTATTTTATATATTACTGAATTCCATTCTAATAATAAAACATTTTGGTGTAAAAATTGGTATAATTTTTAAATATAATTACATTTTTTCAACATTTTAATTTCAAAATCGGTTGTGGAGTTTATTCTTTCAATAAATAAAACATAATTTTAATATTCTATTACCAATAGAATTTGTTTAAATTTCGAGAATTTTCGAAGATGAACTGTGAAATACAATTACAGAAAGTTATTTCAAAAAAAATCCTTTATCTTTTCTTATGAAAATATTTAATTATTATACATTTTATATATATATATATATATATATATATATATATATATATATATAGTATTCTTATATCGACGTCTCTGATATATGTGTGTATGTATTCGACCTCCCCTATGCGATTGTAGTAAAGTTTCACGCCGTCGGACCGTTCACATTAATGGACCAAAACGTATGACCGCGACACGACGCTTTTCCATGTTTTCTCTGCCTGAGGTCCGGGTGAACGTCTAGGTCACGGCTATACTCGACATTGTAACCTTTTTCGCGTAATGAGTATCCCTGCACAGCGATTATTTACTTTGTTTTATTTTTCACTACAAAAATATAATTCTCTACACTCGGTACAAAGAAGACTGCACGTTTGTGTGTATTTTTATTTTCTTTTATAATTTCTTTATTTTCCGGGAAATGCGCATTACTTGCTTCACTTTAAATTATTTTTCACAAAAAAAATTAATTGAAATAATTATAAGAATATTTTTTGAAATATTGCAAGAAACGTAAATCTGTATATATATATATATATATATATATATATATATATATATATATATAAATCGTTTATAATAAATATTTCTCTTATTTTTTTATTGAAAAACAGGAAATCTTAATTAAATCAATTATGAATGATTGTAAAAATAAAAAATAGTAAATGATAGTAAATAAATGTATGTCTAAACTCTTCAGTCTCATTTGGACCACCTTATATATATATATATATATATATATATATATATATATATAAATTATGAATAAAAAAAATCTTATTACACAGATGTTACATGAAATCATTTTCTATGTAAGGAAGTATATATCATAACTTCCCAATATGACAGTAATTACTAATAAGGTCTTGAGATATGAAGAGAAACCATGTCAATTTTTATCACATGAGAAAACTTTACCATTGAGATTATTTAGAGTGTTTAATTTGTAATTATATTTTTATATAAATATTAATTTGTAATAATTTTATAAAGTTGATCAATTTAAAAGCTGAATTAAAAATTTATTGTTTCAAAAATTAAAATACTATTTATATATATATTCATTTTTTACATTGATTTTATTCAATTTTATATTGGAATATGTAAATAAATAAAAATTAATTAATATTCTGCTCTTCACTGACACTTAAAATTTTAACATTATGGCTAATTGAAATACCACAACATTTATTAAATGTTTAATAATCACTCATTATTTATTTTGAAATCACAATTACAAAAAACACTCAAGTAAAATTTCATAGTTTTAGTTCAAATTAATATTTAATGTATATTAAAAAGTAAATAAATACAATATGCATTTAATTATATTTTTATTTAACATAATAGCATATGAAAAGATATAAAAAAATGTTTTGGAAATTTTTAAAAATTACTTAAAATGTTATAAAAATTAAAAGAAATATTTTCTTTGAAGAAGAATATTTATATAACATTTTTATAATCACGCCATATATATTTGTTCAATTCTCTCTGAGAGATTTGTAAAGATTGCAATCTCTCTACTAATTAAATTATCTTCTTAAACTCCTGACAATATGTGTTAAGTTCATTTCAAACCAAAATCGGCCTCTGATGATATACTTTTTCTATGATTGATCAAATTCCTTTTTTTCGAAGATAAGCGATCTACTATGAAATCATTCTTCCGCAAAAAGTATACACATATAGAAACAGATTCTTAATCTTATAGATAGACGGGAAAAAAACGTATATAAAATCGATTCTGCTAAATAGTATCTTGATTGCTGAAATCTCTGTTCAGACTTATTTTCGTTAATTGACCTAGAGGTGTGAGATAACGTCATTCAAACGTCACTGTCGAAACTCACATCGCATCTGGTCCTATTGTTGTGTTCACTCTTTGAGCGTCATTACGAACCGTTCAAACTCTATCTTCTCTATTTGATGATGAAAGACGTACAATAAACAGTATACGTTAGGTCAAGTACATTTATATATATATATATATATATATATATATATATATATATATATAGTATATAATAAATTATGATATTGAAGTTCATTTACTAAATTATAGGTATTAAAGAAAGATGACGTAAATAAAAACAAGTCTTAACAAAAAAATCATGTCAAAATAACGAAATGTTTGTTGATTCCATTAAATTGTTGTTTTAAGAAGCTATTTTCTTGATATTGCGTTCATGTCTTATTGAGTTCATTGTCATATTAATTATTTATGTGCGGTCAAAGCATTAATTATTGCTGTAATAAAACTACAGTAAAATTATTTTTTGTCAGTTAGTAAATCATTAATAATTTTTATTACATTTTACAAGTTCTTGTTTATTAAAGAAAATTTCGTATGATTCAGCAAATTTTTGTTTATCTCAGTTAGTACTATCATAGAATTCTATTCTAAAAATTGTACTTAAAATTATGTTTTTGTATTTTTTAAATTTTATAATAAATAATTTTTAATATATTAGTTAAAATGGTAGATTTTTGAAACTTTTGAATAAAATTTTAATATTTTTTTACAGATAGTTTTATGTTTGTATCGATTATTATTTTTTCTTTGTAATGTTACTTGGAATTTTAATTTTTTTAGTTCAAAAAATCATCATTATTATTATATTATATTATAAAATTAATTATGATAATAAACAAAAAAACTTATTTTTTAATTAAAATTAATATAATAATTACTTTACATATAACTTATTTTGACAGTTATATTTTAAATGAAATATTTTATACTCAATGAATTATCTTGAATTTATTTTTTAATGTATTAGAAAACTTAAAATATTTAATTCAAATCAGCATCTATTAAATTATTTTAGATAAAAAAAATATTGACTGATTATTAGAAGTAATTCAATAATTTGTTAAATTTTCATATACATTAAAAAATTTTTTTCTATTTATTTTTTTAGAAAATAATTATTTTCATGCAATTAAAAAATTAATCTTTCAGTACATTAGATAACTTAAAATCTTTAATTTAAATTAATATCCATTAAATTATATTTAGATAAAAAAAATATTGTTTTATTATCATCAGTAAAAATAATTTTTGAAATTTTTCTGTTTTAAAAATATTTATTTTTCATTTAATTTTTATACGAAATAAGTATATTTTTATATTTAAAACATGTTTATACAAGAATTCCCTAAATGAGATTAAATAATATAATATAAATCTAGGCTAAAGGTTAAAACCTTTAATTTCATATGAGCAACATATATAAATATGAGTTGAAAATAAAAGTTAAGAAAAGTAATATATTATTAGAGTTATAAAATAATTTATTTTTAGCTCTATATTTTTTTATATTTAATTTGTTGAGTAATAATTTTCGACTCATTGGAATAAATCATTACAACATTTTTCAGTATTCGCAAATTTTATGATTTTTTAAATTTTACCAAATTTATTTTAAGATGACATAGGTCCCGAAATCTATTGTTGCAAGTTACTTTCGTAATTATCTTTACATCTTATTTAAACTATTAAATGATATTTTTAATAGATTAATTTTTTCAAATGCTATTGTTAATAAATTTACATTGTCACACATAAAAAAATGTTTTAAAGGATTCTAGTTTTTTTAAAAAAATAACAAACCATTTTTTATAATTTTATTGCAGAATTATTTTCAAGTCAATTTTATATAGAAAATAATCTACAGATCATTTCCTTTTAATTTTAGAAAATTAAAAAGTTACATCTAGAGTTTTTTCAAAATCACAATAATATTAATATGTTTTAATCTAAATTCTTATCGTTTTTTTTTTTTTTTTTGAAAAAAATATATATAGTGTGACCTAAATGAGATTGAGGGATGCAACTTACAGTCTCATTTGTGCCACCTATATAGGCAGATTTGTTTTAAATATATAGAATGTAGCTAAGGAAATAAAGTGGTAAATAAAAACGCAATATCGTATCGTCGTTATATTTAAAGTATACTAAACGACACAGGAAAATCAACGAAGTTAAATGAATTTGTATAGAATTACTGAACAAAAACTGTACCAACCTGTTGCAAACGAATATCTTAACGTTGAACACTAACGCAGAACACATACGTAAGGACATTTATTTAAGTATATCTGCTTATATATATATATATATATATATATATATATATGTATATATATATATATATGATTTTATACAAGTACTGTGAATAGAGCAATACGTAATACATACATAAAATGCAATTTGTTCACAATGGAAGCAATAAAGTAAGTGGCAACGTATGGCGGAAACTTCAGAAATGATAATATCTGTTCAGAGCTACCAGCTGCGATGTGTCTCAATGTATAGATGTAACTTTTGTGTGTAAGAATATTTCATATATATCTAACTATCTATTTGTATATATATATATATATATAAAATATGATATATGATGCTTACTGAAAATGATACGTCTACTTAGCACAATAGATTCCCTATTCATACATTTATACATGTGTATATATATATATATATATATATATATATATATATATAATTTAACAATTTTTCAGAAAAAAAACTTGAAATGATTTCGTCTCTTATACAATGCGATACAAATATTGATGTAAGAATACGTGTACGTTAGGTTTATATTTAAAAAATCGGATTTAACAGAATCTACCTGTTTTTATTTTTCATACTTCTACTTAAATTCTATTAAGTCGTGTAATATGAAATGTTGGATTATTATATCAGAAATAAAATAAAAATCACTCTTTTCATATAGCAAAAACTAATACTAAATTCCAAGTGAAATATTTTATTCTCTTAAATATACTTTTAAATTTTATCTTGGGATTTTTCATTATTTTATAAATTAGACATTTTACTATTTTTTAATGATTTCTTAAATTTTTCACATAATTATTGCCAAATATGTTTCATGAAAAAAATATATCTAGTTTATATTTTTTTTCAATTTGTATTTTAATATTAAATATATATACATACTTGTATTATTTGGTTGTGTAATATGAAATAAAAGATTTCTATTTTATTTCCGATATAATAATCCTACATTTCATATAACATTATATAAATATTATATATATATATATATATATATATATATATATATATATATATATATATATATATATTTTTCTATATATATATAGTTTATTTTTATTTACAGAAATATTTGAATTATCCTAAATCCCAATCTTTAAAATAACAAGAGCAAACAGCAAATGTATTAAGACTTGATTATAAAATATCAGATCGTTTCGAAAGAAACAACACAAATTATTTTCTTTTTTCAAAGTATTTTTCCTAAAATATTTTTAAAAAAATGTAGTAAATAAGAAAATATAAATTTAATTTTTAATACAAAAATTTATATATATATATATATAAGATTTATAAAAACGAAGTAAAATAATAATTGTCATAAATATTCAATTTTTAAATATTATAAAACTAAATATTTTATTTTTTAAAATGGAAAATATTTGTAATAAGAGAATGAATTGATTGTGCATAACATAATCTTCAATTTATTAAAATAAAAAATATAAGTCCTAAATGAGACTAAAGGATTCCAACATACACTTACTAGCTGACTATCATTTATCATTTCTACTATCCTTCATTCTCATTTCAAATACCCTATATGAGTATTATATTTGAATATTAACCTAAGAATTAAATCCAAAATTATATAGTAATATCTTCATTACTGATTATTTTAATATATATTATTTAAATTATGTACATATATATATATATATATATATATATATATATATATAGAGAGAGAGAGAGAGAGAGAGGGAGAGAGAGAGATGAATACTATTTATGTTAAAAATATTTTTAAATAGGAAATAATTTTAATAATTGTTAAATAAAATTAATAATTTGATAAATATTCCTTTTTTAAAATATAATTAGCTTTTTATTTAGATAATTCAATAAATCTAATAAAAATCATTTCTGTAACACCTCATATTTAATTTATGAACTCCAGTGTTGAATATGTAATAAATTGCATTATGCCTGGCTTTAAGATTGATGATTTCTGTGCATGCTGTCGTTATTTCTCTACGTTTCGTGAAGAAAATGCACTCGACATTGTTAGTGACGAAATGGATGAACCAAGGAATAAGGAACGGTAGACGAAAATAAATGGCGGATGGGTGCATAAATAATATACTCCATAATTCAAACATGTGAACGTCAAATGCAAAACGGAATAGACTGAAGAAAATTGAAAATAAAAAATTACAAAACAAATGGATTTTCCCATTCATTAACTTAGTGGATGATTTTTTTGTAGCAATTTTGTCTTATTATATATATTTATTTTTATTTTTTAACTTTGACTTTGACTACTTTCATATTTGAAACTTATTTCAGAATATATACAAAAACACACACACATATATATATATATGTGTGTGTGTGTGTGTATGTGTTTAAATGTGTTATTACTCGTAATTTCATCAAAAGCACGTGCCTCGTAAATTCTTATGCGCATAAAGTTTCATAAAAGATTACAAATTAAATCTTTAATAATTATGTTTCCTATCTGTGACATTTCGTTTCTGAAACGAAAAAGTAATTAAAAAGACTTACCATGCGGAAGAATGAGTGTCGCGTTATTATGAGTACGAGAAATGTTTTAATCTACATTGTTTTCAATTCTTGCGCTTGAAAAATCTTTACATGCAGATGATTTCTACGTCTTCTTAACACAAGAGTTATTTCCGCAAATAATGAATAGACACCGTTTATCGCTTTTAATTGTATTCAACACGTATATTGTTATATTTTCCGTAAATATATTTAAAAACATAAGAAAATTTCAAAAGTTTTAAAAACAACGTATCAAAAATTATAAATAAATGATAAGTTAATTTATTTAAAATAAATATGTTAAATAAATGTTTTTAGATATATACTAAAATTATACAAATTAAAATGAATAATATATTTTTGTAAGATGGCAAATTGATTAATTCCTGTATTATTATTTATATTAAATTAAGTAGAATTTATTTTTTGTTAATTTAATATAAGCAGTCTTACGTATGTGATATAACAAAAATAAATGACTCAAAATTAATTCTACTTACAATTTTATCAAACAAATGTATTTTTATAACAAATTAAATTTTTTAAATATAAAAAATGGATACAATATAATAGAAAAAATATTCTAATTTTTCTTAGTTTTAATCTGAATATTTTAAAATACTCCTAAGTATACAGCGATTTACAATAAATAACATTTCATGTTTTAAAATAAAATTGAATAAACAAAGACATTAACATTTTAAATTTAACGTGTAATTTTTTTAAAAAAAACTCTTATATGAATTTAATCAAATTCATGATAGGAGTTATAACAAAATTTTGAATGATATGAATTTTGAATTATTAATTGTATACTTAAAAATGTAAAAAGTATAGAAAGAGAATTTGATTGGAAAAAATTCTACTAAATAGTATAATGGAATTTTTTTACAAAGAAGTAACTATTATTTCTTGAATATAACTAATCATAAATTTAAATACTGATATATATATATATATATATATACATATATTAAAAAAACAATTTAACAAACGATATATTTTAATATACGTTTGTAATATTTGAAGTCAAATTCATCTCAGTCATCCATAATATGAAAGAAATGATACAATAAAATAGATGAATAATAAAATAAATGGTTCTTAAAAGAAACAAATAAAAACACAATTAGTTTTTACATATTTCAATAAACATGTCAACACAGTCATCATTAAAAATATATGAAACGTTTAATACGTATTTGCAAACATATAAATTTTGACGGCGTTCACCAAACGGTTCGTCTGCAAACGATTTCGAACTGTTAATTGACGTGAGACTGTTTAAGTTTCAATTAGAAATACGTCGTCCCGTGCACATTTTCATGAACAGAAATATATGTATAACGACAAAACGAAAACCGTAACCATGCAGTTCGCAATAAAAACGAAATCCGTTTGAAGTTTAACTCTGACACCAGAGATTTGTCAGACGTAATGATCCTATAAAATAAACATAACGACACAACGCTCGCTTCAAACGTTTCAATTTTTAACGCTTTTATTTTGCATACACATATATATACTGAGCAAATATTGAAAAGTCATCCTTTTTGCTTCAATTTTGCATTTCAATAAATGCTTATTTTCCAAATAGGTTCTATATTAAGTATTTAATAATTTCGGTTTGCAGTTTTTATTAGCATATTAGCATATATATAATGAATATGTAACTTAATAAAATATATAGGGCATAAACACTTTTCCATTTTCATATACATAATTAAATTACGAAAAATTTTATGAAAGTAATAAAATGTATAAATCTTGTAATAATTACTTCGTTCATATTATAAAAATTATTTTTTTTATTAATAATAATAATACATTTTTAAAATATTGCACAAAAAAAATAATTTAACTCGATTTTATGACTAATATGCATTAACAATTTTTTTAATAATAAATAACGTTCCTTAACAATTAAGAAATAATTATTTTATTATATACATTATATTTAAAATATCTTATAAAAAGAGTTTTTATATATACTTGATTCTATTTGAAAATAAAAGCACTTTCAAATAAATTTATATTAAATTCCTAAATATATATACAATATAATCTTAACTAACTTATAAAATATTTTTATTGGAAAAATAGTACAATTGATATAATATTTAATAATATATTTCTTATGGATCGTATGTTAAAAAATAAAAATCAAAAGATTAATATTTATAAACAAATCTTAGAAACTAATTATAACTTTGCCACTGATTAAATATATAATAAATATGTGATAATTTAAAATATAGTTTTATTTTATAATTTTAATTTCATATCTTTTTGAAAATTAAAATAACGAAAAAAATATTTCAAATTTAAAAACCTATTTCACTTTCAAAAATACTCAAAAAATATTTGGAATTAATTAGGTTTTTTAATAATATAGAAATTATCTTAAAAATTTCTATAATCCACTCTTAATCTGTTTAATTAATTAAATGGGATGTGTAAAATCAAACATAATCACACATTTTTAATATATATAAAAAATGTTGAATTTAAATGTTCATAAAATCTGTTACATTTTATATCTTAGTTATTTTTAAGAAAAAAATAAATTTTGTACTTATAGTTTTATTTATAACTAGATGGATTCTATACTCAATTATGGTACTAACTTTTACATTTTTTCATTTACAAATTGACATATAAAATCAACACACAAAAAATGATTTTTAAAATTACTCAAGAATTAATAACATTTTTACTTAAATAAATTTTATAATTTCTCATAAATTACAATAAAAAAATAAATTTAAACCTATATGTTATTAAAAGATTAATAAAAGATTCTCTATTTTAAATAATATTAGTTATCAATGAAATGATGTTTTCTTAAATAGTAAATTCTACAACTTAATTTCAAATCTGTTAAGATTAATAAATCCACAACCAACAAAACAGACATCACTTGAACCTTTGAAGTAAAATTAATTCATCTTGTCAAAGGAAATTATTTTCGAACTTTCTTAGTATTTTACTTAATCTTATTTAATATATAAATACAAACACGTGTTTATATATATATATATATATATATATATATATATATATATATATATAAATAACCTTGAACTCATTTAATGAATTGTTATTACGCGAATAATTTACTATTCTCCAACTTACTTAAATAAGAATTTTCTTGATTTTTATTTCAGAACAATTTGAGCACTTATAACACAATTACGTGTAAATATTTTTATGTACATTAAATTACCTACACAAAAACAAATAACACAGATGATTTCGAGTTACATTTCTTGGAGAATAAAGAACATCTGTATGCGAAATTTGCCAGATGTTACTATCTCGAAGAATCATATTATTGGATTTAGAAGTGGCAGATAATATACATAACGTGGAGTGAATGAGATTTTTAATGTAGGTTAGTAGAAAATGAATATCTTTCTTACTCAGAAAATTCTAAATGCTCTCTACCTGCAACGTAGCAATTTAATATGAAAATGTAACATAATATATTTTTCAACCTAAATAACATCTCTCTCTCTCTCTCTCTCTCTCTCTCTATATATATATATATATATATATATATATATATATATATATATATAAATTGTCATTAAATATTCTGTTAAATTTTCCAAAAAATTTGGTAGTAGTATTAAATTTAAAAGTAACATTTTTTTATAAAAATATTAAAAAAAGTATAATAGATTAATAAAATTATAGTAGAACAATTCATTTTGGTCTTATTAGAAATATTAACTCAAGTGAGTGTAAAAAATAAAAACATTAAATAAATTGTTTTAATAATTTTTCAAATTTTTTCATATCTATACAAACTTTGCACGTATTTTTTATTAAAAACTTTCATGTCTACTTAAACAATATAAAAAGAAATATATATTCTAATATTACTATAAATTAAAAAAATAAAATTATTTTTTGTACATAAAACTGTATTGTGTTATACCATTTTTTAAAAAATTAAATCAAATCAAGTCAATAATTTTCAATGAATCAATTTTTTTAAAACGCCGAATTATATCAAATAATATTATAAGTAATCAGTAAAAAATGCTTTAAAAATATTCAATAATGATTTAGAAGAACACCTGAAATTCTTCATGTCATTAGTTTTTTAAAAAAAATATAAATACATATCTACTGCAAATTATTAAAATAGCAATATAATTTTTTTTCTTATTACTTTATAATCATTTTCATATTTATATAAATTTGCAAAAAATATCTACATAAAATATTTTAATTGTGTTTAAAATGGAAATAATTTTTAATACAAAATTATTTACATAGAATTAATTTTGATTAATAAAAGTTCTTTATTTACAATATTAATCATATTAATAATTAAAATTTAGTTGTTATTTATTATAATTATAATTCTAGTATATTTTCTTTAATATATTTACTAATTAGATATTTTTATCAATAATATTTTTATATTTATCAGTTAATTACTTTTTAACTATCGTTTAATAAATATTGTTCAATATTGATTAACGATTATATATATATATATATATATATATATATATATATATTGGTGTGTGTGTGTATGTTAAGTTTAATTATTTCGAACTATATTCTAAGAGAAACTAAAGAACTATATTCTAAGAGATTACTCTTCACTCTCAATTTTAAAAGTCATCATGTGACGCATTTTAATCACTTCTTAAAGTCAATTCTTATGAAACATTAAATTTATTTTCAATAAATTCAATCATTTGATATCAATCTACAGATATCAAAATATCTAATTCGATCCGTATTTATACGTACATGTATACCCAGATACAACAGTATACGTTTGAGTGAATTGAATATTAATTTCAATACACGTAAGACCACGACAGTGAGGATGTTCTTGTATCAAATATTGATCTTCCTAGAGAAGATTATTTGTTAAGTGTAATGCTTTAGGCGAAAATTGATACAGCATGTATCGTGGGTGTATTAAACAGTTATATTTATCAATACAGTCAATAGTGATATGCAACGGGTATATCTGATACGATCCCGTAGACGACGCCAAAAACGATATACAGCTTGTTGACTGTACATCTAAAGAGAGTATGAGTAAATGTAATCTTCAGATGAAGTAATAGAGAAGTTTCATGTTGAGAGGACGTAGGAGTTATTAAATCAGTCGATAATAATGACGACCACGATATAGAAACGTAATGTCATGCATTATATACTCAAATACTTCTTGAATATTGAGTGAAGATATTTATCTATTGAAGGTTTCTATATACTTTTAAGTATATTTACTTCATATAGTTTATTTTTTATTATTTATATTATTTTAAAATATTTTGAAAATTCAATTACTTGAACATTTAAAAAACTTATTTCGTCATACAAGAATAAATATTTAGTAACCAAAAACATCGTTCGGTACAAGCATAATAAATATTTTAAATTTCATAAATAAATATTAATTTGCATCTAACAACAACCAGAAAATTTATTTTATACGGTGGATAAAATGAGACTTAAGGATTTAGACATACATTTACTTGTTTTCTATCATTTACTATCCTTCATTCTTGTATATATGAATATGAATCTTTATAAAAAATCTCTATTTATGAATACCACTTGTTGTCAGTGTTTTTGATAAAAATCAATATACATTTTGTATAACTACAAATAAAAATATGAAAAAAATATATATAAAATTATTTTTATGAGGACTACTTTATTAATAAAAAATATTAACAACTTTTTTTCATACATAATATACATGTATGTGTACATAATGAGTTTATGTTTGAAAATAATATGTGACTACTTAAAATTGACGGTATTTTATTTAAAATCATAACATTAGTAACATATTCATATATTAAATTTAAATAATAACAAAATTTATCACAATATAAATATAAAAGAAAAAAATTATATCCAATAATTTTATAAAAAATGTGTTTCTTAAATCTAATATATGTACTTTTTTATAAATGTATTATTTTATATTAAAAAAATAGTGTATAATAATACTATGTATAATTTTTAATTACTAAAAAAACGTTTTTTTGATAATTAAAACGTTTTTTTAAAGTAATAATTTAAATTTTATTACTTAATTTTCGTATAAAAAACACTGCACAAAATATGTATATAATAAAATAATAAATAAAATTTCTCAAATCCTCATTTAAGAATGTAAATAATCAATTAGTATTTTTTAACAAACTATTCTTAATTTCAAACAGTTTTCATAAAAAAAATAATAATTTGATATATTTAATACTGATTTAAATATTTTTTATATTAAATAAAAAATACCACACACACACAAATATTATAGTATTTTTTAATTACACCAAATTGGTTAATTTTTATGCAAAAATGGAATTTAAAAAAGAATTCATTTATAAATTAATTTTCAACGAAAATACGTGATAGCAGTTTTGGTTATTATTAATATTTTTTCAATATATATATATATATATTATGTATATAATAACATTAAATAAACATATATCTTTTTATATATTAATGCAATTTTATAAATTTTCTACACCTGCTATGCAAAAATAACGATTAATTAAAATTTTGAATATTAAACTAATCTATAATATTTTTTAAATAGATCATTATTAATCATTATTAATGTTTATAATTAATTTTGAAAATTAAATATCTCGTTTGCTTGACATAAAATAAAAATAATTTAAAATATGAATACAAAAAATGATTAAATATAATTTATAATAAAATCACAGATTTTAGTGGTTGTTTTGGAACTGTGGCTGATTCACTTTACACAAATGAATTTTAACCCCAACACCACAATAATTTAAAGTGTTCTATAATCACTTATTGTTCCCTTGTTATTTATAATTATATAATCTATAATTATATCGGCTGATGCATTTCGATAGTGACGCCATCATCGTCAGAGCCTTTCTAAGCCTTTCAGAAAGTCTCTGCCGATGATGGCGTCGCTATCGAAATACATCATCCGATATAATTATAAATTATATAATTATAAATAGCAAATGAACAATATGTGATTATTGAACACTTTAAATTATTGTAGTGTTGGGGTTAAAATACATTTGTGTAAACACAGATTTTAATTTCAATTAAAAATAATGACATAAATAAAATTATTTTTTATTTTTTAATTTTGACTTCAAAATCAATTTTTTTTATCAATTATGTTTTTATTTATTACTGTTTAAAAAGACTATTTAAGAACCATTTTTATTTAAACTAAATTTCATATACTCATATATATATATATATATATATATATATATATATATATATATATATATATATATATATATATATATATATATATGTATATGTATATATGTATATGTATATGTATATGTATATGTATACATCCTTTTTCGTAAAGAATTTCAAATAAAAAATATGGAGTGAATTTATTTGATTACAACACTACTTAAAATGCAATCTTGTTCACAACAACGCGACGAAACGTCAGCTATACAGTTGACAAACGATGCAACAGGTTAAAAACAAAAACATCGATGTCAGAACGCCGTTGAAAGACGACTAGAGTAGCATTAAATGCATCTGAAAATGATATTAATTCCGCTAAACTTAGAAACACCTCCACTTGCGATGATACAAGTGGAGTAAACTTGTACGTGGAAGTATTCTCAATATATGTAATTATAAAGTTTGAATTGTGTCGACGCGTTTGTTCTGAGAACAAACATATGGCATTCATGGTATATGTTTTGAATCATTGTATTTATAAGAATTGATTTTTTAAATTCTTAACAAATTTATCATTAATTAATTTTTTAATAATCAATTTTTTATACACATAATATATATTTTATATTCACGTACACACACACACACACACACACATATATATATATATATATGTGTGTGTGTGTGTGTATTAGAATTTATTACAATGTGTGTACTAGAATTTATATAAATGATTTATTAAATTTATAACATCTTTTTGATTCTAATATTTTTCTATTAGTGAATATACTACATATATATATATATATATATATATATATATATATATATATATATATATATATATATATCGTATATTTACTAATAGAAAAATATTAGAATCAAAAAAATGTTATAAATTTAATAAATCATTTATATAAATTCTTAAGAATTTTTTTAAAAAAAACGTATTTCAAAATTTAATTTCGAATTTTTTGATATACAACTAGCTTTTTACCATAACTTCTATTTTTTCAAAAAAAGAATATGTTTTAAGTAAAAAATTTAAATTTATTAAAAAAAATCTATTATTTGATTTTAACTGATTAAAACTAAATTAGCACTATATATTGTATTAGAAATAAATTGTTTTCTTCTAAACTTATTTATTACTTATATATTAATAAAAAACGATTTTTATTCAATTTGAAATAAATGTTAGTGAAAAATATTAAAATCTCCTTTTTTAAAATTCGATATGAGAGACAATATTTTCAAGAGTAATATTAATATAAAATTAATTTATTTTCATTTAATGAAATTTATTACCAATATTCAAAATATTGACAATCATATAAAACTTTTACTGATGTAATATCAATACGAAAAATTGATGCTAATGGACATAATTCTCATATATTGACTTGGTATTATAAGAACCATCGTATAAAAATCTCTCAAGTGTAATATTGGTTTAGAGATTACTTTTTATATGATATCAACGTCGTTATTTCGTACTTATATTTTCCACAAATAATTCCTTTTTTAAATATAGTTTTTTTTTCAAAGATATGAAAAGATGCGAAGAAAAGATTTTTTTTCCAAGATATGTCATGATTATATTTAAAGATTAATTTCACTCTATGAATATTAAGAAAAAATAAGAGTATATAAAATATTTTATAATATTTTGATATCAATTTCGAACTATATTACGAATTTAGCAGAAATTATTAAACAGAATAAAATATTTTCTTACTTATCTGTTTCGTGTTGTTTTATTGTACAAATATTTAATTAGGAATTCTGCGAATATATTCCATGAATTATATTCTTATATAATGTGATCCAAATTTGACGCCTAGATTTGAGTTTTATGAAAAGGAACATGTATATAGGATGGTGTATAGAGAAAAATTTGTATAATCTATTTTGTTTCTTTTTAATAAAACACAAATCTAGGCATCACATTTTGATGAGCAAATATTTGGTATAAAATATTTTGTATTCATATCTAAAATTATTGTTGTTACTTTTTTTTCTTAGATATCAAACAAAGAAACAATGTAACAAATTACTTATTCATAACAAAATGTATACAAGCTTTTTTTAAAAAAAAAGACCATAAAAAGTGAACAAAATATTTTACATTTTTCCAAGGAATTCCTGTTAGACTCGGCGTGTAATTACTAACACTAAAAGCTGTCAATAATTTTAAATAGAAACGAAACGTTGAGCATGCAGACCCGCGAGAACTGTAACGGCTCGAATTGAAAAACGGAAGCAGGTTAAAGTGACGCACGGATTTGACATGTGTTCATTTTTCATAGATTCCACGATGCGGCGCGAACGAACGCTTCATTAATAACAGACGACTGTGTCGACGACGGCGACGACAACGACAACCGACGTTTCCTCCATCAATGTCGACAGTGCATTCGTGGTGCACCTCGAACGTTGAATAAATTCATACAGAATTATATCGGAGGCGTCGTTTATATTAAATGCAGCGCGTTACCGATTTGTATCTGAGATATAAATAAAACAAAGAAAACACTAGGAAATATGACAGTACTCTATTAGACACGTATAGTTGTTATATTTAACGACGTTAAATATATTTTTTGTCATCAATAAAAATAGAAATCTTCTGTCATGACTCGAAAAACATCAATCAGTCAACAAAAAGAAAGGAAATATTTAATCACATTATTCTTATATATGATATACTGACATACATATCCATGTATATATGATGAATATATAGACATAGAGAAGAAAAAATAAATACAAAATTTGGATATGAAAACTAATTTTTCTTCTAAGATAATTTTATTGCAAATAATGTCAGTCTATTAAAATTGTCCATCTAGCTGGTGCACATTAACACATGCAACTTTCTAATTGTGGAAAATATCTTCTTTCAATATTTTTTTTTTAAAAAAAAGCTTCATATTTTTCATACTTTTAAAATATATTCTTTGAATTAGATTCATATGTTAATAAATTAATAAAATTAAAACTATAATAAAAAAAGTAACTAATGTAAATTTTTAATATTAGTTATTTTGTTTTCTAGTTGAATGAGTTTCCAAACATTTTAAAGTTTACAATTGTATAAAATATATTTTTAATTGTTTTTTTAAAAAAATGTCATATCTTCCACACTTTGAAAATATATTCTTTGAATTAGATTCATATTTTAAAAAATTAATAAAATTTAAACTATAATAAAAAAAGTTACAAATGTACAATTTTAATATTAGTTATTTTGTTTTCTAGTTGAATGATTTTTCAAACATTTTAAAGTTTTCAATTATAGAAAATATCTTCTTTCAATATTTTTAAAAAATCTTCATATCTTCTACAATTTGAAAATACATTCTTAGAATTTAATTATTTTTTTTAGAAAATTTATAAAATGAAAACTGTGATAAAGAAAAAAACAAATGTCCATTTTCAAAATTAATTATTTTTTCCTATTTAAATGATTTTGCAGCCATTTTAATCACATTCTAAGATTTTTTCAAAAGAAGTCAAACAATTAAATTATTTTATATAAAAAATCACGCAAAGCCAGTAGCCCAGTAATAAATAGTACAATGAATACTTCATTATTATATCACCTCTAGTTTTAATACATAAAATTTTATATTTTTAATTAGTTTAATTCAGTTTCTTCACATTTTTGGTTTTGTAAATATAGAACTTCATTATTAAAATTTTCCAATAAGCATACTGTATTATTTAAATTCCATATATAAGACATATAAAATTTTCTTTAATTATAGAGTGACCTAAATGAAACTTAAGGATAGTAAAAATTAATAGTAAGTAAGTAAAATAATGCTGAATTTGTCAGCCTCATTTGGGCCACTTATATATATATATATATATATATATATATATAGAGAGAGAGAGAGAGAGGAAGATAGAGGTTAAGAAGTGATCAAATAACAAATTGGCTTAATAATAAAAAAAATAAAAATTAAAAAACTAAAATTCAAATTGCAAAGAAAGAAGTTTTATAAATTTTAATGTAATAAATATTCCTATAATCAGTGAACTTAAAACATATTTTAAATGTTTTATATATAAAATCACTTATCTTCTATCACAGACATGTAGCGCTATCTGTTAACCATGAGCTGAAGTACATGTATTTTCTCTTGACACTATGACAGAAAACCGTATAATTTTTCCTTCTTATATATATATATATATATATATATATATATATATATATATATATATATATTTATGTATAATAAATAATACTTGTTTTCATATCTTAAATTATTACTTATTGAATTTCAATATTTATAATATAGTATAGTAAATAAAATAAGATATAAAAATCCTCAACCTATAGTGCTTTTCAAAAATTATCATATAATTTTTAACTGTATACTTTCAATTATAATAAATATTACTATATCTATAAAATACTAATATGTCACTTTAATAATGATATTTCATAGTAACTAACCTTTTTGAATGTTTTTTAAAAAATTAAAATTTTATATTTTTTAAGTAATCATCAATTGTCATCTTAAGAAATACCTAAGAAAAGATTAAAATTTACAAAAAGAGCAATCACCTCCAACACCACAAGAATTTGTGTTATAAAATCTAACAATGTTGTTTATAACAAAATATACATTAGCCTATTGTTGCTATAAACAACAAAGTGAAGAATAAGTGATTAATTAATACTTGATAATATCTTATGGTGTAATTTATTTGTGTGAAAATGAATTTGTGACAGTTTCAAAATAAAAACAGAAACTACCAAATTAAATAAAATAATATATTTTTTCTGTTAATGTATTTTTTATGAATTATTTAATTTATATTATATATATATATATATATATATATATATATATATATATATATATTCATAAATATATATGTGAAGAATATAAAAAAGATGAACCCTATAGAAAAGTATTTCAAATGAAATGATGTGGAATATAAACAATATAGTTCTAAAATAAACTACTATTCAATGCAGTTATATTGTAGATATAAAAAATAGGTCTGAACATATTCTGTAATACTCTCTGCACGTTCAACATTTCATATTCTTGTATCGTTCGTACCACTTGGTATAAAGCTGTCAATAGACTGCACATTACGAAAACAATGATATATAGCACTCACAAAAATTCTTCATATGCACACAATATCTTGTTATCGACTAAACTTTATACAACTATATATATATATATATATATATATATATATATATATATATATATATATATATATATATATATATATATATGATATACAAATAGATATATAGAAATATACTTGTATATATCTTTTTTATATATCATACTTATTATTGTTAGTTATTAAAATATTGACGTTATTAAAATGTCATTCTCAAGAAATGAAATATATAAAAAAATCACTAAATTTTGCTTCGAGCAATCTTTATAATGACATAGGCGATAATAGTAACGCTGTTCGTTAGTTGTGTATAATCGAGGTCGTATGTGTTCTTCTGCAGCATTATTCACGCACGTCTGAAATAATGCCGTTGTTAGATAGTGAAATGCGTTATTTATTGTTGCAATATATGCTTTATATACGAGTTTAGTACTCTTGCTATAATATTACTCTTACAAAACAAATAAAGTACTACTATAAATTTTATTACAAATATAGTTTTTTACTAATACACTTTTTTAAAAATCGAATTTAGTACAAAATATACAAATTTGAACCATTTACGTTTTGTTTAAAATATATACATATATTAAAAAATTATTTTTTCAAAAATAATGTCTATATTTTATATTACATAATTAGTATATGAATTATTTCTTTAGTCGAAATCTCAATATTTATTAATACAGTGACAAACTTTTATTAATAATGAAAATTTATTACTTTTTATTAAACAATTAAAATTTTTAAATTTATTTTTCAAAGACCACGTTTAAAAAAATAATCATAACTTTTACAAACGTTTTTAATTATTGTTTGTAAAATGTATGTTCGTTGTAACAGTCTTTAACTCTTCATCAAATCATTAAAAATTCTGAATAAGTTTCTCATTAAACTTCCTTGAACATTTTAAGAGCTTCTCAAGAAATCTTATAAAAGACATTCTTTCACTAATGTGTTTTATTTAGACTTTTCATTAGAGACTGTATTATAATTTCTAATTAAAATGTTTTGTATTTCAAAAATAAAACAAAAAATTTTCGAATAAACATGAAAGAACTGAAAAAAAATTTTTTTTATGATTTTTTTTTATTAACTTGCATAATAATAATATATATATATATATATAAAGTATTATATTTTTACGTTTAGTTTTTTATTTTGTATATCAATGAAAAAATAAAAATTAAAGAAATTTCTACAAAAAATAATAATGTAAATATTGATTTCTATTTTGTATTTTTTATTTATTCTAATGTTTCAAATATTTAATACATAAATTGTATTATAAATTATAATTTTATATTTTTATAATAATTTTATAAATATTAAAAATATGTACTAATAGCAATCTACAGAATTTTTCCTTTACAATGTTATAATTGATTTATTTAATATATTTTTTCAATTATATATAAACTATTGTTTCATAAATACCTTCTGTATATTATATTTTTTGGAAAATAAAAATTGTTTGATCCTAGTCTATTCATGAATTATGAATATAAAATAATGTTTATAGTTAAAATATGAACATTTGAAAAATAACAATTTTTTAATATATTTTTTATATATATATATATATATATATATATATATATATATATATATATATATATCATAGATGTTAAAACGTTCTAAAAACATACCAAGTAGCTAGTAAGTTTGAATACAAATGCAAATGTGAAAAGTTCGGATGAAAGTGAAGCCATTCACATTTTCGTACGCGTTGATATTTCACTTTTAAATGCAACCCATAAACTCCGAAGTCATTTTTATGACAACATACATTTACTGGTTCGTAACGACCGTTCTGTACACATTTGTCGCTTTTATTACGTTGTTTGCGACTCTTTTAACGGGCGGACGTTTTTTTTCTTTCAAATTTATTTCATCATAAGTTTGTATCAAATTTGATTTTTTCCCCTTGTATATATTTTAAAGGTATATTTCAACCTTTATATCATAAATTGCAATTTAAAAACGTTCACAATTCAATTTGATTCTTTAATGTAAGTGTAATGACTTTGAAGCACTTTGACGCCGCTTATATAACATATAATTTAAAAACCCATAAACGAATCTCAATTAAATTATTTTGATTGGTTTATTTGACTTCATTATTCATTTAGAGTTGATATTTGAGATGGAATTTTTTTTAATTTATATGTTTTGATAAATAAAAATATTCTTTTTTGAAATATAATTTTATATTCTTATAATATAAAAATAAATATTATTAAATATAATATTTTCTATAGTATATAAATAAATATTTTTTTACTGAGAAAATAATTAACCACACCATGAGGTTTTTGAATTTATCAATTTAATAAAACAAAAAAAAATACTTATTAATAATAGTAAGTTATTTAATAAAAATAAAGGGAAAGAATACGAAATTATTTTCTTACATATTTTTTTATTGAAAGCCATTAACAACAAATTGTAAATGAATATTGGTACAAATTAAATCATTTTCTTTACTAAAAGTGCTGCTATCAATATATTGTCCTTGGCTAATATCTTAAAATGTTATTTTTATTTCATTAAAATAAATTAAATAACAACTTAAGTATTAATAGAAAATTAAAAGAAATTAGTTCTTACTATTGCTGTTATTTTTACTTTTATGTTGTTTCAAAATCATTACGAAATGATAATTTATTTGAAATGTGTTTCTAAAATACAATAATTAAGCTTTAAAATTCATTAATTTTTTATTAAAATATTAAACTTTTATATTTATATTTAGAAAACATAATACTTTTATTAATTAATAAAATATGGGAATATTTTTTATATTTCTTATTTTCTAATAATATTAATCATAACATTAGCACTTCTATTTTTTTTCTTAATTAAAACGTATTGAATTTTCAGTGTATTGAATTGTGTATGAAATGACAATAATTAACTACGGTCAGCAACACAGTATAAAAAAGCATTCTTGTGGCTTGCATTTTAAATATTTGATCAATAACCTATTATATTTGCATTTCGTACATCTGCTGTAATCATGGTGTTTGTTTCGTGACGGGACACGAATACACGTTCTCGCATCATTTAGTGCCCATTGTACACATTCTGCACTTGATACCGTTCAACAGCTAGAGCAACTGCTCGTTCTTCTGTTGTCGCTCCTGCTTTGGATGCTGTCGTTGTTGAACTGTAACGTCAATAACAAATAAAACGTTCTAGAATAGAAACGACTGTTAAGTTACACGAAATCTCTTTCCAACTGTAAGAAATGCGTACGAAAGTGTATTTATAAATAAATGTTTGTACAATCGTCAAAACAATTCGTATTCAAAACATTTATCTCGTTAACGATATTTTAATGATCGACAATGTTTTATAACTGTTTAATTGAATTTAAAATGAATGCTTTTAAGGAATTTGAAAATCTATGCTACTCTTTCATTGATGTATATTATCATAATACTTATATACATATATATATATATATATATATATATATATATATATATATATATTAAAAATTCTTAAGAAGATACAGAAGTATTCGATAAGATTTTCACTCAGTAGTAGATTGATATAAACTTTGATAATGATGATATATGAAAAACGATTAAAAATTAACAATTATTTTTGATTATATATTCTATTCAAAATTTGTGATATTAGAATTGATTATTTTTTTTAGTGAAGGAAATAAATAATATTTATTCATATATTGTAATAAAATATTTGTTATTGTTTGGATTAGTGTAATTACTAGTCAAAAGATTTTACGGATGATATTAAATTTTTTTTAAAACTTATCTCATTACTCTCACACACACACACCTTATATATATATATATATATATATATATAAAGATATATATATGAAGTTAATGAAATAAGACAAAAATTCATTTTTTATAATTTAAATTCATTGCAAAAACAAATATATGATTAATAAATATTAATTTATTATTAATACTAAAAATATTTTGATATAAATTTTTTTAAAGCATTTTTTAGATTTAACCTTTATTTTCCAAACTTTAAGCAAAGTAATCTGAAATATTTAAAAAAATACTATCTGTAATTATAGATTTTCTTAAATTAAATGTACTCAGAGAATATTCATTAAAAAACCAAAAATTAATTGAATATATTTTGAAGGCAAAATAAGATTATTTTTCATATATTATTTATTCAATCACAGTACACAACTCTTGATTATAAATAAATAAAATGATAATAATGGAACTTATAAATAAATGAGCTAAATTAAAAGGTTATTTTATAAATTATGATATGATTTCTCATATGTATTATTATTTAGCAATATAAAGGTGTCCCAAATAAGGCTGAAAGATATTACAGAATAGTAAATGATAGTAAGCAAATAAAATATGTCTAAACCATTCAGTTTCACTTGAGCCACCCTATATATATATATATATATTCTCACAAACTTACCTAATTAGCCAGATGTGATCAAATATCAGTGAATGATAGCATTCAATAAGGCTTTCGCCCAGTAGTGGACCTATATAAATTAATTGATAATGATGATTATAGTGACAATGATTATATATATATATATATATATATATATATATATATATATATATATATTATAATTATTATTTTAAACACATCTGAAGTTTTTTAACTTAGTCTTTTTTAAACTATTTATGGAAAATATCACTACAGTTTGCATAAAAAATGTATAAAATTTTGTCTTAAAAACTTGATATGAAAAAAACGTAATTAAAATTGTGATTATTTTTCCTTTCAAAAAACACACATCTAAATTTTGAAATATAATTTAATTTATCTAAAATATATTTTTTTTCTAAAAATGTTTGTTTTTCTTAAATAATATATTTTTACACATTTTTAATAAATTATGCGACAAACTCATTTTCATTAAAAAAAATGTTCTTGTACTAGATAAAAAATTTACAAATAGCGTTAATTTGAGTATAGTCTAAAATAAAGCCTAACCACAACCGTACAATCGACTTTAAAACACAATCTACTAGCAGAAAAAACAGATAAAAATGGCGTGCTATAAAAAATAATCACACAGATTTATAAAAAAACACAAAGCTACGTCCACGAGTCGAACAGCGAAAACATATTTCTCTGAGTCAATTTCGACGACATAAATGTGCACTCTGTCAATTGGGTCTGAAAAATAAATATCCGTTTCGGATATACGTTACGCTGCGTTGACGGGTGGCTGTATCACGTTCGAAAATCATTCGAAAGATATTTTTTCTGCATTTCTTGAACAATAATACCTTTTGTCCTTTGCATCGACACCAAGCGGACTAGCTTCGACGAACAATCAAAATAAACGGAACGCATTTCGTCGTTTTATGTGTCTACGTTCATATTTTCGTTGCGCGCGTTATATAAAACACGTGTGCACGGATCCCTAAACTGTTTTCATTCATCGTTAAACGAATCATAAACTCGTTTTAGTATTCTTTTAACGGACGGAAACGTTTATACAGTGCTTATCGATATATAATGCATAATAATAGGATTCTCGATGAAGGTATGAATAACATTTTAATAGAAAAACGCGAAAAGTGTACAGTTTTTTTTTTATAATAAATTTATTGAATATTTTTTTGTGTGTATATATATATAACTTTATACTCAAACCATCTTTAATAACAAATAAAATATTTAAAATCGTTATTTAATTTATAGATTCTTCAGAATTATTTTTTTTAATAATTTTTATATAGTTAAATATTATTCCTCAATGAAAATAGATAAACTATAAAAACATTCAATATATATAAATAAACATTATATAGACCGGGTAATTTTGCGAATAATTTTCACTAGTGATCGGCTCTTTTTGTCAAGCAATGATTTTTTTATGTATGTAAAAAAATCAATTACTCTGAAGTTAAAAAATATAACGAGTCTTCCTCAATTTGTAAATCTGTAATATTAACATTAGATATATGTTTCCACCAGCGCAATTAAAGTGATGTCAGTATGGAGTTATCGGCTATTAAAGCGTTAAATTATTATTTAATATTGATTTTAATTTGGTTGAATTATTTAAAAAAAATATTTTTAAATAGATGTAATTTATTTAGAATAATAAATATTTTGCAGAAATTTCGTTATTAATCATATATATAAAATATATATTTAACGGCCCAATTGAGACTGAATAGTTTAGACATATATTTACTTGCTTACTATCATTTACTATTCTTTATTATTCTTCAGTCTCATTTGAGCTATTTTATAAATATATATATATATATATATATATATATATATATATATATATATATATGCATATATGTGTGTTAATAAATTATACAAATAAATTCAACATAAATGAATTAAAATTTATTTTATAAAAATATTTTGATATTTCTAGGAAAAAAAAGTTATACATTTTTTAATATTGTTTATTAATTTTAATATATAAACTAGAATAAACTACTTTACATTCATTAATGAAAGTAAACAATGTTCACTAATTTACTGTATCTTTATAATTTAAAAATACTTTTTATTTTTCCCCACATTCTTTTCTAATATTCTATCAAATTTTATAATAGTCTTCTTTTTATTTTTCAATTTAAATTTTATATAATTACCAAAATTTCCAAATTTGTTAAAAAAAATATTTCAGACCATTTATTTTATTAATAATTGATATCTATATTATTATAAATACGAAATAAATGTTGATTATATGAAATGATTTTTTCTAATAATTTTATAACATCAGATTAAAATTTCTTGTAAAATTTATATTTGATTTTAATGTTTTATATGTGCTCAGATACACACACACACACACACACACACATATATATATATATATATATATATATATATATATATATATGTAAGCGAGAGAAAGAGAAATACATGTGTACTAAATAAAAACCTTTGTAAACTTTAATCAAGATGACCCTTCAAACTGTCCATTTCAATTAAACTTATCCGTAGTCGTTTTTAATACGAAACTTAGCCACGAACCAAAAACTTTGTGTGGCAAATATCTTTTCAAAACAAAAAGTATCAAAACAATGTCGATAGTACGAAATCCTTCCACGATAACGTGAACTACATACCAATTCGGCAGTTCATATCAGTTTCTTTTGTTTGCGGCAGATGGTTAGGTGGGTGCAGCGACCCCATCTGACGACACAACGCATGCAGCCGAGCCACTTATCCGCCGAGGGACCGTTCGTCATGACAAGCCCCCAGTGGCTGCCATACCACCCACGTACTACTACAACCACTACCACAACTTCCACTCCAACTCACACCACTGTCAGTAACACAATCTCTCTCCTTGCTTCGTTCCAACCAATGGGAGTCGTCCCATGACGACGTCACAGACCGATGACGATTGTCGAAGAATTGTTGCTCCGAGTGCGTAACCTAGTTTCTGACCGTTGCATAGTATTGGCTTTTCCGTCGGATTCGTCTGCATCTACGCAACGCGTCTATAATTCGAAATTTCTGAACGATTTTTTTATTTCCCGCTTATTTTTGTCAACGATTCGTTTAAGACATTTCGCGTGGTAATCATTTCTGTTTTATTGAGTTTATCGTTCCATTCTGCTATATATATAGACATTTTCTGAGTATTTTTTGAAGTCAATACAAAAATTTCATCATTTGATCTCTTTTTAGATTATTTTCTTTTCTTATAAAATGAAATAAAAATCATTCAAGCATGTAAATTCAATCCAATAAAATAAACTACTCTTTTAATAACATTTTCTAACTTTTATTGTACTTATATACTACAAAAAGACATATTTTTACTAAATGTCAATAAATATCTCTAACAAATAAAATTTAAAGTAATATTAAAAATGTACTCTACTAAAATATAAATAAACAAAAAATGAAAATTGTGTTAATGCCACATATAAGTAAATTATTATTAGCATTTTGTACATGATCATTTTTTTATTAAATAATAAATAAATGTTTTTTTTTAAATTTCATATTTATTGTATAGTTAGGTGATTGTTAAAAGACTAAGAAAAGCTATTGAATATCCTTTTTGCCTACTCTAATATAAAGATCAACAAAACAAAATCTAAAATATTAATTACTTCTAAACAGAAACAATAATTAGATACCATAAAATAAAAGTAAACATAAGAAATTAAATAAGTTTGTGTATTTAGAAGGAAAAATAACCAAATATGACAGGAGCAATAAAAAAATTATAAGCAAAATTAATTAAGAAAAAATAAATTGAATAAAAAAAACAGTTTTTCATACAAACAGTATCAGGAAACAAGTGGAGAAAAGGTTGGTTAAGGTATTTTTCGAGCATAGCTTTGTATGAAAGTGAAACTTGAACAATTATAAATAAAGATAAAAAAATAATTGAGAATGGACGAGATGATCAACGAGAAAATTTTTAAGAGATTAAAAAAAAGGTATTTATATAAATATATATTAAAGAGACAAAATGGTTTAATTGAACATAAATTTCAGAAAGTGGTAATGTTGAAAAGTATTATCAAAGACTACATAAAAGGAAAAATCCACAGAAGTAGATTAAGGCTACAATATATAAAAAAAATTGTGTAAAATCAAAATTAAAGGAATGGCAAGAAATTGAAAAAAGCAGAGAGAACAAACTGCAAAGTTATATATATATATATATATATATGTGTGTGTGTGTGTGTATGTGTATGTGTGTATGTGCATGCGTTTGTATATGTGTGTATACAATCGATGAAAGCATAGGGAAAACATATTGCAAGAAGAAAAGACAATAGATGTACAAATATTATTAAAGTGGCGATTAAGATACAAAACACACACACCCACAGAGAAAAAGTCCATATCACAGATAAAGAAATGATATTGTAAAATATTGTGGAAATGAAGGTTGGATGAGATTAGCCATGAATGGGAAAATAATGGAAAATTCTTGAGAAAACATTTAAGAAATCCTAATGACATTCAATGAGATTTTCATCCACTAATGTAGAATTTTATGATGATTATTATTTACATATATATACAAGTGAAATATTTTTCCTAACTTCCAGTAAATATTTTAAAAAAATTGGAATTTATTTCTTATAATTAGTTTTAATTATATATTTTTATTTTTTAACCTACATCAAATTTAAAAATTTGATGTACAAAATTGATAAATATATTTTTTAAACATTTTAAATACTACTTTTTAATACTCCTTAAATATATTTTTGAAAATAATCACAGCCAATAATCTAATTTATTGATTTTTTTATAAATGTATTAAAAAATGAGATATTTATATACATTATATTTTAGCTTACTCCATAATTATCGCCAATATATATTTCATTCATTTAAAATATCCAAAAAAATGGTGGTCAAATAATACATATATAAAATGTTAATGTTTGCATCATCATTTACTATATATATATATATATATATATATATATATATATATATATATATATATATATATATTAGCGTATGTATATATTTTTCAATTAATTGGATATCTAATATTTTGATTAATCTCATTAAAGGAACAGAGTTTTAAAAATAACTCTAAAAGAAAGAAACAATCAAAGAAAATTATGTATTAGTGAAATATTGAAATAGACGTTTTCTAAATCAATAAACACGATTAACTTTCAATAAAAGCAACCATTGCTTTATTTTATCAGATCACATAATTTCCATAAATATACATTATTCATGATACATATTTCTCTTTCTTCTTCTATACTCTTTACATGACTATATAAACGTTTACATGCACTAATAAATACATATAAACATGTATATATATATTCATATGTATTATAAGAATAATCAACTTTCCTCTAAATCCTTTTTTCTTTTTCCACGCTACTTATTCGATTTTCGTCTATATAACAAACAACAACATAAAACCATTACGACGTTTACAGCGTTACTCACATGTACGTAAATAAATAAATATTTTCTCAATAACACAAAACTTCCGAACATGGTGCATATTCGATATATATTAAAGGGTCGAAACATTTGATCTTTCGAGGGTTGTATAGTAAACAAGCGTAATAGAGACAATCTAGTATGCGAGCCCCGATAGGCAGCCTTGAGGCATGCGAGCGTGTGACCCAAATAAGTGAAATCTGTGCTCCGACTGGAATTTGTCAGATAACGACAGCCCCTATATAAAGCTCGTGTTGTAGTAGTATAAGCAGCATTGGTCGTACTAGAGGGGTGTATATGTGTTTATACAAAAGGGTTCTGCGGCTGACAGCGGTAACTTGGATGTAGAATATCTCATTTGACGTTACGATGCTAATGCAATTTTTTTTAATCCAGCTATTTTACAAAGTGCGAAAGTTTGATTGGGTCGCTGCACTGACGTAGTCACTTAAGCGGACGTTGAAGTCTCCGACTTTTCTAACTGCGTTTTTGAAATGTAGCAATGTTCGTATTAATTAATTGTAAGTTAGAAAACGTGGGGTGAATTTTAATGAAATTTATACAAACCTTGATTTAAGTGTATTGTTCTTTCCATGTACTTGGGAAATATTCGAATTCTTGTAATTTTTTCCTCTAAATTAAATTTGTTAGAATTAGTCTCAGAATTTCAATATATATGTCTCATTTTTTAAAAGTTCAAGTAATTAATTTATTTTTATTATAATTTATATCAGTTGAAAAATATAAAAATATAGATTTAATGATTATTAATTAATAGTTGTGTAACTATTTATAAACATATTATTATTTAATATTTCAAAGTACTTACATGAGTACTCTATATAACAATTTAAATATTTATATAAAAATTAATTATAATTCATTTTCAAACTAATATTTTTCTCTGTACAACTTTATCAAAACTCTATATTATTTTTTTATTACAAAAACTTTAACTTTTATATAATAGTTTTAAATATTATTTTTTTATAAATATATATATTATTTTCTTTATGGAATCTTTTATTAAAAAAATGTCTTAAAGCAATAGTCAATAATAAAATTTCATTTTTCATAAAATATATAAAACAATCTCAAATTTTGTTTAATATTTTCAAAAATATTTTTATTGATCTTTAATTTGTACAAATTTTTGTAATATTTTTATTTCATTATAATCTTTTAAAAATTATCTATTTTCATTATTTATTAATTATTAAATTATTCTGAAATACAATATAGTTTTGATATAATTATCTCAATGTTAATTTTATTAAATGATTCATTTTAAATTTTAATTATTCGAGGAAAGTAATTCCTGACTTATAAACCCAACTAATATCATTCTATTATATTAAATTTATAATTAATAATTTAATTATAATCACAAAATAATATTGAAGATATCATTGATTAAAAAGTTATTTATATCAAATATTATTTCCTTTGAATTAATCATGACTAATATAATTTTCAAAATCAACTTTATAATCAATAATAATCTAATAACAGAATGTCATTGTATTTAAATGAATATTATTTTCGTATATTTTTCTTCATTTCCATTTTGATGTTTATTAATTCCTATGTAAATATTTTCATTTGATGAAAAGAAAACAGAAAGTCAATAAAAAATTTATACAGACTACATTTCTGTATATAACAAGTAAATGAATAAAAACACACACACATACATACATATATAGAGAAAACATGTATAAATATTTCCTGTACGAAAATACAAAAAGAATCTTTTAAAAATGCACGCAGAACCGCATATAAAACGTTCATAAAAACAACATTATAATACGGCGGAAGGAATGCACGTTATATTTATTCAGCAGTACGTAGAGATTTTTGATAAAAGATTTTCAAATATTTGTGTGATATTACAACGACAAGGAAGTAGATGTGGAACGAGGATAACGTGAAAAAACTCATACAGCTTACACACATTTTAAAATTTATGTTTTACCCGCATGTGTTTTTTACTCTTCGTATGCATTTCAAGACCACTCTTCTTTTACTGACTACGAACACATAAAACAGTCAACAAGGGTTGGATTTGAAAATAGATGGATTCCAATCACAAAATTCTTTCGACAATTGTACATTTTTTTGGAAGATATATTTGACAGGTTTGATAAATTTAACTAATAAATATTTTCAAAGCAATTAAATTTCTTCTACGGTTATACAAAAAAATATTTGTTATTTTCTAATAAAAATCATAAATAAATATAATGAGTTCAGAAACAGATTTTTCTAAAATTTGATATAAAAATTAAATAAGTCATATTTTTTTATATTACCAATTATTTTTAACAACTAGCTATTAATTATTATAAATAATATACCTTTTAATTAATATGACTTTTTTTTGAAAATACAAAATTCTGTATATGCAAGTCCCAATTTGCCATATTTAATAAATTATACAATTGTACTAAGTTATTCTATAAACAATATAGTTTTTCGGAGAAAATTTGGAACTAAAACAAAAAAATTGACATTTTAATTTTAATACATAATATATTTTCTGTTATTATTTATAACCTCTTCCCATTTTAATTTCGAATTTTCAATACCCTGGCAATAAAACTCTATTGATTTTTCGATAAAGAATAAATCGAGCTTCTTCCGAACATCAATCTATCTAATTTACTGTTTCCCATTAATATGGTTTTAAAGACTTCAAAATAGATGAGAAATTTGGTAGTGCCAGATAAGAGGGATAGATTATAATTTCCCATTTAAACTTCCTCAATTTTTGGAGTAATTATTGTAACATGTGTTGTTACAACTTTTCTGTTGACTAATTCTGCCCTTTTTCATCGATAGATTTCTTTATCCGATCTAATTTCTAACAATACAACGTTTTTATGATGATTTTATTATCTAATAACTGCTCATAATTGATAATTCCACTATCCACAATCCACCAAACCGACAGTATAATTTTTCTTGAATGGAATTTTTTCTTCGATTGTGGAATTAGTATCCCTTTATGGTGATCCATTATCTTCAACGTTTAATATTATTATAAACAATCAATTTTTCATCACTAGTAACAATTCGATTTAGGAATGACTTCGTTTTCAATCTATATAGATAAGTCGTGCAGATGTCCATTTGTTGTTTCAGATTAAGCTTCGATAATTCCTAAGAAACCTACTGATCCAACTTAAAAAATTACCAGTCGTCTATAGATACCAATGAACCATTAAATAGGCTGCTAGGATAAATCTTCCACCATTAAACTGAAATTTTACCAATACAGTTAGTGTACCAATATATAATACCACATTACTAATGGGAATAAACTAATATTAATATTTTCAATAGTTCTTTAATATTGTTTATATTAAAAAAAATATAATAAAAAATATACCATTATACAAATGTAATCCAATTATTTCAAATATCCCAGATTTCATAATTTATTCAATAAAATAAAAGGAAAGTTAAAGTGTTTAAAAAAGATTTTATCAAAACAATATCATAAAAATGTTCCTTTTTTTCTTCGAATTGAAAGAATAGTGATAAATTCAAAAAAAGGTTGTTCAACTTGTAGAACACGCAAAGTGGTAAAAAATGCGTCAGTAGAGCAGCAGAGTCAGCTGACCAGTCAAATGCATACACGACTCGTGTGCACGCTAAAATCAATCTAAAAACGAAAGCGTCGTGCGTAAAACAGGGAGTGGCGGTCGCGTCGGGCATGAGTGGGTGGGTGGTCGACCCGACGTATTTTTCTTTTGTGGATCGCGTTTCTCGGCTGCATTCTGCGAGCTCTCCGATATCCAGTAAGGCCGGAAATGGAGTACGAAACGACGTGCACGGGAGAGAAACGCTGAGCTTAGTCAGATCGTTTGTTGCGTGTCTGTCAGTTGAACGTGAAAGAGATTTCGACATGTTCCTTTCATGTGTAAGAAAAAGAGAGGAAATTTTTATGTTAATAAATCTGGCGATTTGTTGGACGATGTACCTTTAAAACGAGAAGTTTTCAAGATTAGTCACGACGGACTGATTCCCAAATTGACCTCAGCTGTATTTGAATTTTAATAAGTACAAGTGAAAAATTCTTTTCTTTCTCCTTTTTTATCAGCGTTGTTGATATAACATTCTCATTCTTCAAACCACATTTATAATCAATTGAAACGGCTGTCGTACTATAAGATAAATTCGACAAAGTTTTAACCAAAAAGTCTTGAATTAAATTCTAATCTTATAAATTATGTATCACAGTTGAATAAAAGCTGAAAACTAGTTATGTTATCAAGAATTTTTTTTATTTTTTGTTGATTATTATAATTTAATATAATTCAAAGTAGTTGTTAGAAAATACTTTTCCATAAAATAATATTATAAAAAAAAATTCTCATTCTTTACAAATTTCAGTAAAAAATATATTATATTCAAATAAATACTGACAAATTTTAACAATAAAGTATTGAAAAATTTTCTCTTCGTAATTTCTATATACCAACTTTATATGTTTTATTGTAAGTTTTTTAATATATATATATATATATATATATATATATATATATATATATATGTGTGTGTGTGTGTGTGTGTGTGTGTGTTTATGTATGTTAATTCTTTGATAATTTAATATTAAATACGACGACTTATAGTATATATAGTATGTAAAATTTAGTAATAAATCAACTTCTTCAAAATTATTTTTTTCTAAAATTCAATATTGGGTGTTATATAAAGCAAAATGATGATTAAAATCGCATTTTTCAACATAGAATGAATTATATTGACAGAAAATTTAGTATTTAGTTGATTATCTAGAATTTAAACCAAAAATTTACCATTTTCATTTTTTTGAAATTTTTATATAGGAAATATCTATTTTTTTACCTAAATTATATACTCGGAATAAAAGGATATAATTTAAACCTAAATCATATCTTTTTAATAGTTACAATTTTTTTTTAATATTTTTATATTTTGAGAAAAGATGGAAAAAATGAAAAATCAATTTTCGTCTACAAAAATTCTATTTTTAAATAACAGCTATTATTTCCACTAGAAAATCACTATTTTTTATTAAAATAATTGATATTTAGTGAAATATATTGATTAATAACGATTTTTAAAATTTTTGTTTTTGGACTTCAAAAAAACAACGACCTATAGTATGTAAAATTTAGTAAAAAATCAACTTCCTAAAATTTTTTTTTTCGTCTAAAATTAAAGATATGGTGTAATATAAAGCAAAATAATGATTAAAATCAAATTTGAAACATAGAATAAATTATATTAACAGAAATTTTCTATTTAGTTGATTATCTAATAACTTAAACCAAAAATTCACAATTTTCATTTTTTGGAAAAAATTATATAGGAAATATCATTTTTTTTACCTAAATTAAAATACTCGAAATAAAAAGATATAATTTAAATCCAAATCATATCTTTTTAACAGTTACAATTATTTTTTAATATTTTTATATTTTGAGAAAAGATGGAAAAAATGAAAAATCGATTTTCGACTACAAAAATTGTATTTTTTAATAACAGCTATATTTTTTACTGAAAAATCACTATTTTTTATTAAAATAATTGATATTCAGTGAAAAATATTGATTAATTACGATTTTTAAAATTTTCGATTTTTGACCTCAAAAAAACGACGACCTATAGTATGTAAAATTTAGTAAAAAATCAACTTCTTCAAAATTATATTTTTTTCGTCTAAAATTAAAGATATGGTGTAATATAAAACAAAATGATGATTAAAATCATATTTTGAAATATAGAACGAATTATATTAAGAGAAATTTTCCATTTAGTCGATTATCTAATAACTTAAACCAAAAATTCACAATTTTCATTTTTGAAAACTTCTTATATAGTAAATTTCTACTTTTTTATATAAATTATATATTCTCATCACAAGTATACATTTCAAATCAAAACCATTAATTTTTTAAAGTATCAGCTATAATTTTTTGAAATTTTCAAATTTAGAGAAAAAATGGAAAAACTGGAAAACGATTTTCATCTTTAAAAATTATATTCTTAAATAGCGACTATTAATTTTATTGGAAAATTATTATTATTTATCAAAATAATCGAACTCTAGTAAAAAAAAATGATTAATGGCATATTTTCAAATTTTTATCTTTTGATTCCCAAACAATAACCCCCTATATGTCAATCTAAGTAAAAAATGTAACAATATTATTTTAATCATTAGTTTTATTTAAGAGGAAAAAATAAATCGTTTTTAAAAAACATAAATAATTTATTTATAAATAATATTTATAAAAATAAATGCACAGAAGAAAATTGTATAATTGTATGAAGAATTATATAATTATGAAATTTAATATTTCTTTAAAATATTTTCTATACAGTATAAAGATATTTGACTACATTTTCAAATGTTTGAAATAATAGTTAATAAATATTTTTAATGCTAATTATTAAAAAAAAATAATAGGAACAATGCACGATTAATTAAAGTAATTTAGGACAAATTTTACAAAATAAAACGTATTTTTAAGATATATATATATGTGTGTGTGTGTGTGTGTGTGTGTGTGTGTGTGTTATATATATATATATATATACGACACAAATGAAACTGAAAGATAGTAAATGATACTATGCAAGTAAGTATATATGTCAAAATCCTTCAGTTTTATTTAGACCACCTCTATATGCATACATATGTGTTTTGTATATATATATTCATTTTCACATGAATGTATGTATATATCATGGTTGTATATATTCATGGATGCAGAACTAAATAAGCCGCCTGTCTGAAACATACAACTCCACAAGTATCACTGAATGCAGCAGTCCTCTTCCAATGCGGTCATTGTCCTTAACCGTATATTGGTTACACTATCAGAATGCATCATGTGTACGAGTGTGTATTTGTGGGTTGGACAGGCGAAAAAGGGTAGATGTTATTGATGGTTCGTTTGCTCACTTGCTTATACCACATTTCCCATGTGTATTTCGTTCGAAACATCAGTAATTCTTAATCGGTGGTTTGTAGTACGATTTCATAAAAATAACAATTTCTCTCTTGTTTTCATATCATATTATCAAATTTATATAAGAGTCCATATTGCACAACAAAATTGAAACTTTCTCTGTATTTATAGTGTATTAAATTTTATATATATATATATGCAATTTAATTCTTAAAAAATCAAAATAAATTCTTTAGTTCTCTATTGTTCAATGACGAAAACCATCTTGCCAAATTTATTATTTTTATGCAACTAAATAAACATTACTGATTTTTAAATCATATAATAATTAAAAACAACATTTGTTCAGATTTTACTAAATGTAATGTTTAATGATTTTTATTTTTCCTTTAAAAAAATATTATATATATATACATATATACACATATATACATATATATATATATATATATATATATATATATATATATATGTATGTATGTATTATAATATAATTGTTAAATAGAATTATTTTAAAAGTATTTTGATACAAAATTTTTACCATCAAAATAAACGTGTTTTACAAATTTGTTTGCAAAGTATAATTAATTAGAAAATGCTGTTATATTAATTCGTGGGAAATAATAAATAAAATTAACATAATTCAAATTTTATATTTAATCAAAAAATTTTCAAACCATAAACTTCTATAAATTTTCTTCACATACAATCAAAAACAACAATATTTATGTTTTCATATATATATATATATATATATATATATATATATATATATATATATATATATGTGTGTGTGTGTGTGTGTGTGTGTGTGTGTGTGTGTGTGTGTATGTGTATGTTAAATATTTCGTAAATAATTCAAAAATAAACTTAAAAAAAATAATGTGTATAATAAAAATTATTCTAATCTTATAAACCTAATAACTAATTATAAAAACATATAAATATAATAATTTTTGCAATTTTTAATTTTAGAAATTTCAAAATTTTCAAAAATCTGACCATAATATTTTTAAATAAAAGAAGTCTGTAAAAAATCAAATGGCCTTACCTTTTAAAAAATCGTGTCTGTTATGATCTTATGCCATCTATTCCATAAATCTTAACTTTTTCATAAAAGAAGAACATTGCCCACAATACAATAAATTGTTATTGTACTTCTACATCCTGAACATTGGTAAAACGTTTTCTAAATAAAATATATTTTATCTATAAAATCAATGCTAATTCAACTAATAAAATAATGAAGTGGTACGTATGATGAGGAACTCTACTACTTAATTATTTCCTAAATCACTATAGTCATACCATAAAATGACTTTTACAATTAATTTAACCTTAATAAATATAATAATAATCTAATTATTGAAACCTTCAAAATAATATTTCATAAAAAATCATTTTTATGCTCTCATCTCCTGTTTAATATACTCTGAGGGTTCATTTTTCAGCCTGTAAATATTTTTAATAGTATATAATTGTTAAAATGTAGCAATTAATTCACTCTTAATTATTTTCCAGTATGTTTATTTGATTCATCGTTTATGAAATTATTTTCTTTAAATAATTTTAGAACTTATGGTAAAATACAAACCTAGTCTTAAAATCTATAAATTACTTCTAACACTCGTTTAAATCTATATAATGCATAATTTTTAAAAATTAAAAGTAACAGATTGTATTCAGTGCAATGATTATCGATTATTTTCATTTAAATTAAAATTTACATTTTCAATTTCGATAAAATTTATACCGGAAATTCCAATATAATATTACAATGCAAAAACATCAATTTTAACTTATTAATTAGCACGAGTTTTTATAAAACCTTGATATCATAATATATTTACTACTTTTCCTATATATTATGTTTTTTTTTTATTTTTACAAAAAAAAAACAAATATGAGATCATCGCATTCAAATATTCCTTAAAAGAATTCTGATAAACATTATTAAAATGCGTTTTATCATCCTTTATTAAGTTATTAATTTGATTCGAGTGATTCAGAAAAATACTTAAGAGTAATTTTCTTTCGCTATAAAATAAATTAAATTTCCATATTAAAGTAAAAATTATTAAAAAAATATAAATTTTTATTAGTGCAAATATTAAAATATTTCAGTTTAAATATGAAATATATTTATTTGAACAAAATTAATTATAACTTGTTTGTAAATAAAATAAAGGCCATAATAAAATATTTCTTATACATAAATAATCGCATTTTTTGTATTTTTATCATATTATTTAGCTACATATTTATAAATAAATGATTTAATGTTCTTACATTATCAATTTATCTGTAAAGAAAAAATATATAGAGATAAATATCTATATAATTAAATAATAAGTTCGTACAAAATTGTTAATATTATTTTTGAAAATGTATTAAAAATATATTAATTTATTACAAATACTTTTTTAATTAATTACATTTTTATAAAAAAAATGACATTACATCATGAATCAAACAAATCTATCAACCAATATTAAATATCACACGGATGTTCATATCTTATATGTAGTTTTCGCGTTTTTAAAAATTAAACTATATTTAGAAATTTAATACTTACATTAAAATTGACAATTATTCAAATCATTTATTATAAACATTGACATGTCAAAATGTCCAATAAAAAATATCAAGGTAATTAATTAATTTTATAGAATGAAATTGATTAATATGTGTTCTCTTTCCATGTCGTCTAAATTTGTTAACATATACATAATCTTAATGAGTCAATGAACATTTATCAGTAAAATATATCTTAAAAATATACAGTTTGATATTAAAAACATCGATTAAATATAACAATTCGTATAAATGTTCATGGAATAAAAAATAATGGCTACGTTACTAATTTTCTGTACAAATATTTTATTTACTTGTAAATATACTTATTTAAAGAAATTTATAGCTATTTTCCTATTATGAAATAGAAAATAATCTTTTTTCTATTATAAACAACTAACAGAATCAATTTTTCAGAGTTTCTATTTTTATAACACATATAAATTATATTGAAAGTTGACTAAAAATAATCTCTTCAAAAAACAGAATTATAATAAGTTTTTAATTATATGTATATATATATATATATATATATATATATATATATATATATGTTATATAATTCTAAAATTAATTATTTGTAAAAAATCAACAAACAAAAAATTAAAAGTTTAAAATATTATCTTTAATTTTTTCAATTGCAAATTAATTCAAAATAATTAAATTTCACTTTAATACAATATATTTAAATAAGAAAACACTTGCAATTAATAAATAATATTTAATTTTTTATTAAAAAAATATTTATTACCTGCATGAGAGTACATTAGTATTTATGAAGGTTTTTCTCTACAAAACAATATCGTAATATCCTAATGATGTTCTTATAATGTATAATTAAACAATAAATCATTTTAAATCTAGACATATATTAATAGCATATTACCTTCAGTATAATAATTAATTTTTTTAATATAATGAAATTATGATAAAGCTTTGAGACATACAATTTATTTTTAAACAATTATATTTGAAAAAACAGATTTTGTTAAATAATTATTGATTTTTGGTAAAAGTGTATAATAATAAATTAAGATATAAAAACTATATATATATATAATTTTACATTATAAATAAATAAATTACAAATAAAGTAGTTCAAAAATTAAATTAATTCACTCATTAAAATAAAATCATACATTGAAAAAACAACCAATCATTGAAATTTAAATAATTATCCAATATTACATGGGTCATAATTCCAGTTAAATGAAATTTTGAAGGTTAGAACTAAAAATATCTACAAATAATAATATTTTTAAGGAAACAAGATCACAGTATATTTTTAAGCCACATTCCATTCAGTTATGATGTAATTTATGTCTCTTAGGAATCACTCATTTTTTGTTTGTATAATTACCGTGAACTGTTCACTTCTTTTCCTCAATAAACAAACCATTAATTAACATATATATATCAGACATTAAAAACACTTACAATTCAATGACAAACTCGATTCTTAACTATTAAAAATATGCAGTAAATAATTAAATATATATATATATATATATATATATATATATATATATATATATATACACACACACACATATATATATATATATATATATATATATATATATATATATATAATTAATAATTCATATAAAACATTACTTAAAACAAAATGAATATAATTATATTAAATCATCAAGAATTTTATTAGTCAGTTCATTTTATATAATGACACACACAAATAATATTTTGATATATATTTTTATAAATTTAACTATAAGATATTTTAAAAAATATTAACTAAAATAGGATTGTTATAAAATAGGATTATTAAATGAATCTTATTATTAAATAAACAATTATATTTTTGTGAGCTGGTATAAATAAATATCAGGGTATAATTCTTTATATTTATATATATATATATATATATATATATATATATATATATATTAGGTTGGCAAATATCTCCCTTCCGCTTCTTCTGGTCTTTTGAATTTCGCAGCTATGTACAAAAAAAAAAAAAAGCGGAAGGGAGATACTTGCCAACCTAATATATATATATATATATATATATATGTATATATATATATATATATATATATATATATGTATATGTATATTTAATATTCTAGTTAAAACAATTATTAATTTAACTGAATTAAATATTTGATATTATCAGCAAATAATTATTGAAAATTATATATTAATTTTTATAATTTCATTTATCTATTAATCTCAGTAGACTTTCAGAAAAGACGAATAAATCAATTTTGAAATTTATGATTATTTATTATCAGTAATCAATTTTATATAATTACAATAATTCCTAAATTTTCTTTTATGTTGATTATATGGTAATTAATTTATTTATCAAATATTTTTTGATTTCGTAATTTTTTTTTGATTAAGAAGTGTCTTTGATTTTTCTAATAAACGATACATCACTTTGAAATGTTAAATATTATTATTTTTTTAAATATTTTAAAATATCTAATTTATTTTTTAAATATATATATATTGTATATACAAACCGTAAAAAACGGTGTATTTCTAAATTTAAATTCCTTATTTTTTTAAAAAAAATACATAAATCATTTTTAACTCTTTATGTTGATATTTTCATGTGATATATATATATATATATATATATATATATGTGTGTGTGTGTGTGTGTGTGTGTAACGAATTTATTTATAATATTGTTTACATGCCTATAAACTAAATTATAAATTCATGAATGGGACCATCAATGCTTACTATAATTATTTATGTCATCTAACGACATTCAAATTAAATTGAAATAATTTGATTAAATTTAATGAACTAATTCAATAATTCTTCATATCAAATTAGACCTTAGCCTCGGTCTATCATTTACCTACAACTGTGACAGTTGTTCGAGTGGTCAATTAATCTTATTCACTGATTCAATAGTTCCTCATTAAGTGGCAGTGCGTTGTTCTTTTAACCAATAGAGCGTTAAGCTCTGAAATGATTTAACAATTGATTGACTTTTAGAAAACACATAGAATTAAATATGTTATTACAATTTAAATATTGCAAACATAATTTGTTTCAATTTTATTAAAAAAAATTTGGTTAATAATAACAAGAAATCAGTGTTAATAAAGAAAAATATAAAAATGAAAATACATGAATAGATTCTATTGTTTTATTATCAAATATAATATAACTTCTTTTAATAAATTTTCATTTGATTAATATTAAAAGTATTTTAAATCAGTATTCAAATAATAATAATTAGAAATTTTAACTATTATAAATCTAATAGATATTTTATTTGCACTAAAAATCATTTGAAAAATTAATTTATAAAATAATCTATTCATAAAAAAACCTTACAGAATTCCATAAAAAATAAAAACAATTTAATATTTTAAAAATTTAATATTTTAAAAAATGCTATATACTTTGATAAATTGTTGTTATAGATATGATCAATAGAAAAAATATATTTAATATTTAATTAAATATGATTATTTAATATTAAATGAAATATAATTTTATAGCGTTGTAAATTACATAAAATAAAAATTAAATTATCATATCATAAATACATTATAATATAGTAAAATTAAATAACGTAACAATTTAACTTTTTAATCTACTTGTAAGTTTAAATTAGGCGGATAATCAGATAATAGTATTTTAATTAATTTATTATAATACAACTTAAAATAATGTAAATTTGAAAATATTCGTATTTATGATCATTTTAAAATATTTTTTTAATATAATTAAAATTTATATATACAGAAAAAGAGATAGAATGATTTAATAAACCTTTTAAGAACATTATTTTAATTAAATATAATTTTATTTTCAGTTTCTTATTCAATTATAGAAATTTATTATTCTAAAACTAGTCAATTAATTTCAAACTAAATTATAGACTAATATTCTATAATATATATATATATATATACATACATAAATAAATATATGTATATATTAATGAAAGTGTATGGTATTATATTTATGAATATTTATTAATAAGAGAGCTCTTGTCAAAATATTTAAATAAAAACTATTTAATTCAACTAGTCAACTTTTTGTCGACTTCTCTATATTTAAATATTATTTATTATTAATTGAAAACTTTCAACTTCCTTTTCAATTTTTTTATTCATTTACTCAATTTAAGAAAGGGTACAAATAAGTGTCAAGTAATTAATTTTACATTCCAAAAATGGATATTTTACATACAATTAAATAATACTAATTATTGAATACCATTGAATATAATTTATATTCATTTCAATATAGAATATATATATTATATATATATATATATATATATATATATATATATATATATATATATATATATATATATATATATATATATATATATATATATATATATATATATATATATATATATATATATATATATATATATATATATATATATATAATATATATATTATATATATATATATATATATATAATGTTTTTTTAGGTTTGATAGAACATTCGATAGCAATTTAATTTAAAGTTCTACTACACATGAAAAACATCCTATATACTCGTATATATATATATACATTTACAGTAGAATAAAAAATATAAAGTTTTTTATTAAGAACTTATTTTATAATCTATTTAAAAATTATATATAAATCATATTAATTCTATTCGTTCTTATAAGAAAATAAAATGTTGAATAACTGCAAGGTAGTCAGTATTTTAAAATAGAAAAACAGTTAAATTAGAATTGAATCAAGCAATAAAAATCAAGAAAAATAAGTTACATAAAAAGTGTATAAATTTATATAAGGTCATCTACTTGCATTCTACAATGTTTCAAAAACAAACGACTTATATATATATATATATATATATATATATATATATATTCTAATATTTCCATTGTGATACATTATTCATAGGAGTTACGTTTACATTTTTAATATAAACATATATTTATTTCCTTGGTAGAACAAAGTTCATAGCTAGGATATATTATTACATATGTGTAAATGAATTAACGTTTTTTTTTAAGTAAATAAAAGAATATGAAGGTAAATCAGTGATGAAATGCGATTTTTTATTTAATTAAATCCTACGCAATGATTCTCAATTAAAATATGTTTTGTTTCAATACAATAGATTTCAAATACAAACACAAATGAATTGTTTTTATACAATAATTTAATTGATATTTAAAGTTATTTTAATGCAACTGTTACTTATTATAAACAATATTATTTATTTTGTACTAAATAAAATTATCCTTGACAAGTGATATTTTTGTTTAATAAAACAAAAGGTCAATTCTTTTAATTATTTGTAAAATGGAATTCGTTACGCCTTTATAAATGATTTTAAAAAATCTCAAATTACATCATAATGTAAAAATATTTTTTTACTATTAAAATAATTTTTATGTTGTCCTATATATTTCATTAAAATAAAAGTATTTCTAAAACAAACAACATAATAGTACAATAAAAAATGTTTAAAAGAATGTAAAATATTAATTCAAAGTCATAAAATAATTAACTACTACAAACATTATAATTGGTAATTAAAATTTAAAATATATATTAATGTGATATAAAACTTTAAAATCAAATTTAGATATTATTGCAAAGATAATTAATTTTTATTGGTAAATGGTTCTTCAATATGTAATTAGTGATATCATTACAACAAAGGAATATCTTATATTACGAAACATTCTCTACATATATTTTGTAAGTCAAATAAATTGTTTTTGAGAAAAACCCCATTTAAATTATGACCAGTGTAAAAAAATATTATTTTTTAAAAATAAAATACTCGTTTTTTAATCATTATACATGTGTATGTGTGATGCAATATACAAAGTGATTAATTTATTTACATATTTTGACAAGCAACTTACTTGATTATTAATAATAAGATAATCAACAAGGATAAAATTATTTAAAAATCTACAATTAATAGAAATAATATATAAGATGACGCAAATGAGACTGAAAGAAGATAAAAGAACGTAAATAATAGTAAGAAGTGAATGTATGCCTTAATCCTTAAAACTCATTTAAGCCACTCTATGTATTTACACATACACACATTATACACACACACACATTATCCACACACACACACACACACACACATATATATATATATATATATATATATATATATATATGTGTGTGTGTGTGTGTGTGTGTGTGTTTAAATAATTCAGTATCATCAGAATTTTATATAGTTGAAATCGAATTAATTATTTTATTAAAATTATAGAGAAGGACTTTTTGAAAACTGAACTTGATGTATTTAGGCATTTTTTTGTAAAAAAAAAATCTTAGCATATACACATATGCTTGAAAAATAAGAAAGATTAAAATATAAAAAATTATTAGAAAAACAATATAAACTTTGTATGTGATATGTGATAATTTCTATATTTTACTCAAAAGCATAAAAAAATATTTATGTATCATAAGTTGCTAAAAAAGTATAATTGTATATAAAAATTAAGTAATAAATTAAAAGTGGGCATGTAGAAACTTGAATTAAAAATTATTGCATTAAATCTAACAAAAAATCAATTTAATGTACGCTTCTCAAATACAAACAAAATATTCACTTTCGAATAATGCATAAATATTTCTGTAATGACATTTTTAAAATCAATTAGATGAATTATTTTTATATCATACTATTATCTCAATTGCACTATTTTCATTATAAAATATATCCAAAAAACTTTTATTTATTATAAACTAAATAATATATCCTATTTTAAGAATGAAGTTAAATTATAAATTAATATTAATTTCTAAATTTATGCTAAAAAATTCCATTAATTATTGTATATATAATAAAACATAAAATAATTATATATTCTATTATATGCATGTAGAGAATTTATTTACTAAATTACAGATAATTTTATCAAACATCAAAAGTTCATATGTAGTCATATCTAAAACTAAATAATTATTTTTGTAGCTTACCATAATTGTTTTTTTTCTATAAAAATATTTTTATAATTTTCCACAATCAGTTCATATATCAATTTTATATTAACTTAAAACAATATTTTCTATTTTTATAATTTTAGATTTAATTTAATAAATAAAATTATTTTTAAATCTTTTAAAGACAATAATTTAATATAAAAATATATTCATGAGATGGTCAATTAAAATAACCTCAAATAACTTTAAACGAAAGTAAAAATCTCACTTTCTCTCCATATTATTATTAGTAAGATTTCAATAATCACATATTATGTTAGTTCTAGTGAGTAGTGTCAAGAACATTATTTTCTATTAGTGACACGCTCGCATGAAAATATTATCGATAATAAACAACTTTTAATACTCTAAGAATTTTAATAAATCTTTATTTGCGTAGAATTATAATAAATATTTATGTGCATAATATCAATTATATATGCATACATACATATATATATATATATATATATATATATATATATATATATATATAGATATAGATATAGATATAGATATATATATATATATATATATATTCAGCAATTTTTCATCTTCTGCTGGATAAAAACTTCTCCCAAAACTTTACACTTCAACCGATCCAATACTTTTCTCTTTCAATTTATTTCGTCAAATTTTCTTATGACTCTCTTTCATATAATCCTAAATCTCTTCCTGAGCATTTTTATACACCTAAGTTCCCAACCAATAATTTCTCCATAAATGATCTTTTCTTCTTGTTATATGACAGGACAATTTTTATTTCAAACCCCTCACTTTTGCTATAATATCTGTAACTTTCGTTTTCTTTCTGATCCACTCACTTCTTTTTCTATCTCTACATGTTATTCCTAACTTGCATCTTTTCATGCTTTTTTGTGTTGTCTGGAGCTACTTAATTATTCTGGAATTCAAGACTCATTTTTAACTGCTGTTAGTAAAAACAGGTATGATTGATCAAAATAATTTCTTCTTAAACAAAGAAATATATAACTTCATAATATGAATTTTTTTCGAATTAACACCATCTCAGTTTTAATCTCCTGTTCACTTCATCTATAAATGATCCTTTAGTATTAATAACTTGTTCAAGATATTACATAATTTTCAATTTATTCTATTTCTCTTTATTTTAGTTCAATTCTTCTTTGATCTGAAAATTCATTAAAAATTAGTTTTGTTTTACTGAAATTTTTCATAACATCAATATTTTTAACTTACTTTATCCATTTATTCTATTCTTTTTAAAATTTCATATGAGTTTGTCAAAAAAATAATAATGTCGTCAGCAAATCTCAAGTGAAAAAACATTTCTCCATTTATTTTTATTCCTTGACACTCACAGTTTAGTTTCTCAAATACTTCATCTAATGTAAATATAAATAATTTTGTCGATACTGCATTACCTTGTTTCACTTCTTTCATAAATTTAAATTTTCCTGTTTCTTCGTGTGCTGATGTGGAGGATGTAATTTTTTTATAAATATTTCCTAAAGATTAAATATATGCTTCTTCAATGTCTTGATTTTTCAGTGAATTTAATATTGCTGGTTTATGAACTAAGTTAATTTTTGTTTATTTTCATAATCTATAAATCCAAGGTAGATTAATATTTGATATTCGTTGCATCGACTAATAACTTCCCTTATTACTAAACATATATATATATATATATATATATATATATATATGAGTGTGTGTGTGTGTGTGTTTCTGTACACTGAAATGCATGTGTAAATTTAATTGTGTAATTGTATACCGTTACCTTATTTTTTGAAACGCTCTCTTAGCTCAGAAAATTACATGTAAAGCAATATAAATTTAATGACTCATCTAGTTAAATATCATTGATACTTTCCTCTATAAAACAAGGCCACAATTAGTACATGTAAATATTTCTTTTGACTCCAACGTATATTCAATACTAAGTACTTTATATTTTGCCTTGAGAAAAACTAAAATAGTTCATAATAACATTGATAAAAATAAAATATAAATGTATTTAATAGAAAAATAAACATATCTAAAATCCTATTTCTCTAATATTGAAAATGTTTCATTTAAATTTAATAAACCTACTTACCTATATTTAAATATGTGTGTTTTGTAAGTATAATTGACAAATGCACTAATTTATTCATAACAGCATTCCTAAAAAGATAATCTTATACATGTGATATAAATACTTCTTTCTGCATATGGAAAACATCTTTTAAATATTATAATAAAAATATATTATTTTTTTATAATAAAAGTACACAATACAAACACTCTATATTTCATTTTCTTGTTATATGAATATCTAATTTATAAATAATTTATTAACTTAGATTATTATAAAATAAAATATAGAAAAACAAAAAAATTCTAACATATATTTAAAAAATAATATACAATATATTTAACAAATGAATCAAAATCTATAAAAATATTTTTTTTAAAAAATGAAACTTATTTTTTGTGAAATTTTCAAAATTGAAGACAAATTATTGCAGATAAATTACCATTAAAATGCTATTATAACATTCTTAAGAAAATTCTTCTCAATGTGTGTGAAAAAAACTAAAGGAATTCAATTTATTTTAATTAACATTAATCGTTATTTTACACTTCAAATTTTAAACAATATTCATTTAAAAAAAATATATGTTTGTACATCAAAAAGATAATTATTGTAAAAATGCCAGACTAAAATTGTTCACTTATCCATTTTTGATGCATTAAATTTTAAAGTAATTTATTTTATTTTTATTTCAAAGTATTGAGAATTTAAAACATAAAATCAAAAATAATTAAAAAAAATATTAAGAAAGTTTTTCATTATAATGAAAAAGTTATAAAATATTTTTATATTTTATATCCGATATTTATTCAAACAAATTTATAAAATAGAAAGAATTTACAACAAATTATAATTAATTTAAAAATAAATAACAAATGTCAATAACATTCTCCATTTTCTATTATGCATCAAATAAATAAATATTGATTTTTATAACTAAATATTTTTCCGGACAAAAAAGTTCAAGAATAGTGAGTTTTCAAAATAATAGGTATCAAACTGAAATAAAATTTATTATCTCTATAACTTTTCTAATTAACATTTATTTGTATCTTACAGATTCACAAATTATACTAATTAACTGCCAATTTACATAAATTATAATTAAAAATTATATATGGAAGTAAAATGTCAATTAGATATCGTATCTTGGAAATTAATCTTAACTTTGATAATTACATTTAAAAAAGTCTAAAATAGTTTATTTTAATTCTTGATTTTTTAAAAAAATGAATATATTTCAACAAAATTTATTATATTTTAAAATTAATAAAAATAATTTTATTTAAAATATTTAATTATATATTCATTTTTAATATATATTATTCAAAATATATTAAATCAAGTGTCTTTACAAATAAAAACTCTAATAAATTCAAAGTATTAAAATATCTTTTAACAACAATTTCAAAAAAGTTAGTTGTACATTTTTTGATCTATTCATTAATATTAAAATATATGTATTTTGGTATCAATTTTAACTTAGAAAACACAAAATAGAATGTATATCTCATATAAATATTTTTTTTGAACAGCATATTTTTTCAGTTAATATAGAAAACATTAAAACATTGTTATTATCTTATCCATCCACATAAATGATTTAACGATCATGACATTGAAAAAATAAAAATGTTGATTCGAAAATACCAAAGACTAGTACTCAAACAGTAACTAAGAAAGTTGATTTAGACTATAAAAGTATTCAACGCGTTGTAGTGAAAGAATTACATATAACAAAAGATTAACACAAGGTTTCAACACGTCCACATCTCTTTGTGTATGGGGCAATTTTTTATTAATAAAAACATCATTGTATTCAAGTGTACACTGTATTCGATAGACGTGGCTTCTTTCGACTTCAATCTATTCACAATAATCAAGTTCGTGTTCAAAGTAATCTATTTTTATAGACTATAAATGTGAAAGTAAAAACAACGAAGTTCCTCAATAGCTTTATATAATATGTTTAACAAACTGATTTGAAAAGTGACAACATAATTTTGCAATTAGGAACTATGTTAAATACAATCATTATTATTTTCTAAATTTGTAAATATAAATAACTAGAAACACAATTTAATTTCTTTTTCTGGCCTTGCATATAAAAAACATTATACTATTTTTTCTCAACAGCTTGAAAATAATAAATAAAATAACGGAAAGAAATTTACAAGTAAATATTATGTTTTTCCTTATTTAATAATATTTTCATTTATAAAAAATAAGAACACTTCATTCTATAAAAAATGTATTCAATGCTTCAACTAAAAAAATGTTTAAAATAATAAAACAATGTATATTAATTAATTTTGAAATAATTTGTCGTTTAAATACATATATCAATTTTTATTAAGTACATGACCTATCCAAATAAATTAATTAATTTAGAAAACCTTCAAAAAATGTATTACAATTATTAAAGTGAAACGCCAAAGTGACAGGATATTCCTACACTAATATGTTTGAAAGTCAATAAATACAACGAGTTGGTGAGAGAAGTAAGGACGTGTGTATATTTTAATAAATCAAGGCAGGGTAAGAAACAGTGAAATAACATATACAGAAAGACACTATTTGGTACAAAATGAATTATATGTTTGGCGCAAGAAAATAAGTAATTGCTATAATTTCAGTACTTACAAGAATGTACTACTTTTACGTCTTTTAGACAGTAATAATTAAAATCAAAGCTAATATTTTAATATCTGTAATATAGATTTCAGTATCTATTTATTCTTTTTTAAAAAGGATAACTTTCTCTTTCTGTTTATATTTTTAAAAAATGACATTAAATATATATAATTACATAAATTATTTTCTATAAATATAAAAAGAATGGAGAAGAGAATTGAATTTAATTGCAAATTCAAATTAATTTAACTTTTTTATAATAAAAAAAAGAATAAAGTTAAACTCCAAAATCAGTAACTACATACTCTTCATATTATTATATATTATAATTGTGAAAAATATATTATTTCTTTTATTAATATTATTTATTATTAATAAAATAAATAGTCACAAATAAAGCAAATAAATATTTAAATTCCTTTTCAGTGTAATAATAGCAATATATGTATAAAAATTTATTGTAAAAAATTTTTAACTGTAAATACTGATTATACATTTATATTTTTAAATTATAAGTAACATTTATTAAAATGTGAATATTTTCAATTAAAATTATGTTAAAAATTTATAAAACATTAAAAAAATAACTTTTAATAACCAAATTAAATTTCTTCCTATATTTTATTTTTAAAAATGTTTAAATAATTACGTGAACACCATAATAATTCATAATACCAATAAAATACTTCATAGTGTAGATAAATAATATATAACATTTTTAACAAAAATTTTAGGAGTAATAGTAACAAATATTTTTTGAAAACTAATATATTATTTATAAATAATATTACTTTTTTAAATAATATTAAAAAAGTAATTATTATCTTAATATTTTTTTCATATTAATTATCGATTTTATTATTTAAATTAACAATTTAACTGAAAATACGTTAATTAATTCATTTAGATTGATTTTTAATATTCTACACTTTACGAAATAAAATTCCTATAATACAATGTATTCTAACAATTTTTTAGATAAAATTTCTATAATTTTTAAATTTTTGAAAAGGTTAAAGGCAAAATATTAACTTCATACGAATACTTTATTAGTTTACTTTAATTAAACCCTTATTAAAATTTAATTATTTATATTTTTATATTTAAGTTTATATTAAATATATATATATATATATATATATATATATATATATATAAAATTAAAATCTATTGAATAGTTTCAATAACATTTTACACTAATATATTATTTGAATTTCTAGATTACTCTATCAATTTTCTATTTATTGGTGTATTTATAAAAATAATCTTATTTATTAATCATTTGTACTTTTTGTTTTTATTTTCCTTATACTAGATTATTTTCCCGAACTTATTTAAAATTATCATTTGTCATGATTAAGAAATGTTGTTAAACTATTATAAATTCGTATAATACAATATAGGTAGATATTTATGGTTGGAAAAACCACTAGCGGTTTATCAACATATCGAAGAGCAGCTGCTTAGTAATCATTAACAAATTCTAAGAAAAGTGATATACACTTTTATGATATATTTACGTTATAACTAAAATTAAAAGTAATGCAAGTAAAGAATCCCTAATTAGCTTAGTTTATCACAATTATTTGTAATTACAACTTTTTTCAATAATTATTGTAATGTCACATAAAGTCTAATATTAGTAATTTACTCGGAAATTTTTTTATACATTAAGTTACAATTTTTATACAGGTTAATTTTTTTTATTTAAATTCCAAGTTAATTTCCATCAATTATATCCAATATAAGTACATAAAATAATATATAATAAATAATAAGATATAACTTATATTTTATATCTATTTGAAAGAGAAACTGATAAGAGTTCTATTTCAATATTTTTTAATTATTTATTCATACAATTCAATACAAGACTCATTTTTATTTTAAACTATAAAATAATTTTATTAGTTTGAAACGGTTATCCTCTCATTAATTTATTTTTAGATATTTATATGATATTTAGAAAATTAAAATTCTGTTCATTTTTTTAATTTAAAAAAGCATCTTAAAAACATTCTTAAAAAACATACTTGATTTTGCTGAAATCTTTATTAAAATACTATTGAAGTGTATGGGATCAGCGTTCGGTAAAAAAACTGACAAAAAAATTAAGAATTCAGAAAAAGGTTCCTTGTTTCGTGCCAAATTTAATTTTTTTTACTTTAATAGAAAATAAATGTTTCTTTTCATAAAAAGTAATCACTTGATAAAAATTTAATTAATAAACTATAAAAAAAAACTGAAATGGTTTTCTTTACAAAATAATTTGAAGCCCCCACTTGAAAGCTTAAAAATGATTTAAATAGGAGTAAAATTTAATTAAATAATAATTGTTTAAAAATCAGAATCTTTTTCAGCAGATTTGCAAGTCTACGCAAGTGTATTATTATTATTGTTATAATTATTATTATAAATGTATCAATGTAAATATAGATATTTTAGAAGAAAAATAAAATATGAATAAATACTTTTAGAATATTTTCAAACATGAAAAAATGTATAATTGTTATATATTTTTTCATTATACATTCTCATATTATAAATGCAAAAAGTTGAAATATTTTATACTGAAATTAGTTCATAGTTTTAATCTAAACAAATTTTAAATACAAGCAAAATATTATTATTTTAATTTAAGTATTAATAGAAAATGAAAATAATGAGTGTTCAGAATTTTAATATCTGATTTTAAAATTTAATGCGATTATCTTACTTACAAATTGCATACCAGACATGCTTTGTAAATTAAGTAGATTTATATATATATATATATATATATATATATATATATATATGCATTGAAAATCAAAAACGGCATAAAATAAAAATTTTCTTTCATTTCCGAGAGAATAAAAGAGAAAGGCGTAAAAACTATTTCAAAAGAATTACATAATTAAAAATTAGTTATAAACGTGACTTATAACTAGTATAATATATGCACATTATTAATTTAATAAAATATAATTACATATATTATGATTGACAACTATTTATATTTATCATTAGATAAAATTAATTTCCCAGCACACATTCTAAATGAAAATAAAAACGAGTAATTAAATGAGTACAAATTAATTTGTACGTGTAAATAATAACTAATAATTCTCATAAACGTACAATGTAAACGTAACTTAGTAACAAGAGACGTAATATATTCTGAAAACTCTAAATTGTTGACGTTTTTAATACATTTATATGCTCAAGTTGTTTTTCAAACAATCAACATTTTTTCCTTGAGTCATAGGATTCCCCATCTTTGTTAATTTATAATATTACCATTTATTATCATACAAAATATAAATTAATATGTGCACACATATATAATATAACGTACATATACATAAATATGTCTATATTTATATATATATATACACATAGATACATGTGTGTGTATGTGTGTATAACCGACCGGTAGTGTAGTGGTTAGCATTACCATCGGTTATGGGGGAGAAGTGAGATCAATCTTAGGACATAGAACCGGGAAATTTTAACCAAGGAGTAAACCCTGAATAATCCTCATCAGTCAACGAAGTTAATATGACTAAGTACCAATGAATGAGGTGTCATTCATTGAGGCTTTCGTTCAGCAGTGAGCTTTTATGATTATATATATATATATATATATATATATATATATGGGGGGGGTATATTAAAATTAATATTATGCGGTGAAAATTACATTCCTAAATATTTAAACTCGTTGCCATTTTCATGGAATTATTACAATACATTCATTTTATTACTTCAATAATAAGTAATATTAATAAATGGATATAGATATCTTGTATTAAGATATATATATATATATATATATATATATATATATATATATATATAATTTCATAGGATAAAAAATTCTGTAAATATGGGTGCATAAAAATTAATAATAATTTTATACACGTATATAAATATAATAATTAGTTATTCATGGTAATATATTGATCATTCATTGACGAAATAAGTGACTCATTTTTAGATATAATTGCAATTCTTGAAATAAAATTTCAAAATGATGACAAGGTCTTATTTATAAAAATATTTCTTTGAAAACCTTTTTAAATTTATAACCAATTTTTAACCAAATAAAATCATAATGAAAAGTATGTAAAGTAAAAAAAATATCTGTTTATATATATATATATATATAGTCATATATTCATTAATTATAAATTTGGAAATATTTATTTTATTTACAATACAAAGAAAAAAAAATTAATTAAATAATAAACGTATTTTTGAAATGTCATAAACTTACAATTTTTTTTTTTTTTTCAATATATATATATATATATATATATATATATATATATATATATATATATACATACATATATATGTGTGTGTGTGTGTGTAATATTTCTCTTTATTTTTAATATCACTATAATATTATAAATAAAATTGAAAATTTGGTTTAGAAAAAAATATATTTAAAATGTAAAAAAATGTAAGTTGTTTTCCTAACTTGCAGTTAATATCATGCAATTAAGAGAACGTGTTTCTGAATTCATTAAACTTCAATGTCGTTTGTGGATTTTATCTTCAATGGATATTTTTTCAAATATCTATTTTACTTCTATTAATGAAGTATATATTTTAACTCTTTTTTTAAATCAATGGTTATACATTAAATAATTAATTTTAATTTTTAATACTTATAGTTAAATATAGTAGAATATAAATTTAACTACTTTATATCAAATCTTTAAAACACTTCTCGGATATTTTTTTTTATAATCAGTTTCAGCAATTATTCCATTTTTAAATAACTTATAAACATTTTAGATATTCAACTGATATTTATCACTAAGTACGAGTGCAATAACTATTATAGTTGTGGTAGAATTTAGCGGAAATAGTGACCTTAAGTATAAAATAATGAAATACTAATATAACTATTCAGGAATAGAAAAAAAAAACAATTACAACAATAATACTTAAAATTTGATAAGAAATATTTTCTGCTTTGATAACTTTGATATTTTTTTAATATGAGAGTTAAATATGCAGTACTTATATTAAGATTAATGGTTACTCTCTGAACAGGTAAAGTTTTTTAATCGCACGATAAATTTAAAACTGAGCAGATATGTAAAAAAATCATCTTTTTTTAACTCTAGTTTTTTTTATTTCAAGGTTATTTGAATAGTTATTATTTAAATTTTATTTTATTTTAGTCATCTATTTTTTTAAAAAAAAGTATTTGAGACAGATAGATGTTTATATAATAATAAATATTTTAATAAACAAAACATATTAAATATAAAATAATATTTACACAAATTAATTTTAACCCCAATACCATAATAATTTAAAGTGTTCAATAATCACGTCAGAGCCTTTCTAGAAAGACTCTGATGATGATGGCGTAGCCATCGAAATGCATCAGCCGATATAATTATAGATTATATAATTATAAATAATAAGTGAACAATAAGTGATTATTGAGCACTATAAATTATTGTGATGTTGGGGTTAAAATTCATTTGTGTAAAATAAATCAGCCACAATTCCAAAACAACAAATATATAAAATAATATTATATTTTAATGCACAATCATTCATTTTTATATAATATATTAAAATGTCACACTATATAAAGAAATTGATTAAAAAATATGAACATTACATTTAAACATTCCGTAAGAAATTATTAATTCCCAATTTTATATTTGTAGTAAAATAATATTACTAGTGATTAATTAATTTCTAATTTTTTATTACTCCTATTAAAATTATATTACTATGAAATAATTACGTAGATTTATAAATAATTTAGTTTATAGTAAAGCAATTATACTTCAAAATAAATAAAATTCACATCTTTTTAATTATTCCTTATTTGAAATTACACCATTTAAAGTATTTATATATTAAGTAAAATTACTGAAAACGTAAAATCGAAAATTTGTAATTAAGAGACTGTTTATAAAATATCAATAAAATAATTTGAAGTAATTAATAATATAATAATTACAATTTACATTAAAACTTCAACAAATACAGTCAAGAGAAAATGTATTTCTTCAAAAACAAAACATATTTATTTGAAATTAAAAAAAAAATAGCTTCCATGAACACATTGTTGTACTGAAGATGAAAACGTTGTTTGGTAATAAATGTTAATGATTGATTTATGTTGTACACTTAAATTTGTTTATTATTTAATATTGATGAACTAAAACCACCACACCTCTCATTTAACCTTGCAAATAAATATATTTGCATCTAAACCTTAACTGCATATAAAATTGTTGTATTGCTTATATAAATTACATTCCTCGTTTTTAACAAATTGCATGAAATTTACATAAATAAAAAAGTAATGGGGAGAGAAACATTATTCAATATATGAACATGGGTTCAACATAGTAATTTGAAAACAATCTTAAGAAATAAATATCACTTCCTTATTTGTTGATATATTGTCATTTTAAACTATCTATTCATAATTAAAATGCTTTTTAATTGGTAATATGTAATAATCTTACGAAAACATACATACACAAACTTATATATAGTATATATATATATATATATATATATATATATATATATATATATATATATATATATATATATATATATATATATATATATATATATATATATATATATATACATATATATATATATATATATATATATATATATATATATAGGGTTATCCAAATATGACGCCTAGATTTGTGTTTTATTAAAAAGAAATATGTGTATAGAGTGGTGTATAAAGAAACATGTGTGAAACACAAATCTAGGCGTCACATTTGGATGACCAAATACAGTGTTATTTTTAAACTTGATACTTATGAAGTTAATATATAAATATCATTTATTGTGAATAATAAGAAATATAGCATATAGATACGATATAAAAATAATGACTTATAAAAAAGTTAACTTGTCAAATCTACTGAAAAACACATAGTTGATTTATTATATATATTTCCTCAAAAACACAATATTTTAACCTCGATTTTACTTTCACACCCACACATTAACATACATACACACACATACACACACACACACACACACACATATATATATATATATATACTTCTTACTTACAATTTGACTTTTTTTTGAAAAATTTAATATTTGAATTATTTGTACAACAAAGTTCCACAATTATGTCGTCTTTATACAATTGTAAATCACGAAAATCAAAATTAAAAATCTTAATATAACTAAAAACATTTGAACTTTAACATTTATCATATAAGTATTAATTAATCAATAAATATTTATTAAATATCTATGTAATAATTATATATAGCAAAAAAATTCAACACTTAATCTAGGTTATTTTTTTTTTAATTTTTTAACTCAGGAATTAAAATTACGAGATAAAAATAATTTCAGTAATAAAAAAATTAGGAAATAATACAAATCAATTTCTATAAAAAAATCTATATTTAAAATAAATACCGTTTATGGTGCTAAATTATAAATATGTATATAAATTATCTAATATTCAGTTCGACAAACTCTAAAATAAAAAAAGTCAACTGCTATAAAAATAACTGCATAATTTATAACATACAATATTTCAATAATCTATAAATATAAATATGTTACAAGTACAACTTATTAAATTATCATTTTATGAAATCGATAATATTTTAAAATAATAGTTTTTAAGGCCATTTCTTAGCGAATTATTTAGAAAATATGTTCATAGTAATCTGTAATTATAACTAAATGCTATGTATAATATAGAAATATATTTTGAAAGTGATGAAATGGTACCACAAATTCAAGGATTTTTAAAGAGACAGTGATATATATATATATATATATATATATATATATATATGTGTGTGTGTGTGTGTGTATATATGTATATATAACTTACTTTTTAAAATTGTATTAAAAAAAATTTTAGACATCGAAGTAAAAAAAGATTTTATGTTATAGATGGTTCACTTTTTGCTAAACCTTTCTACATGAACGATAATTGAATGTTAACCTGATTGTTTCACTTCAATGATTATTTCATTTCATTAATAACTTAATTGCTATTACTTCATTTTCATACAAGTCGTTAAAAAAATATTATTACTCTAAGTGTATAGCCACAATACCTATTAAATATAAGAGACTGTTAAAAATAAAGCAGATAACTTTAAATATATCAAATAAAAATATATACATCTACTATATATATATATATATATATATATATACTATATATATATATATATATATATATATATATATGTGTGTGTGTGTGTTGTTAAAAATAAAAAATATAACCTCTGTTTTCAAATAAATATAACCTAAAAACAATATGTTTTTTATATAAGTTTTAAAATATGAATATCCTAATGGAAATAAACTTTCGAATAATAATACCAGTTTGTAGATAAAAATGCATTACTTAATTATTTCAACATTGAAATTTTAGAGAAAAAAAAATATATATATATATATATATATATATATATATATAACATATGTATATTTTTTTAACACATTTAAATTTAATGCATACTCAAATTTAGTCACATGTATCAAAATTCATATTGGTGTATAAAAATAAAAAACATTTATCCTATTGAAAAAGAAAAGTTCAAACTTTAAATACAAGAAAAATATATTTGTTCAATTTCTATCTTTACGACCATTTGATTTTATTACACGATTATATATTGAAATATATTTTTTATAATGTACTACATATGTACAAATGTGTGTATGTGTATGCTAGTATGTATATAAAACTATAATTAACTGAAGTGTTCATGAAATAAAAATTGTCGTAATTGTTTTGAAACTGTAACTAATTAACACTTCACACTACTTGTGGTAAAATTAATCCATTTTTATAATAATGATTTTTTTAATTCACGATAATTTTAAGAGTTTCAATTCAACAACCCAAAAAATATGTACTTATACACAGACATATATATATATATATATATATATATATATATATATATATATATATATATATATATATATATATATATATATATATATTATTTATTTTGCCAACTGGTTATCCACAAGTTTGAAAGTTGAATGTCTTCTTAGGTAGAAATTATTTTTTTTATTTACTGACAAAAAACCTGTTTTCGAACATGTAGGGCTTTGTGCGTCTGGGCCTACAAAAGTAGAATCATTATATTTACATATGCATTGTGTGTACATACTCGTATATATACATATATATATACAGAGATAAATTAAAATTCTAAATATATAATAATTTCATAAATAATAGATTTTTCGTTTTATTGATTTTAACAGAAATGTAAAAAAATTGAATTATAATATTCTGTTAACCATATCTATAATAATTAAGAATTATCAAGCTACTATTACATATATATATATATATATATATATATATATATATATATATATATATGGTAGCATTCATTGAGGCTCTCGTCCAGTAGTGGATTGATATGGGCTTTATGATATGATATGATATGATACATATATATATATTGAAAATTGTAAATAAAAGGTACACTTATAATCCAGTTCTTGACAATCTTCTATATTTTTTTATCGATTGTTGCTCGCCCATTCATATAACCACAATTAATTGTAACTTCATTAAAATCTCTCGAAACGCGACGCAAAAATCTCCCTCCAACCCATTAAAATCAAATTAATATCTCCCATATGTTATTAAAATGACCGTATATAAAAATATCTTCGTCTATCATTGTTTAAACAATTAAAACTCATTGCATACGTTCTCTTTCTATTGGATTTTAAAACATAGTGCACGGATAGTATCTTGTTTCTCAGTGTTCACTTGATTTTCCTGACAAATATAATTAAAATACAAGCGGTTCACCCAATGCGTGTAATGAACTTAGTCACTATGCAACTCTCTCTTACAATCACTTTCATCGGAATCGTATCTCTTTCTAATTGTTAAATATACAACAAGTAGGTGTAGGTATAATTCTACTACATTGCAATTCTCATTCAATTGTCAATGGGTATAAATTAACGCGCGTTCTTCATCGTAGTTCAGTTCAAAAATTATATTGTGTGGTGGTGTCTTTTTTAAAATAAATATTTATATACGTATGTACATTTATATAAATAAATATATAACAATTTCTTTTTTAAACTTTTGTGTATTTCACAATATTTTAAATTTTATAAATTTAATTTGTGTTTTTTTAAAAAAATCTAACAAAAATATATTTATTTAAAGTGCACATGTTAACAAATTTGTAACATTTTTTTCAATAAAAGAGCACCCTATTTGAAGTTAGTGTGTATAAAAATTTATTGGAGAACATAAAAACATTAAAATTCATGGTAAGTTTAAAAAAATATAATTTGTAGTAGTATAAATGAAATAATATTCTTTGATTAAAATATAATTATACATATATTTCATTTTTAAAAAGATTTTATTAAAATTATATATACTTGGTGTAATGAAAAGGTTTTATTATTAATATTCTTGAAAATAATTATAAAAATAAATAAATATTTTTTTTAAAAATAATATATGTATAAACATTTAAAAAGTAATGTATGTATATTCATAAATTATTTTCTTTATTTTTATTTTATTGTAAATAAAATATTTAATTTTAATTAATATATATATATATATATATATATATATATATATATATATATATATATATAAATATATAATAAAATCATTAACCAACTTAAATATTTAAATGTTGATAGAGATATTTATTTAATTAATATCGATATTGAAAATATCATAAGGTTATAATAGATATTTGATTACTAATTAAATAGTTATTTTAAATATTTTCAAATTAACATTCTTTCATTAAATATATAAAGACTCCTGCAGACATGGGGATTATTTTCTTACATAACTTACTAATGAGACAATGGAATGTAAAATTGATATAATGATGTGGGAAAGAAAAATGTAATAATTCCTCAACTAAATCTTGAAACAAAAATTATGATATTACAATATATTTCATTTCTTTAATTTATTCAATAAATGTAAAAAACTGTATTATTTAAAAAATCACCAAATAATATAAAATTTTAATAGAAATATTTTACAGTATATTTTTTTATTTATTGCTTGCATTAAAATATGTTCCAAAATGATTTTATTTAGAGTATATAATTTACCATTCACATATACATAATTATTATTGATAAACTAATTAATAAAATGAATTAAATTATATCTTAAATTAAGACATTTCTATAAGCACATATGAATTTATTATAAATTTTTTATATAAATGAATATAAAATGTTTAGTTATTGATTAAAAAGTCTTTTTTAATGATTTTTCAAGAAAAATCTAAATTAATTTTCTATTGTTACAGAATATTGTAGGATGTTAAATTTAAAAATTGCTCAAATTTAATATTGAAATAGATAATTAAACGTTTTAAAGGTCATGCCAAATATACATTTATAAATGTATTAAAAAAAATAAATAAAACCTTACTCTAAACTCTCGAGGCAAATTTTTGTTAGAAAAAAACTAGGTTTTGAAAGTACTTCCAACGAATAGAACATAAAAATAAATTATTTTTAATTTCATAAAAAAATTGGCATGATTTTCATTCATACACTAATTTATATGTTATTTAGAAATCAAATGACTTTATGTAATTTAAAATCTAACTTTTGAAATATGTAACATTTTTTTATTTAGTTATTAGTGAATTTTTAAAGAAACAAAATTGTCTAATTGAGAAAAATATGTTTAAATTCTTCGTACCATTCAATATAAATAATAATAAATATGATTTTAGTACTTAAATATACTCAATCTGGTAAATCGAATTCTTAAAAATATATTTTTAACAAAATAATTTATGTAAATTTGTTTGCAAAATACTCATCTTCTAATAAAAAAACAAATTCCTATTTAACGATACATTAATTATCAGTCCGGCGTCTTAGTCATTCATTTGCATTCGTTTATATAAAAATATATTATTATAGGTAGAAAAATACTTCTAAGAATTATTTAATGTTTCCATAAAAAACTTTTTATATATTCAGTTTATAAATTATAAAATGACTAATATTACTTTTTCATAATATTTTTAAATATGTAAAAAACTATTTTTTTATAATTAATTTTTATCTACATTCAATAATTTTAATATAACCGTACTGTTTCCAAATTTATTAATACATACATTTAATGTGAATAACTAAAAAATTTTTACATAAAATAAATATTATATGTACGCTAAACATATTTATTTTTTTTTATAATTGACACTTACTGTCTTTTAGTACTAATCTATCTGCTTGTTTAACTTCTCAGATATATTTTTTGTATATAGGTATTTTTAATATTAAACACAACCTTTTCAAATATAAATATCTCATGAAAATTTATAGTTTATTACTTAATAATAATTTTATTGTCTGTATGTGTATATATATATATATATATATATATATATATATATAAGTGTATGTGTGTGTGTGTGCGTGTTTATGTGTATGCGTGTTGTGTATGCGCGAGCACACGTGTATATATGTGTGAATTTATTAGATATTAATTTAGTAAATATTTGATATTTGCATTGTTATGTTATATGTGTGAATCTCTCAATAATATAACGCGAAAACTGTTACGAAACTGACACACTTACTTATCTGAAAACATTTCTAATCATATTCGCATGTACATATAAATAATGAAATTGAATTTCATTATATAATTATGTAACTACATTTATTGTGTAAAATACTTTTTAAACAAATATATTCGAAATTTCATATATATATAAATATATATATATATATGCAAGAATAGTTTATATTATTATAATTAAACTTGAATAGTCGTCTAATATTGATATTATCTGTAATATGAAATATTTACTAATATCCGAAATGTATAAGAATTCTTAGTAAATTACATGTTTTTCGCTTTTGTTCTAACATGTTTACACTTTAAATTTAAAATGAATATTTCTAATTATAAATTGAAATATAAAGCAAGCTATTGTGGGAATTTCCCATTTTCTGGTATTGTTATTGTAGACATATTCATTAGTAAGAAAAAGCTTCCTATTGTGTATACATATATATTCTTTTTTCCTTATTATTTACGTAATTTATATATATATATATTATATATATATATATATATATATATATATATATATATATATATATATATATATATATATATATATATATATATATATATATATATATATATATATATAGACATAAATTATGTTTTACTCTTTTTTAACATGTTCACACTCTAACATAGATTTCTATTTTGCAAATTAAATATAAAGTAACTTAATGTAGTAATTTTCCATTTTCTAATAGTATAGTTGACATATTCATTAGTAAAGCAAAAACTTCTATATATATATATATATATATATATATATATATATATATATATATATATATATATAGTCATCCAAATGTGATTCTAGATTTATGATTTGCTAAAAAAACATGTGTATAAGGAAACATATGTATAGTTTCTTTTTAATAAAACCCAAATCTAGACGTCACATTTGAATTAGCATATACATACATATACATATACATACATATATATATATATATATATATATATATATATATATATACGTGTGTGTGTTTTTTTGTGGGAAATTTAAAATGATATTTACATTTCCTAAATAAATTATATTTGTTAATGGATTTAAATATTAATGATTCAAATATGATTTTTATACATTATACAAAAAAAGTAAAAAAGAAAAATAAATTCTATCCAAAAAACAAAAATTAACATTTTAAATTATGTTGGGATTCTATTACTAATATTATTTTATAAAAATATCAGTTGTCTTATCGAAAATTAAATAAATATTATCCTCTTTTTCAAAAATTAACTAACAACATTTGATATTATTAATAATCAAATATTTTATTTCAGAATAATTTATTTTAATTATGAATTAGTATTTAATTAATTTTTATTTCTAAAAATAACTTACTTTTTCCAATTATAATCATTTGGTATTATTTATTTTGTGGAAGAATGTATATTATTTAAGAATTTTTAAAAAATAGCAAATATAAAAAATCTTTAAATAATATGTCGATAAAACATAATATGATTTACAATACGTACAAATAAACGGTAATAATAATAAAAATATAAATCAAAGGACGAAAGCTGGACAAATTGAAAGATTTATAATAATAAAAATAATATATCTATCAATCAAATTGCTATGTGCTTCTAATATTTCAAATATTAAATAAAAACCTATAAAAACACAAAAATTTATTATCCATTAACCCGAAGATATTTTTAAGCTTGCAAACGAATATATAAAAATAATAAAATGATAAACTAACTATGAACAACAAAAGAAAATAATTTATTAAATTTACCAATATTAAAATTATAATTCATAATAATTTTACATGAATTAACTATCGCATCAACATTGTAAAATATTGAAAAAAGTATTCCATAATTATTTATTGTTCATTTTCTTTGTTCATAAGATGATTATCTACGCAGCGCTCTGATGATGGCATTGCTACCGAAGTGCACGTCAATTTATAAACAAAGAAAGACAGAAAATAATTATTGAACACTTTATTCAATATCTTGAGGTATTGGCGATTTAATTTATTATGTGAAAGTAATTCGTTATATTTACAAAACAAATAGTAATTTATGGTTTTATGCAAATAATTATACAAATGTATTTATAAGAATAATTATTTATAAATTAGAAGAAATAAAATATAATGCATGAATTAAAATATGCAATTTCACTGAATAAACATAATTAGTATTCAGTAAAAAATATTTATGTTTTTTATATTATTTACACACACGCGCACGAACACACACTAATATATATATATATATATATATATATATATATATAGAGAGAGAGAGAGAGAGAGAGAGAGAGAGAGAAAGATTAAACATGAGGTAATTTAAATATATCATTTTATGATAGTCATAATTTTTTTTATAGAAAAATGTGTTCACTTCCATTTATATAATATATTTGAATAAAATTTCAATCAAATAAGGAATGCAATTAAACACATATTAAATAATTCATGTCTTGTCCCAGATGTTCTAATGATTAGTTTTAAAACAAAACTTGTCATTATCGATAAATTTATCTTGATGTAAATCTATGTATCATAAATCTCACTTTCTGTGTATATATATATATATATATATATATATATATATATATATATATATATATATATATATATGTTTATGTGTGCTAATGTATGTATGTGTAAGTACGTGTATGTAATTACAACAGAAATGTTCATTAATACATTTTAAAGTGATATCTTTTATAGCTGAACAACTGTTCATCTAATTCCATTTATAAATCATTCACGTTCAGTCTTATACATTTATACACACATTTAGTTGTTATAATTTATATATTGTACAATGAATAATTAAACTATACTTCCATTTAATTTAATTTTACATAATTGTTTCAATAAAATATTGTAATGAACTAGATTTTTCTATTATAATCTATTCGTACGAATATTAATATATTTTTTAAAAGTTATGTAGTCTATACTTCTATTATAAAATACTTAAAATGTTTTATATATATATATATATAATGTGTTTTTATGTATGTTTATTTTTTTCTCGTAAATTATGTAATATTGTTAAATAAAACATGTTATCTTTAAATTTATTTCAATACATATTAAAAGTTATTTAAATATCATTTTTTTAATTAATATGTAATTTAACTCGAAACTAATTTTTATAATAATAACCTATTGTTTATTGAAGCTATCATCATTGGAACACAAATTTAAAAATCTATAAATCCGTGTCTATGATTCGTAAATGATGGTATCACGATTTAAACGTACACAAGCAACCACAAGTATGCAATGAGTAATTATTGAATATTCAAAGAAAATATTCTGCTGTTGACCTAGGGACTCTTTTAACCCTTATGTGCGCACCCAACTTTACCTACGTTGTTGCGCACCCGGGTACCCGGGTACCCAACACTAGTTTTAAAGAAATGTGAACGGATACGTGTGCAATCAATTTTGTTTTTGAATAAACATAAATAAAAAGTATTTAATATTTCCGAGGCTTCTAGCACGGTTTATATACCACAAAGAGCAGTCGAAAATTTGACTATCGACGAAGCTTTATCCTTATCGCGGACATACTAAATTTATCAATACATTCCGTCGAAGCCGGCTAAATACGGTATCAAGATTTGGTGGATTTGTGATGCAGAAAATGCTTACCCGTTATTTGGAATTCTTTACACTGGTAAAATTGGCAATATACGCGAGAAAAATCAAGGAGAAAGAGTAGTAAAAGAACTCGCAGCGCCGTTTCAAGGAAGCGGCCGTAATATTACTATGGATAATTATTTCACCTCTCTACCTCTTGCTAAACATTTATTATCGGAAGGTTTAACGATGATATAAATAATAAGGCCAGAATATTATTATTTCAAATTTGTTCTTACGTGCCAAAGAAAAATAAGGCTATGCATAATGATGACGCCGTAAATTGAAAAAAATCATAATTTGCGAAATAAATATAAAACTGGTGTCGATACAATGGATCAAATTGAGTCGATACACTACAAAGGCGAATCAAAAGGGGCCTCTGGCCATGTTTTTCAATATGTTAGACGTTGCTGCTCTTGCAGCTTATGTAATCTAATGAAAATAATAAATGATCCAAAAGAAAACTAATCAAAGACGTATATTTTTGAGGCAATTGAAAAGAGTTAACGAGGCCTTTGATAGAAGAGCGATTTTCAAAGACCAAATGCGAAATCACTCTATCGGGCCGCAGCGTGCACCTCTTGATCCTGCTTCGAGATAGCTTATGTAGCAGACTTGTCTTTAAAAGACGCAGAAAAAGAAAGTCTTGTGTAAAATGCGAGCAACCTGTATGCGATGAACACTCTTCACAAAAAGTAAACAGCGCCATTTTGTTCAATATAACTTCAAAAACAATGTAATTTGTTTATTCACAAATGCCATTGTATCATTTATTAACAATAAAAGAACAATCAACAATAAAACTTGTTATTTAGTGAATTGAATTATATCTCATGTAGTGGGTACCCGGGTATTAAAACGCGAGCAACAACATTTCAAACCTATTTTTTTATAATAAAAAAACATTTTTTATACATCTAAATATTGAAATACATTTGTAAAGAGTTAAAAATCTGAAAAAATTTTTTGAAAAAAATATTAACAAAAATGTGACGAGGTGGGTACCCGGGTACCCGGGTGCGCACATAAGGGTTAAAAGAAATTAAAATTTTAAAGACAGTTAAAAAATAACTGTTTTAGAAAACATATTACGTTATATTAATTACCTAAATAATCAGAACATAATCAAAATTAAAATTAACAACGTATATGCAAATGAAAAATATAATAATAATAAAATATTATTAAAAAAAACAATAAACTATTATTAGAAATTAATAATAATAAATATGTAAATACAAATTAGCATACAATGTATCTATTGATCATAAAAAAATTTGGTCATATATTTATACTGCATAAAAAATTAGTAATAAAAAATAATATATATTTACTAGTAGTTAGACGTTAAATCACTTAAGTTCATGGTCAATAAATATATGTTTGTCGTTTTCCTTGGATGTGAAATTTTTAAAATTCATAAAAAAATAAATAATTATTCGTGTGTTTAAATGTAATCGTAATATGATTAAAATAAAAATGCTATTATTTTTCCTCTTTGTCTACATTAAAGAAAATTTTCTATTTGTTAAAAATATCTAAAAAATCAAAAAGTATAGACGAGTTAATAACGTAATATAGACTTAAATGCATACATGTATATTACAATTAAAGAAAAATACGTAACTAATTTACAAGAATGTTTAACAAGTTACAAATCAATGTTGTTTTTAATTACTGAGATGGAAAAAATATTTAAGGAATTTATGAAATAATTCTACATAGTTCTTTCAATACACCGCATTTCAAATCAGGATTTTTTCATACATTGTATGAAATTTATTCACAAACCCACATTGATAACCTCAATTTACTTTTATTCCGATTAGTTCCGTGACGTAATAAGATTATTAATGTAATATTTATCAGTTACAATAAAATTGTAAAATCATATCGAACGCAATGATGATTTTATCGATTAGTATTTAGAAAATAATAAATACTTAGGAAAACGCATACGGGAAAACCCATTAACCTGCGATTAAGGTTTCTGACTAATCATTTGCAAAACATGAGACATATTTTTTGTTTAATGGGTGTCTGAGTAATATTTTTATAGTTTTACAAGGACATTATAATGACATTGTTCCCCAGTTTTAAACGATATGATTTATGTGATTTGAAGAACGTTGTTTCAATTAAGGAGGTGAGAATAAATCGCTGAGGATTATTATTCTATGTATTCGTATAGAAAATAAACTATTCGTATTTACTACGTGTATATATTTAACATTTTATAATTAATATATCATAACAGTAAGGAATGAATAACTTTCAGATTGAAAATTAAACTTATTAGCACAAATTCAGTTGAATATATTATTCATTCTTAAGTTTTTAATAAATTTTAAATATAAAATTATTCTAATAATATCTCATTCTATTACTTAATAAATTATTTGAGTGTACATTTTGTTAATAAATGGTATATAATTTAACAATATCAAAGCAAGTTATTCGTACTCAACTTAATTTTTTTATTATGAAATTTTTATCCGATTATCTCATAAATCTATCAGTTTATTTATCTATATTTCTTTTCATTAGTTGCAATGATAATTCATTTTTATTACAGTTAGTATTTACACACTGAACTTATGTAATATTTTATATCTTCCTATGTGTACAAATATTTTTTTATCATTCAAATAATTAAGATTATATTCTTTGAAACTTCATTTATGTAAATTAAATAGTATCTAAATAAATTACGTTTATTTAAAAATATTTTTATATTAATGTTTATTAATAAAATATTGTACATTGAATATGAAATAATAAGGGTAAATAAATATAAGAGATATATTCACACATTGATACATTGTTCGGTAACATAATTCGATTTTAACTTAAATTTCACCTGTGCTGATCTTCTTATTAGATTGAAAATTAATATTTGGATTTTTTTTAAATATTTCGAATAAGTCTTCTATTAATTATATTTTAAAATATATTTAATATACATTTGTTGTTTATAAATTATGAGTATTGTAGCACTCTTGTAAATGTTAATTAAAAAAATAACAATATTATGTTAAACAAATACAATTATTATTTCATAATTTACTCATCAGTAATGAACATTATTATTTAAATTAATATATATATATATATACACCAGTCCCTCAATTTACGCGGGACTTTTTTTACGCGACAAATTATACGTCTATTTACACGGGACTTTTTTATGCACTTTTTATACGCGGTCAGGTAGATTTCATTTTATATAATTTTTCATGGAATTTATTATATATCAGAGTGACGCAAATTCTTACTTGAACGTATAAAAGCACGGTATAAATATATAAAAGGTTGATTGTTTTGAATTACAGTAGCGATAGTGAAACCGAATAAAATTTATATATTTTTGTTTTTGAAAACGTCATTATTTTTTTGTTAAGCTATGTAAAATAAATATGTGTTTCTACAACTTTACCAGCTTTTATTTCCAATATTTTTTCTATTGTACTGACAAACTCAATTTACGCGATTTTCATTCGCGTAAAACAAATCCACGTGGAACGGATACTCTGCATAAATTGAGGGACGGGTGTGTGTGTGTGTGTGTGTATATATATATATATATATATATATATATATATACACTTATAATATTTATTATAGTTATAAGTATATCTCAAACACAATACCATAAATACCAGTTTATTTTTTATACTCACTTTAAAAATTGCGAAATATTTCAAATACAACCTTGATTTTAATTGGTCGTATAATATTTGATTACTTGTTAAAAGCTGTGGATCTATTATATAATACATTGTTGTTTTGAGTTCTAATAAAAAACAACGTATCTACTAAGTTAGTTTTAGAAACGTTCCATACCTGTTTTTCGCAGTATTCCACATCAATATCTTCTGTTGTGCACGTCCAACATTCAACTTTTTGTTTGCGTAGTTAGAAAAAATCCAAAATGTTGATGTAATCGAAAATTCCTTCCAAAAAAAACAAAATTCTTTAAGCGAGGTACTGAATCTTTAGATACAAGATGGCAAAGTATCATAGATAATAATAGCGATTTTATCATTGATTAAAAAATTAAAGTCTTTTGTACAAACTTGTTTATGTTTATTATTTCAAATACGCATTGCCTATGGGAATCCCTAATATAATCGATCATTACTTTCATATTTATAAACACCGGTAATAAAATAATGCATTAAATTTGAATTTATTATTGTTTCAAATTATTTTTATTATAATTGTGTTTAAGAATTTCCTGGCTTCTATGATTGTTTAACCGATGTTTATAAAATACGTTATAAGAAAAACTAATTTAAAATTAAACATTTTAATATATATTTTCTTGTTTATATTTTTTGTTCCTTTTATAAATACATTTAAAAATTGTCGTTGGCAAAAACGGCATTGAAATAAATATTAAAAACAGTTATTACATTTTTAATAAATAAACTAATAAATGCAATATATGTAAACATACACTAAACATATAAATATTTTCTAACGGCTATTATAATTAAACAAAAAAAGTTAATTATAAAAAATCTAACAACGAAATAAGTATTTGGTAAAAGTGAAACATATTCCGTTTATCAAATGTATACATTCTTATAAGTGTACGATCTTATTAAAATAAGAAAAATACACATGCAAGGTTACAATCACCTTTATGATATTCCGATGATCACCTCAGGTTATTATCCACGGATATCAACCGGAAATAAAAAAAAATCGGACGAAATAAATGAACATTCACTCCACATTGTAATTACTACATGGATATGTAAGTAGGTTTATTTAATTTATTTTAAAATGCTGTCAACATCAACCTTCATTAAACTGTGAAAATTACATGTTAAGAGGAAATTTATAATGATTCTACTTAAAGATAACATATACATGAAACCAATATTGATTCCAACTTTTATATTACTATTGAATGGGTATTGAAATTGGTTTTTATTTTATTTTAAATATTATTTTAAAAATTCTGTTTATAAAATTATGATTTTTCTCTATCTTTAATTATCAAATTTTATACAAATTATTTTTTTAAGTCACAAAAACTCATTTAGAACCTAAAGATCATACATACTTTTATATAACAAAAATTTAATCATTTTTATTAAATATTTTTTTAATTTGCATATATATTTATATATCAATTAAGTAATTTGGGTCAAATAGTATCATTAACATTTCTGTATTTATATTCCATTAACTGCATTTCTCAATACATTTTATAGCATCTGTAGTTTTTACAACTGTTGTTTGTAATATATTCATACACTTTATTTAGGTCTCTATATAATAATTGTATATATTCATTTGAATGTTGCGCATGTAAATTCGATGTTTTTAAATTAGAAATATATTAGGTTGGCAAGTATCTCCCTTCCGCTTTTTTTTTTTTTGTACATAGCTGCGAAATTCAAAAGACCAGAAGGCGGAAGGGAGATATTTGCCAACCTAATATATTTTAAGATGTAACATTTGCTATATTAATATATTTCCCGATTTATATGAAGATCTCTTTTTTAGTAATTTTAATAATATTCTATCTAATAATAAATTATTTTGTAAACTATTTGAAGAGTTGAATTTACAAAAAAATTCATAAATTATTCATAAAGAAGTTTTGACTGATAATCAATTACTTTCTTATTTGTCTTTGATATATTATTTACCATCAACAAACTTTCTACAATTACATAGAAAGAAACTAATAATATATATATTAGGTTGGCAAGTATCTCCCTTCCGCTTTTTTTTTTTTTTTTTTTTACATAGCTGCGAAATTCAAAAGACCAGAAGGCGGAAGGGAGATATTTGCCAACCTAATATATATATATATATATATATATATATATATATATATTCACAATGAAATACTCATAAAATATTTTGAAATTACATCCTTCAGTATATACATTTGTTATTTGTACAATATTTACTTGTCTTGATTTTAAAATCCATACAAACTAATAACTTTACAAACAATATTATTAGCATAGAAACATCAATTCATGTCAACAGAGCCAAATCTTCCATATGCATACACAAGGTTAAAATATAAAATTGATTTAAAATATTATAAAATTGTTCAATTCTAATTTACTAGAAGGTGTTATTTTAGAAAGTTCTCGTCTTTTTTAAAAAAATAAAATATAATATAGGTACAATCTAATCCACTTAAAGGAATTATGTAATTGTAAATACAAATTGAATTAATTTGTTCTTTTAGAATAAACAAAATTTATTTATTCATTTTGAATAGAATTTTCACATAAATTTCATGCTATTAAATTTGAACCCTCCATTAATAAATTTATTTTTATGTATTATTAATATAAATTTAAACCCAATTTAAAATACTCTCAAATCTTATATAGAGTGTCCAAAATGAGACTGAAGGGTTTAAACATACATTTACTTGCTTACTAGCATTTATTTATTTTTTACTATATTTGAGTCTCATTGAGCCATGTTATGAATATATATATATATATATATATATATATATATATATATATATATATGTATATATATATATACAGTAAAAATTATATAAAAATAATTAATTCATAAAATTAATTTGTGAATTAAAAGGGACTTGAAAATCGATCGTTACTATTTTGTAATCATTATTTAATTTGGTTATTTTTAATTATTTTGAAGAAATTAATACTTAATAGAAGAATGTTAATTTTGATTTTGATAAAATATTCATACATTACGATATTATTTTATATAAATGAGTTACTCATCTCAACGACACAAGATTTCATAACAGAATTCAATAATTATTTTTTATTCACTTCATTCTCTAATGTGATTTTTAATAGCAATTGTTAGAACCCTTCATTATAATTTTTTAAACATTAAAGATATATTGCAACGTTTTGAAAATATTAATATTGTCCTCTCAATATGTGTAGATAAATAATGTAAACAATAAATAATATCTAAATACTTTTATAAAATCTTGTGAAGTTGGGATGAATAATTCATTCGTATTAAGGTGAATTTACCAAATTATCAAAAACGCAACATTATTTGATTTTTTTAATTTGCTTGGTATTAATTGATAATGTAAATTCATTCACCCACTCAATTGATGAATTTATTTTAATTAGTATGATAATTAGTAACGGTTTTTAAGAATATTGAAAATTAATTTAAACTGACATACGGTATCCTTCAATTAAACGGTCCACTAATAAGACAGGTCTATTAAAACATCAGAAAACCTTTTCGAAGGTTGTAAATAGTTAATATCTAATATTTACTATTTGATTTGAATGAGGTCGATAACATTGTTATTCGAATATATATATTAGTATATATATATTAGTATATATATATATATATTAGTATATATATATATATAAATACGATCTAATTCATTTTTTGCATATAGCGTTTCAAAAAACGAGGTTATTCTAATAATATATATATTGGTTGAATAGATAAAAATGCCGGAAAGAAATCAATGATGAAATTTTGTAAAAGGCATCCTATACTATGTTAGTTGCCCTTTTAAAATAAGTAAAAGGGTAACCTCTATTTGACTCGATTATAAACCTATTTAAAAAAGATCAATTATTGAGAACATTTTATAAAACTATACACACACATAAGATAATTTCATAAATTTTATATATTTTCCCATTGGACAAAATTAATTATTAATCGAAATAGTATCATTACTTATGTATTTTCAAGGTTGAATTGGTACAAGAAAGTAATTTGTTTGACGAATTTACTTGTTTTTCGTCGCAAAGTGCTTTGACCTAGTAAACAGATCACCGTTATTTCATGGATTTTAATTTGACGTCAAGGCGAAAACAATCATACATTTGTCATTTTGTTCATAAAAAATCAGTTTCGTTTATAATTCCGTTCCAATAACAATTTTAAAAAAATGTTTACAAGAAATTTTCATCGTCATATTTACATAGATTAATAACAAATTTAAATTTTATCAAAACACATCTTGTTTTTTACTAAAAAATCTATGCTTATTAATGAGATGTAAAATATATAATCTTTATTAATAACTAATAGGAAATATATATTTTTATTAAGGTTTAATAAAAATTAAGGTTTATGAATTAATTAGCTTATAGTATGATGTTTCATTCTTATATATTTCCTGCCAAATTTATTAAAAACATCTACATTTTTTATTAACATAATAAAACAAATAATTGATATGAATAAATGTATTGTTTCTCAATGCTAATTTTAAAAACGCTTGTCTTTTTAATATATAGAATAACTCAAATGAGACTAAATGATTTAGACACACATTAACTTGCTTACCATCATTTACTATTCTCTACTATCCTTCAGTCTTATTTGAACACCCATACATTTAATATCAACTGATATTTAATTCAAATTTATGTTTCAAAAAGTAAATAAATATAATCAAGTACAACTTGAATAAGAATTACAAAGATGCTTTTCGTACGCTAGAAAGTTGTTTCATTTGTCTATACTCATAAAATCTTACGAAAGATTCGTTAAAATGTTTAAATAACAAATGACCACAATTGTCATAAGTAAAATATTCTCTTGAATAATAGTTATTTATTATTACGTTATGCAATTTATTTTATTATTATGGTTGTAATTACATTTTTACTGTCTTATACATATGTATAGTTTTAAAATTCGTATTTTTTTAAAAAATGTACTCGACTTTATTTCACAAATATGTATATATATATATATATATATATATATATATATATATATATATGGTTAATATTTTAA
>CP092087.1:13122500-13165000 GCA_029203775.1 Neoneuromus ignobilis
CAAACATAAATTTTGTAATAATTTTTGTAAATATAATTACATTAACATCAAGACATTTATTCATTTTTAATCGTATACATAGTGATATTAAATAACAATTTATATATTTATATAATAAATTTTAAAAAGTTTTATTTATATCACCTCTTTAAATTATTTTTTAAAATATTTTGTAGAAATTTATTTATTGCATTTAATTTCATAATTTGTTCACAACTTTTGAATAATCACCTAATATTAAATTATTTTGTAATACCGAATAATTAAATAAATCACTACTATATTTTTTCTTAATTTAGACATGTAAAAAATACACTATCTTAATAACTTAAAAGTCACATTTTTATTTATAAATGAAAAAAAAACATACCCAATGTTGAATTGGTACTGAAATATAAATAGTATCATTATTAATTTTAAATAGTACAATCAATTTATTACACTTATTCTAACTTTTATTCTCTTAAAATAACATTTTTTCAATTACTGATAACTTTATACAAATTATAATCGAAAACATTGTTAACTTTTAAGACCCATTATATGGCAAGAACTAACATTAATAATCAGGTTCTTTTATTATCTTTGTAGAAATTCTCAATATTTGAAATAATTTCAAACGAATCTCATAAAATTTCAAGACATTTTTATATTTTTTTTACTTGTTTCAAAAAAATGTATTTAAAAGAAAATATTCATAAATACACAACAAATTATTATATATAAATTAAATTATTTTAATTTTAAGTAGAATAATATTTATTAGCTATCTTTTCCATTCAAAATTCAATTTTCAATGATAAAAAAGTAAAAGTTAAATTAATAACAAATACAATATAACATTAGTTAATTTCACATCTTTCTCAATTATTTATAAATATATACATGTATATAAACGTGACTTTATTGAAATGAGAACACAAAGAAAATTTTTAATCATACTCAAGGTTTCATTTGCCTAATTTTTTTAATAATTTATTTATTTTTAATAGAACGTATTTTGTTTCAACTTTTTAAAAAGTGTGTTCAACTTATGATAATGCAATGACAAATTTTATGATAAAAAATAGATATCTTGTTAATAAATATATTTTAATTTTATATTTTCCCTCGGCCGAATTATAACGGATAAAAAATGTATTCGATATAAATACACCTTGAAATAAAGCAGATTTCATTTAATGACAATTTGTATTGAAGGTTGTCTCGAAATCAACATTTTCCTTTTTTACTTTAAAACGATTTATATTCTTAACATATCTGTTTCTTTTTATTCAGTAAAATTTTACGAAACATTTAACCTGATGACGCACTTAAATTTATTTTGAACTTCTTACCAGTTTTAATACGAAAGAGAAATATTTCCTTATTTCAATTTCTCTTTAAGAAAATAATTAATTCATATCTTCATCGATCTTCTTTAATGTACTTTTTATAAAATTCCTACGACATTACCAAAAAAATAAATTCAATATTTTTATTTGTAAATTTAAATGTATTTCATAATTCATATTTAGAAATATATCTCGAAATTATTAATAATTTAATTAAAATGTTAAAACTTGAATATCAAATCCGATTAGAATTCAAATTTTTAAAAGTTAGAATATAAAACGACAAATCATATAAACAAATTTAACTTTTTTACATACATTAAAATAAATGATCTAAAATATTTCACTTGTGCTGTAAGCAATTTCATATTCAAATAATTATATAGAAAATATAGGTCATTTTCATTAAATATTAAAAGATAAATTTTGCATAGAATGTCATAAACACGATATTTTAAAATTCATGCACTATACACTAAAGTAAATAAATAAAAGTATCAAAACCGTACGTAAATTTTTCTAAAACAACAATATTTATTCATTTAGTTACTTAAAATACAAATATTAAATAATCTACTATTTAATGAAAAAAGCAGAAAGAAACAAATAAAAAATACATACACAACGATCACGTGTTTAAATAAATTATGTACAAAAAGATTAGACATCACTGTATGTTTAAATATATATATATATATACATATATCTACATGTACATACATACATACAAAAACAACACTACTTACCTTATCTCTTAAATATTTAAAGATCAAGGTTATGACTGTACATTAAATTATCTGATCGGAAGTAGTTAAAAGATCGTTGACTCTGTTAACAGGTTGTATATGCATTAACAATAAAAAAACATGCAATTGTGAATATCTGAATAATTAAACTAGTAAACATCAGTTCAAAATGTCGGATATATATATATATATATATATATATATATATATATATATATATATATATATATATATAACGTATATGCGTGTGTATTAGTGTATATGCATATTTGTATAAATTATAAACATAATGCACATAAACATAAGTATATTGCAAATTATTGGATGTTTTATTTAGAATTTGCCAGTTTTCAGTGCTGAAAATATATTTTAAAGTTTTTTAATTTCATTGAAAACAGACGTGATTTAATGAAATAATTTATTCTTGAAACTGAATGTCATGGATTATTTTTCATCTCGACTTCACAAATATTTTATTAATATAATTCACATTCGAAACATTTTGAAACCTTGAAATCAATCAAGACCATCCCATAAATAACACTTATTTTAAATTGATATATAACAATGAATAATAATAATTATATATATATATATATATATATATATATATATATATATATATATGTGTGTGTGTGTGTGTGTGTGTGTATGTGTATGTGTATATGTATGTGTCTCCTCACTTGAGGATATAACATGAAGCCACCTTATCTTGTGAAAAACATAATTATTATGTAACTCAGACAAATAACGTCCTACTAGGTTAACAATTTCTGAGAAGTCAAAGCCTCACAAGGCTTTTAGCCGAAGTATTAGTAATATATACATATATGTTGAATGAGAAGTAATCAAGAAAATAAAATAATATATTTGTATGATTTGAACTAAATAAGAAAATAAGGAAATTGATTAAAAAACTACAATCCTTTTGTGCATCTGAAGTTTTTCAATTTACATACCTTTCCTTATGATCTATTATAAAATCTCTTATATTACTCCTGATTGAGAAATTCAATATAAGGCAGCAATTAAAATCCTTGTGTATAGTAATTCTAGACATACCAAATACAATATATATCGTATATAGATATAATGAAGAAAAATAAGATAATCTAATGAAACATATTTTAATTTAAAAAAATCTAGTAAATTTGACATTAAAATTTTAACTAAAATAAAGTATTGTGAAAGAAGACAAAGATTGATATAGATTATACAAAACATCTTAAATGTCATTCTATACCATATCCTATTCTATTCTTTCTTAGACCTCGGTATAAAAAAATTAATTTAATTAATTGTTTTTTCTATTAATTATAAAATTGTTGTATAAATATATTATAAGATTTTGTTACAAACTTGATAGTAAATATCATGTTTTATATAAGAAACGTAATTTTAATTAAAAACATATATGCATACTTCAGAATAAAATTATATTTTATATAAGTAATAAAACAGGTAGTTAATACGTATACACAGACATATACACACACACACACACACAAATATATATATATATATGTGTGTGTATGTGTGTGAACGCGTGTATATGTGCGTGTGTGATTGTCTTTATAGATATATAATTATAATTAAATAAATAATATATTAATTATCTCACAATACGTTCGCATTTATAAACATAACATTTGTATTTGTTTCAATTACAAATCAATATTTCTTCATGCAACTCATAATTTTCTTTTTATAGTACTTCAGACATTTATTTAATGTTGTCATATAAGATTACATTAAATAATGTTTACTTAATTTAACATCAACATATTTTTCCAGACAATGTATCTGTATTTGAAGACACTCATTCGATTTCGTACGAATCATTATTAAATGAAACAAAAGAAACATCATCTGACTCTATACTAAATGAAGAAATCCTTCGTCATCATCAAGGAAATTTAGCTATTGTTATGTATACATCAGGAAGTACGGGTATCCCAAAAGGTAAAAATTAACTAACATGAATTCCTTGCATTAAAACTTAATATTTTATTATAAACATCATTAAGCATTCGACGTGTATTCTTTGTCGTGTTATTTCAATAGTTACATAGTTATTAAACTATTTTTATATAAATGTTATAAAAACTAGTTTATAAATTATTTATAAAACGACTCAATTGCCATGAAAGATATGTAGTGGACAAAAATTTGTATACGCAATTTAACACAAGCAGATGTGACAAAACAGTTAATATAACAGGATAATCATGATTTTTAATCCAAGGTCATTTGCTGTGTCATCTTTAATAATAAATAATTGAACTTTGATCTCAGCAATAATAAAAATTACAAATTGCAAAATAAAATAACACAAATAAAAATATGAAAAAACTGAATCTAATATATATATATATATATATATATGTATGTATGTACATAAACTGGATTTTTTTTATAAGGTGTTCGTTTGCCCCATGAAGTGATCATGAATCGTTTATCATGGCAGTGGCAAGAATTTCCATACAGTTCTACAGAGCAAGTCGGTGTTTTCAAAACAGCTTTAACATTTGTCGATCATATTAGTGAAGTATGGGGTCCATTAATGCATGGACTTACTGTTCTTGTCATCCCTAAGAAAATTACACAAGATCCTCAGCGTTTAGTACGCATCCTTACAGACTATAAAGTAAGATATAATTTTCGTACAATCTTAAATTATATAAAAAATCAAACATTTCTTTATAAAATCTCACTATTTTTGATTTCATTCCCTAAATATTCAATATATATTGAAGTTCTGTTTATTCTATAATTTTAGATAGAAAGATTAGTGCTGGTACCATCATTACTGCGTTCCATGCTTATGTATTTAGGATTACAAAATGATAAAACACTATTGAAAACATTAAAAATATGGGTTTGTTCTGGTGAACCGCTAGCTGTTTCTCTTGCTGAGGAATTTTTCTTGCATTTCGAAGGTGACGACAAGATATTGTGCAATTTTTATGGAAGTACAGAAATCATGGGCGATGTCACTTATCATGTTCTTTCAAATATCGATGATTTAAAAGATTTAGAAAAAGTTCCAATTGGTAAGTTTATAAGTGAAAATTATTTTTTAATTTAATAAGATTGAAAAATAATTAATATTACAAAATCAGATTTTATTTGATTATTATTTACTTTTTTCACTAAATATGAATACATTTCTAATATTCAAAAATGCTAATGTAATTTTTCAGGTCGACCTCTCGATAATACGATTATATATCTTCTTGACAATGAACTCAGACCAGTTCCTATTGAAAGTGTTGGAGAATTATACGTGTCAGGTCAAAATTTAGCTGCAGGATACGTTAATGGTAGAGATCCTGATAGATTTATCAACAATCAATTAGCAGTAGATCCACGTAAGTGAATTTAATAAAAAGTAGAATAATGTTTTAAAAACAAAAACTACTATTGAAAATATTTATATTTTAGTATATAGCCGACTTTACAAAACTGGTGATTATGCAAAAATCGACAAAGATACATTAATATATGAAGGTCGTACAGATTCCCAGGTAAAAATTCGCGGACATCGTGTTGACTTATCAGAAGTTGAAAGAGCTGTGACGTCTTTAAAAAATGTTGACAAAGGTGTTGTTTTATGTTATCGACCTGGTGAGATTGATCAAGCTTTACTAGCGTTCGTGACTTCAAAATCAGACAGCACGTTGACCGGATTACAGGTCGAATCCAACTTGCAAGATATGTTAGCTAATTACATGGTGCCACAGGTAAATTATATTCATGTCAATCAATAAGAAAATATATACATAAAAATAATACATTTGTATTCTGTACATATATACATACATACATACATACATATATATATATATATATATATATATATATATATATATATATATATAACAAACTTGTTTATTTTGACTATTTGCTACTACAAACAAACAATCTAAAAACTTAAAATTGATTACACATTGAAATTAATTCCGTTTTATACATTTTACAATTTTGAATAAAAAATATTTTTTCATACTTTTAAACAGTATAATTTTTAAAAACAATCATGTTTTTAATTTAATTTTACCCTTATTAAACATAACACAAAACTTTATAATTTTTAGTTATTTTTGTTTAAAAAATTTATTTTTAATATTTTTGTCTATTTTTTAATAGGTGAAACTAATTAATTTGTTATCGAAAAATAATATATTTTATCAATTTATTAATTTCGTATGAATAAAATTTAAAATGAATTTTAAATATTAATAAACTATTTTTTTAAAAAAAATATTCACAAAATCAAAGAGCGAAAAATTGTTTCTATCGGATTTTAGGCTAAAAATTATAGAATAAAATTGTAGAAAACTAAATTCTTTAAATTTGCATATACATAATATAGTCATTTTACTTTATACCTATTACATACAGTATTAAATTAGTATAAAAATTCATATATCTGCAATTATCTGTTGTGTTGATAAATCTGCAAGTATTTATCACTTTTTACTTAGTTTTATTTTTAAAAATATAGCTGAATATTTTGTTACATTTTTTTAAAAGTAAAAAAATATTAATAAATTATTTTCTATTGAACAAAGGTTTCATCCACTATTTGGCATTACAGTTTTGATATTTAATTTGTTTCCATTAATTTTCACATAAAATTATTACTAATGTAAATTAGAAAGGTTGCTTGAAATCGAATGTACTGTAATTATAAAATCAAAAACACATACATTCTAAAATTCTTTTGCTAAATTATGGAAAAATTTATTTCCAATAAATTATAATGTAAACCAGTTATATAAATTAATATTTAAATATATATTTCATTGATATATATATATATATATATATATATATATCACGCAGTCACACCAGAACAATATGCATAATAGATTACTTAGATTATATATAAAGTAAAACTATGTTGATATATGTTAACTTTCGTCAAGAAAAGCAACTTCTCTTATTTACATATTTATTAAAATAGTTTTAACAACGCTCTTATAATAAATCTTAAGTTTGTTGATATAAAAATAAGACCGCATTTAAACTTATTTAAATATAAAATGATAGCGTTTTGCAAGTCAAATACTTTCACATAGGTCGTGAGTTTTCTTTTACTGTTTCGTTTAAATCTTTACTGTTATTTAATTTCAACTTATTAAATTTAATTAAAGGTCACTTTTTTAAATATGAAATTAAAAAATGAGTAAAATATATATTTATGAATTTAGAGTATTATTCCTTAATTAACATGAAAAATTTATTATTTAACTTTACATTAAATTATATATATATAAAATTATCACACACACAAACATACATATAATTAGATATATGCATTTAAGCATATTAATATAAAAATATATTTCTATAAATATTATGAATAAAAAGTATATACCTTTTTTAAAATAAATCAAATACTTTTTATTTTCAGGTCATCGTAATTGACAAAATTCCATTATTAGTAAATGGAAAAACAGACCGACAAGCACTTTTAAAGATGTATGAGAATACAAATAACAACGGTATGTACATATATAAATAATATTTTTTTATTCACAACAATCTTTAGTCAGGATGCAATAAAAAATTAACATGTAGAAAAGAGAATTATTTGAATAGTGTATACATTTGAATAATAATATTGGAATAATGAAATCAATCAATGATTTTCATAGTTTTCTATATGCAAATTTCAAAATTTTTCTGAATTTAACAATTAAATCAAGTTAACATTTTAGACTTTTAAACAAATTTTGAAAGCAAAATTAATAGATTTGTGTTATGAAATTGTTCAAATAAGTCTTATAACTTTATATAAATACATTTCGTTTTATTAAAAATATCACACTTTCATGTCCATTTATACATATATACATACATAAAATAAAAATCCGAAATATATGTGTATTGAATTTATTTATCCTTCGCAGATGATTCTGAGATAGTACTTGATATTGATTATACTGATGTATCTGAAGAAAAAATGTGTGCAGCTAAAGTTTTATTGGAAACAGTTGGTTCAGTAATCGGTCGTTCAACCCGATCAACTCTCTCACTTAAATCAAATTTCTACCATCTTGGTGGAAATTCCTTAAATTCCATTTATACAGTAACTAAACTCAAAGAACAAGGCTATATAATAGGTAAATATTTATAATTATTATAAAAACTCGGCTTCGAAATATATTTACATAATATTTTTAACATTAGTAAGAACAAACATTTTCTTTACCAATAAATATTTCATTTCTATTTTCAGGAATTACAGACTTTCTTAAAGCCGAAAATCTTGGCGAACTCTTAGATAAAATGTATACAGAATGTGAAAACACTGAAAATGAAGGTGAAGAAATATCAGAACAATATAGTATGGAATTTTTATCTGATAATTATAAAGCCGACGTTTATAGGTAAATTTACATTTTATGTCAACTTTAAAATAATGAGCAGAAAATAAAATATTTATATACCTATATATATATATATCATCATCATCATAAAGCCCACATCAGTCCATAATAAAATAACAGTTATTTTTTACAAGATGAGGTTGTCGGCCTTCATGCTCAATACTCGAAAACGAGGACTTATATACCTATATATATATATATATATATATATATATATATATATATATATATATATATATAAGTAGAATATATATATTATATTCAGAAATATGTAATTATATAATTAAAAAAAATGTTGATAACATTTTCATAGTACCTATTATTTTATTACAGAAAGCAGTAAAATTAATCATGTCAAAAATTGTACAATTTCTTGAGTTATTTATATTTTTTAAAATACATTATACTGTTATCTTTATAATTTAGTTTTTTTTTTGCAAAATGTAAAAATTTACACAGGCAAACACACACATGTATATATATATATATATATATATATATATATATATATATATATATATAAATATGTGTGTGTGTGTATATGTAAATATACAGTATTTTGAATATAAAAATTTATTTTTAAGGATGATTACAAGTAGTTTCTATGAAAAAGCTGATCTGGAACAATGGCTTATGCCTAATATTAATATTGAAGATTACACAGAACTTATGGATAAAATATGGGAACCTTTAGTAGAAAAAGGATTTAGTTTTGTTTTATGTAATAAAAATGGAGAAGCAATTGGCACTGCTCTTAATTTTGATGCAAGAGACGAACCAGAAGTCGAATTAGATTCTAAAATCATATACGTTTTTGAATTTTTAGAAGCTGTAGAAGGACCAGTGAGGTAAATAACTAAACTATTTTTAATTTTAAAAAATACAAAGAAATTTATAAAATTGATTTTTTTAATTTTCTTGAATTACCATTTTCTTAATATGAATTATATTATAAATATTTTTATTCCCAAGTTTTACAGAACAATGTTTTTTTTGCCATTAATTCTAACATGTCTTTGAAAAGTCATTTTTGTTAATTCATATTTATTAAAATTTAAATTTGATAATTATTTAATAAAAAATTAAATGGATAATTAATGGATATATATATATATATATATATATATATATATATATATATTGAACGAAAAATATATCTAATCTAAAATTTTATAAAAAATAATTTTTATTTAAAATTAACGTACAATGTTCACATATAAAAATATATAGTATTTTTAATATGATTTTTTTGTAGTAATTTTTAATGATTTCTGTAAAATATTCGAATTATTTTTATTATTTCTGTAATAATACAATATCATATTATTTAACAAATGCAACTTTAATGAAGATTATTTCACAATTATTTTCATATTCATTATTCATGTTTATGAATTACATTGTCTTTTATACAATATAACTTATCTTAAAATGTTTAAATGTAAAAATATTTTTGTTAAAATAATGTATAACTACTCAAACAAGTCAATTATTATCAAATATATAGAATGGCCCAAATGAGGTTAAAGGATAGTAAAGGATAATAAAGAAATAAATATATGTCTAAACTCTTCAGATTCATTTGGACCATTATATATATATATATATATATATATATATATATATATATATATGTGTGTGTGTGTGTGTGTGTGTGTGTGTGTGTGTGTGTGTATTAAAAATATTAATTTGCAAACATTTTCAGAGATAACAGACTTCCAAGTGGTAAAGGTACAGTTTTACATAGTTTTATGATGGGCACACAACCTAGTCTATCTCCGCAAGAAAATGTTGCAGTTATGCAAGCAATGGAAAATTATGTACTAAAAGTAGCCAAACAAAAAGGTTTTGTAGGAATTTTCACAACAAATACAAGTCCTCTAACACAGGTAATTTTCAGCTTGATTAATTTTAATAACATGTTTACTTTTTTTTAAAAAAATATAAAATTAGTCATTAAGTTAATATCCATTATACTTCAAAAATTAGTTTGTAAATGAATATCATTTCTTTCTTCTCTGTTATCAAAAAGGAATATAGTGTCAGGTTTAATTATCCTCTTTAATTATTTATTCTACTTATCATATGCACTGGGAGAAAATTCTTTCTGCTTTACATCTTAATATATATATATATATATATATATATATATATATATATATATATATATATATACATACATACATACATACATTACTCTAAATAACAATTATTAAATACTTTTTTTTACAAAACATCTTATATTTTTTTATGTTAAAATTACATTAATAAAAATAAACATTTTTTAAAATTAAACATTGTCTATTTTGAATAATTTCATATTTTTAATACATTCATATATCACACAAATGGATTATCACCATAACAACAATAGGCTAATTCGCATTACAATAGCGATGCTATCATCATTAGCATTGTGAGCGATAATTTATTTGTGAGAAAGTAAATTTACTACAGTTTCAAAACATATAGTAACATTCATATACTTCGTTATAAATCATTATCTTCATTTTTATTTCAAAAATTATTGATTCAAAGTGAATAATATTTATTAAAATTTCAATTTAATTAACGGAGCAGTTTGATTATTTACGGCGTATCAAAAACATTCTTAATGAAATTGCTCTAATTAAAGGTTTATTTTCATTTTCAGTTTATATAATAATTATATTAATATTATTTAGAATCAAAATATATTAACTTTATTATTTAAAATCTAACTGTTTTTAGCAACTTGGAACGGATGTTTATGGATACGAAATCATGTTAGATTACCAAGTAAATGAATTCATTGCCAGTGACAATAGTAAACCTTTCGGAAATGCTCCAGATTCGCAACGAGCGATAGTTTCATGGAAAGTTATTTAAAAGCAAACCTTAATACGAATTTTAATTTATTTTCATAATACATAGTTTTGTTTTTTTTAAAAAAAATAATAATAATTGTACCATAATAAGAAAATAGCATATTTGAAAAATATGTAAGTAGGGTTTTTAGACTTTTATAAATATAATTGTAAACCTAATAAAAAGTTTTACTTAGAGTTATGTAAACAAAAATTTTTATTGGTGATTAAAAACCAAATATTACTTTAAAATGTATTATAGAACACGTATGAATATTATTTTTCAGTATTTTATATATACATGTAATTTATTATAATATATATATATATATATATATATATATATATATATATATATATATATATATATATTACAATAACATTTTTGTTATATTTATTAATAATTAAATAAGATGTAAATAATTGTATTTAAATAAATTTAATATTACATACTTTTTAATGGATTTTCAAATGTATTAATTTCTATTTCAGTATAAAATTTCATAATTTGCAAAATATTAAAAAAAAGATTCAAAATTTTCAAATCCAGATACAAATACAAATACACAAAAGTTAAAATTTTAATTCAAAATTATTTGTGCTATCTTTGGGCATTCAGATCTATTTTTACGGAGACAAACATCTTTCATATTTTTGTAGACATATCCCTTACATCACTACGTGTTATTTCTTCCAGATTATTTGAACACAAAAATAATTCAGACAATTTAAATACTTGTGTAAAATTGTATATATATATATATATATATATATATATATATATATATATATATATATATATATATATATATATATATATATATATATATACAAATTAGTACTAAAATAAAATAATGTATCTTAAAACATAAGTATCTATTACAAAAGTGAAAGATTTTATTTAACAATATTTAAAATAAGACATGAATATATCATGAATAAAATTCAGCATATGTGATAAAGAAGATAATAAAGGGTATATTTTGAAATATTATAAGACATTAAATGTGTAAAATAAACATTTCTAGAACAAACTGAAGTGCTAAATATAATTTAAATTTTCATTTCAAAAAAAATAAAATCACAGAAAAAATGTATAGAAATTGATAAAGGGGAACGAAATACTAATGTGTTACAAATAATACAACTATGTCTACAATTTGTACAGAAGTAATTTTAAAACTTATTTTTTAGGTTATAATGTTAAAAATTATTTTATGAATTAAAATTTAATAACATATGTATTTTATATAAACTTGATGACATATCAGAGTAAGAAAATTATATAAAAATATATTTGATACATTTTTATATAATAATATACATTTATTTAGTGAAATAATTTTTAATCTTTTTCCGCAGAATTAGAACAGCACGTGTTCGTATTCATGACGGTTATGTCTGATTCAGATGAGTTTAAGTCATTAAGTCATGACGATTTATGTGAAATTACAATTAATACATTGACTCGGCTTGTTCATTCTGATACATTAATTCAAGATTTACCAGCAGGAGTTACATTAGAAGAAGTTAATGCTCAAATAGCTGTAACCCAAGGACAATCTATAACATTATGCGTTTTAAGACACCAAGAAACTCCATTAAATGTCGTGGTAATTTTATTTGTATATATGTATATTAAAGTTCAATGGATCGTGAAGAAAAAAATGATAATCTTATATTCATTAAAATGATTCGAATCTAATTATAATTTCAAGTATTTTAATGATAAAAAAAATTATATATTCACTCAATTTAACCTCATAAGCTTATCTGTTATTTTAACATTGAAAGTAAACAAAATATAAATAATTCTTACGTCATTCATTAAATTTACAAATTATCTCAGATTTTTTAATTCCTTCATCCAGTGTTAATTTTTAACTTCTTTGTAAATTTTTAGGTTATAATAATTGACATGAGATGTAATTATTAGTTAATGTAACATATATGAAGTATAATTCTTAAAATTTTATATGATTCTTTTAGGTACCTCAAAGTGGCAGTACTGTACTTGATTTAAAAAAAGCCATTAAACGAAATTTTGAACTTTGTCAGTTAAGAAATCGTAGTCGAGGTAAAATTTCATGGAGATATATTTGGCGCACTTATTGGTTAAGTCATAACGGAGTGCCACTTACAAAAGACAATGAGTTATTAGCATCTTGTGGAATACGAAATAAATCAAAAATTAGTTTTGTGAAACGATTACGAAAAATGTATTAAACTTTTTTAAAAGTACGAATATATTTATTTTATAAAATATAAGTTAATTTATTATTTTATGTATTATACTGATGTGTTTCATAATTCATTTTTTGTATTTAATATGCAATTTATGTTTTTATTTTATTTGTCTCTTTATATTCAAATTAGTCTAATTATAAAAGATAGTAATGTGTATTGTATATTTTAGGTATGAGTATTGATAATTTTTTTTGGAAGTTTTTAATATTAATAAGTTTTTATCTAATTTCAAATTCGTTATATGTACCAGGTATGTAGTTTTTTTTAATATATTTTTATAAACAGTAATCAATTTATACCATAACTTGTAAATGTATTTCTTTATAAAATGCATACTATAATAATATTTTATAATTATTACTAAAATTTGTGAGAAAATAATTCTCAACTTTAATATATAAATAATTATGTATGATGGGGTACGTGTTTGTAAAAAAGATTCAAGAAATATACACTAAGCAGATAAAGTTTCTGTACACTAGCTAATGCAGTACTTAACTTGGCTAAAATATGAAAAACTCATCAGTTTTTTAATACCTTTTTTAATAAATGTTTCTTATAATACTACAAAAATATTTATGCAGTAAGTTTTAGAATAATAACAAAAATATAAGAAATAAATTGACCAGAAAAGGTTTCCACAGTTCTTACAGTACAGTACTTAAAAAAAATAATATTTAGATGCTCACCATAAGACCACCACCATGTTTAACAGTAGGAATCAAATTTTATGCATCTAAAGCTGTACATGGTTTTTCCAGATAATTTTTCATCCTTCAATTTCAAAAATACAAAATTTACTTTCATTGGAAAAAATGATGTTATTCCAAAAGTTGGACTGGCTTACATGTTCATTTGCAAATATTATATGCTTTTGTCTGCTGTTTTTTTGAAATAAATGTTTTTTCCATGCTACATGGTTATGATACCCAACCTTTTTAATGATTCACAGTATTTTCACAAATGTTTTTTTTTAAATTTTGTTTACCATTTTTGGCTATTTAAACTCCATTTTTTTTAACGGATTTTATGATAGAACATTTTTCTTTTTCTACTAGTTTAGAAAGACGACTCGAATGGGGTTTGGATGTTATAATATTTGTAGATTTAAAGGTTTGCACCGTATATTAAACTAAGGAATATATCACAATTGTTTTTGTTATTTCCCTATAACTTTTTCCTTCTCTCCATAACTTAATAATAATTTTGCATTCATTTGTATAAATTTCCTTTTCTTCTGAATCAATTATAAATATTATTTCAAAAATTCAACACTACTCACTTAGCAACTGGTACAACTTGAAAAAATAAACTGTCCTAGATTTATAATGATAAAATTTCTGAAGTGTAAAACATTTTTTCTAAAATTTCTTGAAAATTTCTAATTAAAAAACTGTATGGGGCCTTTGCAGGTCAATTTTTTATAATGTGCTCAATTGTATTATACCATTTTTATTATTATTCTAAAACTTATTCTTACTGTATAAATATTTTTGTAACATAGGAAATATTTATTAAAAAACTGACTAGTTTTTCATATTTTAGCCAAGTTAAGAATTGTGTTAGCTACTGTATGGAGGCTTTAAGTCATTGTGGTGTTGGGATTAAAATTCATTTGTGATGAAGGGAATCAGCCACAGTTCCAAAACAACAAATAAAAGAAACTAATTCTCATTAAATTCAACTGAAAAATCTAGTAGTTTAAATATTAAAACATATGTTTGTGTATAAGAAAATGCACTTATAAGAAGAAAGTTTTAATGGGGTATCATTTCAGAAAACTATGAAATTTGTCAAATATTTATTTCTATTAAAGGAATGAAATTCTATTGAAATTTTGTAACAAACAAATTTTACTAGTAAAAAGGTCGAGACACTAAAAAATAATAAATAATGAAATCTATAAAAAATTTTATTAAGATTATTTGTTTTTTCATATATAAACCATGAAACATTTTTAATAAGCATGTAATTACGTACAAAATTATTTATATTTCACTAGTTTATTCTGTAAATTTACATTATTTAATATAAAACAACTGATTTTGTTCAGAAAGATTTCACAATTCTTTAAATAATCAAAACAAAGTTCCCTAGTAAAATATTTCATTTAAAATATAAAAATAGAGCATAACATTTCAAAAATTACATTTATTTAATTGGCTGAATAAATGGATGATTAAAGTAGCATATATGTACAGCATATTTTTATGCACTACGCAAACATTGTATAAATGGATATTCTCGGTTTTTAATGAATTAAAAGTGTTTATTTCTTAATATTAGTTACTGCTGAAGAATATCAGTTAAATTTAGAATGGCAGAAAAACATATGGCGACAAGAACAATTAGAATCAGTTTGTGGATCTTTGGGATTAAATTCAAAACCACCTCCAAAAATAAGTCAGTTAGATCATTTGTTAGTTGATCATAAACATCGTTTATTATATTGTTATGTTCCAAAGGTGAATATATAAAAGCAATTTAAAAATCAAATTAATTCATGAAAATATTTAATTCAAAGGTGGCATGCACAAATTGGAAACGTTTACTTATGGTGCTTTCTGGACGTTGGAATGATTCTAATATCATGAGAATACCTGGCTCAATTGCACATGCAGCAGGATCTGTAACTAGACTTTCAGAGTTACCTGAAGAAGTAGCTAAAAAATGTTTAAAAGAATATACTCGTTTTATATTTGTTAGGCATCCTTTTGAAAGATTACTTTCTGCATATCGAAATAAACTTGAAGATCATCGGTATCCAAGTGCAAGATATTTTCAAGTAAGTATTTTCAAAAATCAATTATGTTTTCTTTTCTGTCTAAAAACATTTATTATTTATTATACATAATTTTTATTTATTATATAGTGTACATATTTTATTAATAAAAATAATTACTATGCACTTTTTATACAGGCCAGAGTAGGTCGTTATATTATTAAACATTATCGAATTAATGCAAGTGAAACAGCATTAAAAAATGGTGATGATGTTACATTTTATGAATTTACATCCTATCTTCTTGCTGAAGGAAATGAAACGCAAGCAAATAATGAACATTGGCGCCCAATCGTACAAATGTGTTATCCATGTTCTATTGAGTATCATGTTATTGGTATGTATATAATTTTTTGTCTTTGAAGTTGTATGTAATAAATAGAAGCATGTTTTTATTATTTAATAATAGATACTTTTATATTTTATAAGATATGAATACTTTTATCAAATTTTATTTATTGAAATAATTATTGAATTATTTACTATGATTAGTTTAGTATGTCATATTTAGGTAAGTTATAACTTATATAGTATTTATGTTCTTTAATAAATGGTACAAAAAAATAAAACTAGTCATATAACAAGTATAGTCATTTAACAAGTGACTTAGTAGTAAAATGAAGAAATGTGCAATCTGTATATGAAATATAAGAACATTTAATTTTAAAATTAATGCAATCAGAAATATATATTTAAAAAAGATACCTTGTGAAAAAACTTTAATACATGTTATTATTTAATGAAATATAACAATAAACAATTTAAATTTACCATAATTGCAATATATATTAAAATTATTCATAATTTTGAAAAAAAACAGTTAAAAAGAAGTAGCGAAATGAAAATTAAATATATATTTTTTTATTTTTATTATAGAAGTCATAATTTTTTGTTAAATATAATTTAATAAGAGGTAATGTAACATTAACATCTTTTTTTAATTAATTAGAAAAAGTAATCATTCTTAACATTCTTTTAATTTTTTTAGGTAAATATGAAAGTTTAGTGGAAGATTCTGAAATGATTTTAAATATGGTAAATGCATCATATTTATCATTTCCAGCAACAAAATCTGCAAATACGTCAAACAAATTATTTGAATATTTTAAAGAAATACCTTTAAAGATTACAGAAAAATTGTATCATTTGTATGAACTAGATTTTAAGTTATTTGGGTATACATTAGAAAATATATTGGGATTTGAAATTGGCTAAGCTATGTATGTAAAGGTATTTTATTTTTATTATATTTATATATAGTAATAAATTTGTGTATTGTTGTGTGTGTGTGCGTGTGTGCACACAAAATCATTAGTTTATTAATATTTGTGTCTGTGTGTATACATGTGTGTGTATGTGTTTGTAAGTATTATATATATATATATATATATATATATATATATATATATATATATATATATATATATATATATAAAGAGCCAAAATCATTGAAAATAATAGAATTTTTCAACTCTGTATATGACTTTTGAAACCAAATATATCGATCATATTTAAAGTATCAATTAAACAGTTATGTTTTGGTAAGAAATTAACATTAACTTCTTTACATATCATATTGTTGTTGTTTTAAATATGGAAGCATTTTTGTAGTATTAAAGTGATGAAATAATGTACTTAAAATGCAATTAAATATTTATTTTCAAACCTTTTTTTGAAATGAACTACATAAAAAATATATACCATTAATAAAACAACCGTTTACTTGTAATATTTTGCAAGTAGCATAAAAAATAATTCAATCATTAAATGGCACTGGTTATTACACATGTTCACACATACACATACATAGAATATACATATATATATATTAATATATTAATAATATGTACTTACAGTTGTTGACTGATATCAGAATAAAAATCGATTTATATATAAATAGTCAACATGACTCTAATTGTGCCATTTTGAAAATGTGATGAAATTCATGTTTTATTTAATTAATTGAAATAATTTTATGTATGTTTTTTAATGTATAAAAATGTAATATGTACTTATTAAGAAATACATTTACACTCTTTTGTCCCAGTTGAATGTCTTATTACTTTATGATAATATATTTAAAATTGTTAAGTAATATATTACACTTATTTATCACAATTTATATTTTAGAAGTTAAAATTTTTAAAATATATTTTTAAAATATATTACCTAACACACACATCATTATTTGTTTTGATATTGTACCAAATTCACTTTAATCCAAATAAATCAAATCTTAGTATAAAATTTTATAAAAATATTTAATAATCATTTATTGTTCACTTCATTTTCTTAAAGTTTATATACATTTTGATGGCTACACCATTTTTGTCAAAATGATGCATTATGAAGTCGTGGACTTCTTTTAATTGTAGCTCTAATATTTAATGTTTAATAAATTCATCTCTAGTTAATATCATCTCTTTTTTCATTTTATATATGTATACTATGTATATATAAACAGAATAATTTAAACAAAATTTAAATATACTAATTTAAGTGATATAATTGTAGTTGTTTATATATTATGAATTTTAAGTCATATATTATTTACTTTTGATTTATATATATATATATATATATATATATATATATATATATATATATATATATATATATATATATATATATATGTTACAATCAAAAGATATATTTTTTAATGAAGCGATCTGATCATGATAATATGGCTATTGAAATGCACATTAGATTTTCAACAGCTTATTGACTGGCTATTTCAAACTAGAACTCACCTGTGCAGCCGGCTACTTTTCCATACTTAAATATTAAATGAAAGCATCTGAATAAACTTAAATGTACTTTATTTTGTCATATTTTATATTTATATTACCATACATCAAAATTAAACATATTGTATATATTTTATTTTTTTAAACATTATTTCTGCACATAATTCGCTCTGATGTTCTTCACTACTGCAACGTGTCTTTTTTTAAAATTTGCCATAATAAAAGATGGAAAGAATTAGATGTATTGCTCGTCACGTTTCTGGAAATACTGACTGATAATAAAAAAGCACGCTTGATGAAAAGAAAAGCTATGGACAGTCAAAATAAGTACCAAGCAGTGAGAATGGAAACAAGTTAACCAGTCAGCAACATTCGGACACGGAGACATGATTATACTCATATACAGTCAGCAAGGTGTTAAGAAAATAAAGTTAACTTTAAGTGACTGTTGATGCTTTCATAAAATCTGATGTTAAGGTTAGTGATTAATTTGCATTATATAGACTATATTTTAATCAATGACAAAATTAAATTCATGTACTCCATAGGTGGATAAAGAGTACATAATAATTATATAAAGACATAATATACATCGAATAATTATTAGATTAAAATTTATATAATGGATATATTCACATTTAATTAAAAAAAAAATTATATACATTTATACTGATAATCTTATTTTCATAGGGGTAAAAAGAATTACTTCTAGATATAGATAACGTTAGGTTAATTCACATTAGAACTTGTCAATTTTAATTTTATATTCCAAAATTTATATTGTATTGCTTTATTTTTTTTTAATACAGATATCAATGACATTAAAATAAAAATTTGATTCTAATTCACTGTACCTTCGAATAAAATATAGTGTAATTATTAAATATAATATTTATTACTTTCACATTTTTAATGCATGTTAATGAGTATATTGAAAGAAAAACATGTATTTTAATTCTTTGCAGTCTTTTATTTTAGTATTACAAATAACAAAAATTAAATCATAATGGCACAATAACATTTATTATATAATTTACAACATTGAAATATTAATTTATTGAGAATACATCATAAAAAAAGATTCAGTAAGGAGTACTGCAGATATATACAAAATTAAATTTTAAACATTAATATATCACAATTCATGAAGTATGAAACAATACAACAATACTTATCTTATTCTATAAAAAAAATAATCTAAATATTTGAAAATAAATATATTCAATTTAAATTAATAATTATTATTAAGTTTGTTTATAATTTAAAATAATAACTATTTCTTAATACGTATAATATATTTATAATCACAACTTTTATACACGTGTGAATGTATATACATACATACATACATACATACATATATATATATATATATATATATATATATATATATATATATATATATATATATATATATATATATATATATGTCATTTTCATCATCAGGATATGAAGTAGTACATGAATATTAGTATTAGTAATTGTATTGATTATTACATTATAAATCAAAATTTATTTTTTAAAAATTTTTTATAAATTGTCATTTTTTTAAATAAATGTCATAAACTGTTCATTAATAATAAGACAAACTAATACTAATTTGCAATTTATAGTAAATAGGAATTTTTAGATGTTTTACATGCAATAATCACATCTGATTCAAATTTTATAATCTTTATGAGTGAAATTAATATTCACTAAACATATTAACATTATGGAATGATAAATGATTAACAATAATATTTTGGTTAGTTTGATTAGAATTATAAGTACTTCCCTCTACTTGATTTTGAGCAATAATCATAGCATTAGTATTATGTATTTGTAAAGATCTTTCATCATTTTCATTTGTACAACTTTCAGAAGAATCAAATTCTGTAAATGTAGAATTATTATCTTCTTCTGGTAAAGAGAACGCACTATCATGTTGAGCATTATCATGTTGAGTATTATCATGTTGAGCATTCTCTCTTTGTTCGTTGGTAGTTTGATTTTCTAGTATATTTTCAAAATTTAAGCGTGATTCACCATTTCCTCTAAAATAAAAAAATATTTTTAACACAAAATCTTAATACTAATAGATTTTATGAAAATGTTTAGCAATCATTTATTGTTCATTTTATACAACACAAGCACACACATTACATATACAAACACTACACACCCACATATACTATGTGATGGCATACACATCACATAGAAACAACATACCATACATACACACTGTACACATCAACCACACACACACCACACACATGCTCACATAACACACCACACATATTCACACCACATATACACTACTCACACATTACACACCACACACTCTACATATACATCACAAACACACCACACATATCACATAACATGAACACGTGCATGCATGTATATGTGTGTATGTATGCATGCATGTATATGTGTGTATGTGTATGTATGTGTATATATATTTATATATAACTTGAATAGAATCATAGATTATGCTTGCATGTACGGATGTGTATGTATAATTATAACATGTGTATATACAAAATAAAATTAATTTTCTCAATTTAATGTACTTACAACTGAGCAGACGGTTCCCAATTGCTTTCTAATGTGTCTTCTTCTATTGGGCCATCACTTTCATCTAATCCTGGTATTCCATATCTATAAATAATTTAATAGCGAAAATGAAAATTTGTAATTTATATATATATATATATTTATATATATATATATATATATATATATATATATATATATATATATATATATATATATACATATACAAACATACCCAGGTAATGGTGGTTGTACATATTCTGGTAAATTGCAGACACCTGCCTTTGGAAAATGTTCATCTGAAAAAATCACATTAATATTGATAATTAATCTAAAATAAATAGAAATAATTATTATAGTAGAATGTTTTGTGTTAAAATCATATTTAATAACACATTTTGATATTAAACACTGCTTGCATAATAATTATTGTTTATCGTTCATATATAAATATATATATATATATATATATATATATATATATATATATAAATATATATATATATATATATATATATATATATATATTCAAAATAGTTCTGGCCAAATATAATTTTTTCAAAGTATATCTCTAACTTTTTATTTAAATTTTTATTATTCAAAATCAAGTTTTTAAAATAATAATTTCAATGTACATAATAACTATGAAAATTTTTCAGTTTTTAATTTGTATATTGATTTTAATGCATACCTTCTTTCGAATAGCCCCTAATATTTATATTGTAATCATCATTATGATGAGGTGCTGATGGTAAAATAGTCTGTTTTTCAGGATCCCTGTTAGCTTCAATAGTTTGAATATAAGTAGGTGGATTTCTAGGTTTACAACAGAAAAATGTTTTTTTTGCATATTTCAAAGGACCTATAAAAAGTAAACATTTTAATATTTGAGAATTTACCTTGTTTTTAAAATATCTTTTAACAATTAATTTTTATATATTAGTAAAAAAAATGTGTATTATGAACAATAAATACTGAATATTTACATAGTTTTTAAATGTTAATGCCTTTCATATTTTTTATATACAATTAAAAAAAAGGAAAATTAAAAACCACTTTTTAAAATACACACAAACATAATTTTGAAATTATAAATATATAATATAGAAAATGAAATTAATTTACAATAAATAATAAATAGAATAAAAATAACAACTTACTTTTACATTTCTTCTTGTAACACCAAAATACTACTAAGATACCTATAATTATTGAAATTAATACTATTATGTATATAATTGTACTACCTGCAAAAAAAATATGTATATGATAAATATATGTGTGTGCATATATTTTTTGTTTGTGTGCGCACGCTCGCACACGACCACGCGAGTGCACACACGCGCACACGCGCACACACACACACACACACACACATATTAGGTTGTCATGAAAGTTTCTTTCATTTTATTAGTAAGTAATACATGCACAATATTTTATGTTTTATGTTATATTAATGAGTTAAATACGATCTATTCTGCTCTATTATCTTACTCCATATTTCTTGAAACCGCATAATGTAATCTTTCCGAAACTTTTATGGTTTTCTATCAAAATACCATTCCAAATGCATTTTTATGTCATTTATTGATCTAAACCTTTTACTGTGAAGAAATTTTTTAATGAAATAATTAGATAATAATCACATGGGGCAATATCCAGACAGTACGAAGGATGAGGTAGAACATCCCAGTCAAATGTTAACAATTTGTTTCTAACGGCTAATGATACATGGGGCCTGGCGTTATAGTGCTGGAAAATGATGCTTCATCTGTTCATTAATTCTAGCCATTTTGTGCTGATTGCTTCTTTCAATTTGTACAGTTGGGAACAGTATTTTGTTGAATTAATGGTTTCACCTTGTGGAAACAGTTCATAATAAATGATATCCTTTCAATTCCACCAGACATGAAAACTTTCTTTGGGTGAAGACCAAGCCTTGCTACCGTTAAAGGATTCTTATTGCTGGACTAAGAGCGTTTACGGTTAACATTCTCATAGAAGATTCAAGTCTTATTCCCAGTAACTAATTTCCTCAAAAAATTCCCTGTAATTAATTTCCTCATTTTTTTTTCACTGAAGAGGCAACTTACATATAGAAATACAACCAAGGAGGTTGCTTTCTGTTAACTGATGTGGAACCCATACTTTAGATTGATTGATGTAACCAAGCTTTATGAGATGATGTTCAGAGAATATTTAAAGCATCCGCCAATTCATGAACAGTATATCGCGGATTTTCGACTACCATGGCCTTGATGAGGTTTGTATCTGTAGTGGATGGACGGTTGCTGTGGTCTTCATTTTTCAGACTGAAATAACCAGCTCTAAGCTTCCTAAACTAAGTGGAAACTGTTTTAACACTTGTAGCACCACTCCCATAAATGGTGCAAATCTCGTTTGCAGTAATCATTAGCATTGTTCCCTTTTTTAAAACAACGCAGCATTACATGTTGTAAATGTTTCCTTTCATTTTTCATAATTAAAGGCGTAAAAAAGGATGTGTATATCTCTTAAATGCGAATGAAACGTATTCTCCGATAGCTAAACAATGACATCGACGTCTAAGAGATAATATTAAATGTTTATATAAACTGCCATATAAAGCAGCTGTGTGCAGGTCGTGAAAGAAACTTTTGGGACAACCTAATAATTTTATATATATATATATATATATATATAGATATGGATAATAAAAAATATTCGTTATAAACATTTAATGATTAGAAAATATCTAAACGTATCTTCAATATATTTTGTATTTTTTAAATAATATACTTACTTAAATCATAATCTGATGAATCAATTTTGTTAATAGGCACTATATATTTTTCATCATCGATGCAATATTTTCCTCCTTTTTCAAAATATTTTGATGGTTCCTTTTTACTGTGAAAAAATTAATTTTAATATTAATTTTCATATGTAATATAGCAATAGGATAATAATGCAAATGAAGATTTTTCTTTTTTATTTTCATGGCTTAATGCTCTTAGGCAATATATTACTAGAATAATGACAGTTAATAGTCTTGTACATATGCAAAAATGATGTTAATTGATTATAAATTAAATAATATATTTAAATAATAAAAGATTCTAGTTATTATTAACAATAAAAAAAAATTTTTAATTTCTTACCCAATAATACAGTTTCCACATTCATCATAATTTTTAGGACAGTCAACATTAGTAAACTCACGAAAATATTTTGTACAGTTAATGCAGTCTGTACAGGAGAGTTCATCGAAGCAATATTGTCCTTTCGGACATTCTTGATCGTATATACACTCTTGAATACTTTGTGACACCATAATTAAATATAGTATACACGAAAATAACTGTAAAATAAAAAAATAATTATATGTGTGTACATATATATATATGTATATATATATATATATATATATATATATATATATATATATATATATATATATATATATATATATATATATATATATATATATATATATATATATATATATATATATATATATATATATATATATATATATATATATATATATATATATATATATATATATATATATATATATATATATATATATATATATATATATATATATATATATATATATATATATATATATATATATATATATATATATATATATATATATATATTTATGTATATATGTACACACAGTCATATATACATGCCATTTACTAAAAAAAATAATGTAAAAAAGTTTTTTTACACACTTTTTATATTACGACTTTAAATTGCAATCTAGTTAAAAATTTGTCCACTATTTTTATTATATTACATTTTCTTGTATTATTGTCATAATATTTACGTATTTATATTATGATTTTTAGTTACTAATAAAAATTAAATTAATATTTTTAATTTTGAAACAATATGTATGGTATATATACATACATACATACATATATATATATATATATATATATATATATATATATATATATATATATATATATATATATATATATATATATATACAGTAAGTCATAAAAGTAAATTTGTAATTGGAAAAATAAACCAATACTATAGGCTTATTTGGTAAATTGCATTCGATTTTTTTTTAATATAAACAAACATAAATGGTTCAAAAATAAAAGAAAAAACTAATTTCTTACTTTAATTACTTACTTTAATAAAAAATTAATAATCTTAAATAATAAAAATAACAAATTAATCTCACTAAAGTCATGGGACAATGAAGTACTAAAAACATAATTAGTCATATTTTTTTAAAAATTATTTTTATTATTTAGTAGGTCTTCCCTTTGATCCCAATTCTTTATTTAATTTTCTTAGCATTGAACTTACTATGTTAGTGGTTATTTGGTACGAATAATGGCCGATTTATTTATTAAAACATTTTTCAGTGCTTTTGAAGTAATTGTTCGTTGAGAAATAAAACTTAAAGGGAAATTACACAAAAATTTAAAATAAGTCTCTACAGTATTCAATGTAATGAAAAAATTTCAAGTTGAGAATCGACTAAAAATAAAGCTCGATACGGTCACCCAAAATGATCGAACAAACGTAGTGAAAGAATTATATTAAAAAAAATCAAACAAAATCCAAGAACAAATGTACCAAAAATTGCTGCTTATTTGGAAATAATAACAGAAAAAAGTGTAAATCCAGAAATTGAAAGGCAAATTATCAACAACTTCGATTTTCATGGAAAAGCTGCAAGGAAAAATTTTTTCGCGAGAGAAACAAATCGAAAAAACAATTAAAATTCTTAGATTTATAATATTGGAAACCTATCATATTTGCAGATGAAAGCATATTCAATATTTTTGTGACTAACGGTTGCGTAACTGTATGACAAAGACCTAATGAAGAATTGAAAAACGAAAACATAATACCGACTGTAAAGCATAGTGACAGGGATGTTATAGTTTAGGAGTGTATGTTGGTATCTGGCATCGGGGATTTAGTTTTCATTGATGAGATAATGAATCAGCACATTTATTTAAATATTCTCAAAAATCATTTGCGGCAAAGTATAGATTAATTGGGTTTGAGAAACACTTAAATATTACAAGGATAATAACACAAAGCCCAAATCAAGTATTCCAAAAGAGTTCAAAATTACTTCAAAAAGATATTCACAATTATTTCAAAAAGAGTATTAAAAATGATTTTAACAAATGAATTGGTCACTATTTCCATCTAAGTAATTATTAATTTAGTAAAATCAATGCTAAGAGATTAAATCAAATTCCTGGATAAAGAAAAACCTCACTAAATTTTGAAATTAATTTTTTAAAAAAATATGATTCTTATTGTATCTTAGTATTACTTTGTCCCATGACTTTTGTAAGATCGATTTGCTACTTTTAATTGAAGTTTATTTATTTTTTATTGTAATAATTAAAGAAGAAATTAGTTTTTCTTTTATTTTTGAGACATTTGTTTATTTATATTAAAAAAAATGAATATAACTTACCAATTAAGCCTATTTTTTTCCAAATTATACGTGTCCCATGACTTATGACTCATGTATATATACACATAGTCGCTCGCAAATATATTGTATAATACGAATTTATACGTATTATTTAGAACTGGTTTCAAATTAAACTTTTAACAAATACTAATTAAAGAAAAAATATATGATTATTTAAATTTTACACCTTTTGAAAGTAATTATTTTTGAAATAAAGTCCAAATATATTGAATATCATGAAAGTAAATGAACATTACATTACAATTAAAAAAAATACGAACCATGTATTATTATATTTTTTTTTACTCTTTAAGTAAGTTAACATAAATTAATTAATAACGTTTTATTAATGCTACAGAATAGATTTAGTATTTACAAGTACGGCATACTAAAAATTATTGCATCATTTGTAAAAATTTAAAAATTTATCACCAAATTCGTCTATGATAAGAAAAGTCATAGTTTTTAAAATAAATTAATGTGTTACAAAAACAACAGTTTTGATTCAGAAACTAATTAAAGTACTATAATTTGTATACTATATTGTCGAATAAATCATATATTTATATATGACAAAAAATACACACACATGTATGTATGTATGCATGTGTGTTTACATTATATATATATATATATATATATATATATATATATATATATATATATATATATCTATATATATATATTAAATTTAAACAAAAAATCAATAGATCTCACATAACAATTATCGTTAGTTTAAACAACGTGATTCATATTCTAGTTAAAAATAGCTAAGTACACTTGACGACGATTAATTCGTGACTGACTTAGAATTGAAGCTGACGTACTATTCTGCCTAAAGTAGTGGAATGGATTGAACCAATAGCTTTGCAGGTTTCAACACGTTTTGTGCGTTCTTTATTTATCAGATCCTACAATGTTCATTCATTTATTTCAATAATGTGTATATATATATATATATATATATATATATATATATATATATATATATATATATATATATATATATATATATATATATATACATAGAAGCGTAAAGTATTCTCCATATGGGTAACATAAGCAACTTATTGATATAATTCAATAAGTCGTTAAATAAAAAAATCATTTAATTGAAAATATAATGAATATTATATAATGAATAAATATAATGAATATTTTATTTATTATCAAATATATTTTTTAAAATGTAACAACTTCATTGAATTATATCAATAAATTGCTTATGTTACCCATATGGCGAATACTTTTACACGTCAATGTGTGTATATATATATATATATATATATATATATATATATATATATATATATATATATATATATATATATATATAGATATATATGTATATTCATAAAAGAATAAAAATTTTGAGAAAATGAACAACTTTTATTTAAAATATAAGGTCACCCATAATAATGATGTATTTGAAATGAAATACAGAAACAAGTTTTTACCTAAGGTTTTTATTTTTAATCAATGATAATCACCATTATTATTTATGACAATTTATCATCTTGATTTGAAAGATTCAGTACCTCGTTTAAAAATTCTGACTTTTTTGGAGAAAAAAATTACTTAAAGTGATTTAACTTCATCAACATTTGGGATTTTTTCAGCAAGTGATTGCTCTAACGACCTGAACAGGTGATAATCAGATGAAGCTACGTCCGGTAAGTAGGGATGATACGATAACACTTCCCACTCCAGCATCTTCATGATTCTTTTGCATGTGGTTTTGCGTTAAGCCTCTTATTCAGCGCAAGCCGTTTTTCTGAGTGTTTCTGCTGCATTATTTTTAACTGCTGACAGAAGACTTAAGCCGTTATCGTGTCTCTGGGTTTTGGCAGTTCAAAGTGAATTATTTTATGAAATTTATTTTAAAAATAGAACATAAAAATGTAGAAATTATTTTATATATTTAAAATATATATATAAAAAGTATATATTTAAATATATATTATAATTTATAATATTTAAAATATATATTTAAATAGAAAAATTAGTCGTAAAAATTTAATTTATCGTTCATTGCATTACAAAAAATCAAAAGAAGTAAATAAAAAGAGGCTGATGATGATGATGTGTAGAATGTAAACATTTTTATTGTTTTTAAAAGAATTAAAAATAAACGGCTCTTTATTAAAAAAAAAAATAGTAAGTTACTATACTCTAGGTAAAAGATTATTTTTTAAAAAAAATTAATAATAATATTATACTCATGACTCATGAGTATTTAATGCTAAATTTGGTAATCAAACAAAGTAAAATTATGTATGCTAACGAAGAATTAATTACATTCCAAATTTAAAAGTTCAAGATTTATATGGCTCAAATCGAAAAAAATACATCATATAATTGAATAACAGAACTTTAGGGTATAAAGTCCGCAGACATTCTTGCTGACTTAAATATTTATGGTTAAAGAATAACCATGTTATTAAACATTGTATTTATACATTGTATGTACTTTGGTTGACGACTTGCTTGTTTGACGCTTGGCTTGTTCCGGCCGGCAGTATTTGGTAGCGAATTATATTTTAACACTCTTATCAGTGTATCAGAGATATTCTTAGTTATTACCCCATTGAAAATGCAGAAACGAAGGTCACAACAAATTTTCTGTTCAGGAAATTCGTTTCTTTTATATGTATAAATATAATATTTTTATTATCTCAGAAATGATAAATTAAATAATTCTTATTAGAATAACATAGAATTAAATTCACATTATTTTGTTTATATATATATATATATATATAAAGAGAGAGAGAGAGAGATTTATACATATATAATTGTATAGGTAATCCAAATTGAGACTGAAGAGTTTAGACATACATTTTCCTGCTTAATATCATTTTACTATTCTCTACTATCTTTCCCTCTCATTTTGGTCATTTTATAATAATTCGTGAAATATCACAAGATGTAGAATTACAATAAACGTTTCGATGAACTAATGAAATAACAGGAAATTTTACAGTGGCTCGAATAGCACATCAGCTGATAATCACGCCACAAACTAGTCACTATACTACGTACACGTACACATTTATTTATCGGCAGTTTTTACTTTTTGTACATACAATGTACGTATATTAATTTATTTTTGGACTCGAAGATAAAACCATTTGATTGGCCGAAGGGAAACATTTTATAAGAAGCCTTCATCCAGCAATAGATGGCTGATGATATATCATACGTACATACATTGTAATATATATATATATATATATATATATATATATATATATATATATATATATATATATATATATATATGTATATATATATATATTCTAATATCTATTTAATTGATAATATTCTTGGTAATATTCTTTTACCACACAAAAATAAATACAATATTTAAGGATGTATTATTTTTCGAGTAATTTTAAAAATTTTTATTGCAACTATTTAGTAATGTTAATATTTGAATATATATTATAATTTCATTAATATATATATATATATATATATATATATATATATATATATGTATGTATGTGTGTGTGTGTGTAAAATTAAATTCAAATATTAACATTATAAAATAGTTACATTAAATATTTTTAAAGTTGATAAGAATTAACATGTAGATATTTTTTACGAATCACATAAAAAAATAATATATTCTATGAATATTTACTTTTCTATTGTAAAGAATATTACCAGGAATATTATCAGTTAAATAAATATCAGAATATATTTTATAAAGTCTGGAATTTAACTTATAATATCATTAGTTTGATGTATGGACTAAATTCAATTGGTGATTAATAGGTCTCATGAAAAAAATCGAAAATAGATGTTCTCGGTACAACATCTTTTTTTAAGATTGTGTATACCACATAGGAAGATATCTCTACTGATATAATTCAAAAATACGTCGAAAGTATGCATTGATGCAATAGTAGATACCAGAGGAGGTCACATCATCTATTAACATTTCTTATATTTCACCATACGAATATTATAGTTATACGTTTTAATTTATTCACTTTTGTTCATTTTCTGTTAAACATCATAAAGGAAATTATTAGTTTTGTGAATTTAGATAATATTTTGTAATCATTGTTATATTTAAAAATAGTCTGAATTTCTTTTTAATGTTTTATAAATCATATACATATATTTGTATATGTATATATATATATATATATACATATATATATATATATATATATATATATATATTTACACACACACACACGTGATTAAAATAAGACTGAAGGTTTAGACATATTTACATATTAAATCCTTAGTCTCATTCAGGCCATCCTTCCTTTTTCTCTATCTTTCTTTTTATATATATATATATATATATATATATATATATATATATATATATATATATATATATATATATATATATATATATATATATATATATAGATAGATAGATAGATAGATAGATAGATATATGTATATAATAAACTTTTACAGTACTAATATTTGGAAATAATACAAATAATAAATTGGTTACACATTCTTAAATTGAGGTTTATTTATTTTTAGATAATTGATACAATTTAATATATTCTTTTATAATACATAATATTTGTATGTATTATATATATATATATATATATATATATATATATATATATATATATATATATGTATATACGAGGGTCATTTCATAAGTATGTTAAAACAGTAAGAAAAACTATATTGAAAAATTTAATTTAATTAATTAAATTAAACAATAAATAAATTTACAATACTTATCAATCGACCCTCGTATATATATACACCACATACACATAGAGAGATAAGAAAGAGAATACTAGCATGTAAATTCAAGTTTGCACAAGTAAATTCAAGTTTGTATTAAAATTTACATTCGTATTCTAAAACTATTGCTTTGTAAAAGATTAATTTATAAAAATATTAATATATACATAAAGTTTTTAATCTCGCAATTACTTTGTTTTAGTTTTTAATCAAATTGAATTTTTGTTTTGAAATTATTTTTTCCCAGTGAACTTATTTATGTGTATATTAGTATAAATTAATGATCACTAATTTTTATTGCAACAATTAAATTGAAATTTTAAGTTGAAATAATGTTCTGTAAAAGTCTTCATAAAATAATGTTCAATAGATCTTTCTGTTTATTGTTATTAGAAGGTAGTTATACTCAGTAATATTTACTTTTTGATTTTCGAAGATAATTTATATTTTTAACACAATATTGGAATGGAATACACAGATACATACATATTTACATACATACATACATACATACATACATACATACATACATATATATATATATATATATATATATATATAGCTGAGCGATGGCCTAGTGGAATACATTACTGTCTGTCATTGAGAAGACTTAGTTCGATTCCGGTTGGAAAGTCCTCCAATTTGAGAGTTTTACATAAAACTGAATATCTCATCTCGTGAAAAAACATAATCATGAAAACATGAGTTCTGACATTGTCAGAGTGGCTTAGGCTCTACATAGGCTGTAATGGCTTGGTTATTATACACACACACACACACACGTGTTTATATATATATATATATATATATATATATATACTCGTATATATATATATATATATATATATATATATATATAATAAAATATTTGAAATAAAAGAAGTTATAATATTTATGGTAATTCTATTTGATTTTTATAAGACTCCTTTTTATTTGTTTTCTTAAACATTAAATATTTTTTTGTATTTACTGAGTTTTTTTAGCAATTATACCGCGATTTTTTCTGTTTAGATGATAGGTTTATTTCTTTTCTTATAAAGTGTAAAGAATCTCTTCAAAATCACTTATGGCTATGCATTCAATTCCTTGATTCTCTCCCTAAAATCAATTTCAGCGTCGGAATGCCACAGAGACTATTGTTAGGTGCACAAGGGTAACTTGTTTGTGAGTGCGACAAAGATCGATGACGACAAGTGTGATGTAATGTTCATACCGTATGTTTAATTTCTTCAGCCAATGTATTATTTATACACGTGTGAGACATTTTTTTATTAGAAAATCTGTATCATTGAAACCATATGTAAATAATTATTTAAGACTTGACATAATAGCCGAGGTTCCAGTGATTATTTAAGTATTTAATGATTGAAGAATCTGGTTTATTTAATAATGTAAAACAAATTATTAAAAAAATGTAATACATTTTTATTTTAAAAAAATATTTTATGTGCGCGCTTTAAAATAATAAACACAAACTTATAAACAACGGTACTACTGTTTCTCAGGATCACAAAAGTGTTTAATAAAAACCTATTATTGAATTTTTTACTAATTCCTATTTTAATTATTGACTATTTTATTACAATGAAACACTAATATTGTAAATTATGCATCAAATTAAATTTTATTTTATAACTTTATTTCATTTACAATACTGCTAATTTAATTATGTATCGTATTTTCACTATTTTTAATTTTACCTAAAGCAAGTGGATTTACTGTATTGAATATTTTAACGAAATTATAAAAAGTTTATTATACAAATTTTGCAAAATTCAAATCAAGAATAAATTTCAAAACTGAAAAGAAAAATAAAGTAATGAGCAAATAATACAAAAAATATAGAAAAAGTAGTGAAAATTTAAACATAATGGTAATAAAATCCTGCCTAAGTGAAAGAAATTATACAAAATAAGAATCAATATATATTCTTCATTAGTGTACAAACACAACATTGTAATTTTTGTCAAATTTTTTTACTGGTAGAAGCAAATAAAACGTCCAAAAATAACTAACAATTTTAAACAAAACATATTTTTCCTAGCAAAATAGACACGATATTAGTTTATTTTGGACACATTTTTCTATCCTTTACTTTAGTCTGATATCATCAATTATATATATATATATATATATATATATATACATATATATGTGTGTGTGTGTATGTATAAAATAAATATATTCCAGAATAAATTCAAAAAAGCTCACAATTTTTAAAAAAGCTCAAAAATTTAAAAAAGTGGTTTTTGAAAAATTAGAGGTGGTTTTTGGAAAAATTGGAGTGGTATTTGAAAAATCAGTTGTTTTTTAATGAAAAAATTAGGGGTAGCTTTTTAAAAAAATAGTTAGTTGGACAATAGTTATTGAACAACGGACAACAGATCCATTGTTTTCAAGCAAAATTTTGTTTAGTGATGAAGCTCATTTCACAATAGATGGATTCGTTAATAAGCAGAATTGTCGTATCTGGGGTGATGAAAATCCTCGTGTTATTCATGAAAAATCTCTACACCCACAAAAAATCACTGTTTGCTGTACATTTTGGGCAAATGGGATCATTTAACCATTTTTCTTCGAAGATAATACAAAAAAATGCTGTTATTGTGAATGCTGGGCGATACCAATCAATGTTGATTATCTTTTTATGGCCATAATGGAATAATAGTGATGTGTCTGATGTTTATTCCATTAGGACGGTGCTACATGTCACACAACTCGAGGAACATTCGGTTTTTGCGATCGAAATTTCATCAATGTGTAATTTTACGAAATGCAGATTTAAATTGGCCTCTTGTGTTTTTTTTGAAAAGTCAAGTTTATCCTAACAAGCCATAAACAATTAATGATCTAAAAAACAACATTCGAGTTGCAATTCGTGAAATAAATCCAGCAACATGTCAAGAAGTCATTGAAAATTTCGATATTAGAATTGATACCAACAGACGCAGTCGTGGTGGACATTTGAACGATATTCTGCTCCACAAATAATTGTAATGAATCATACTTTCAATAAAAAAAACAGCTTGGAAAAATTCCAAATAGTTTGTTTTATTAAAAAGAAATATGTAAGCGCGATTTTTGGATGACCCTATATATATATATATATACACTTTTTATTTGTAAATACTACTTAATTAAAGTTTAGTTTCAATATAATAAAAGTTTATTATTGATACATAAAAATTATACTTCGTAATCATTGTTTTAGATTTTATAGATATTTATTCTACACTATTTAAATTAAAAAACCGAAAGAATGTTGAAAAACACCTTTAAAAAACTACATTTATTTAAAAGAGTTTTATCTATCTAATGTTATTTATATTAAGTATGAAGACAATTTTGTGTACAAATGTCAAATGTCACGCTTATCTTTTATCAAAACTGCCTACATATCATAAAACATACCTTAGATGTATGTCTATATTTTTAAAATTGATTAAAAATATGTACCATTAAAGAATATAATCTTAATAATAATTTTTTATAAAATAATATCAAAATTTTAGGCTCTTTAAAAATTATGTTTTGTTAACGAAAAATATTGTACAATATATATATATATATATATATATATATATATATATATATATATATATATATATATACATTCACTATTTGTCTGTAAATAAAATTACTTGAAATTTATTTTCAGTTTTATAAAAGTTTATTATTGGTATATAAAAATTATACTACGTAATTATTTTAAAATTCTATAAAGTTATAATATTCATTCTACACTATTAATATTAAAAAAGAGGCAACGTTCAAAAATGCCCATAGAAATTACATTTAGTAAAAATAATTTTACGTATGTAATATTATTTTTATTACGTATTAGGAAATTGTAGTGTGCAAATGTCAAATGTCGCGCTTATCTCTTATCAGTGCCGCATACCGTAGAAGATATTTTACAATAGAATGCATATATTTTTAAATTGATTAAAAAATATATTAAAGAATATAATCTTAATAATAAATGTTTAAAAATAATATTAAAATTTTATACTGTTTAAGCAATTTTCAAATTTTTTTTTGTCTAGAAAAAATATTGTATTGTACATTATGATATTGTAAATAAATATAATCAAAACCTTGATTATTCATATGAATGAATTTCTACATATAACAGAATATAACATACAACAGAAAAATACATATTCATACAACAGAAAAATAAATGATTCACCATTTTAACTAGAAAGTAAGGCAAACACGTATATATTTTTATCATTAATTCAGTAATAATATAATAACAATTTTGTTAATTTCAATTTCTTAAAACATAACTATTTTTAATTTTAAATTGTTTAAGAGTTTAAAATTTTTTATTATATATTTTAATCTAGTAAAAATATTAATAATGAATTTATTATTTTATTTGTCCCTTTTCATTTTCTGAACGACTTGATTCTTTTTTTTAACTTTTCAAATAATGTCCGTATTGTTCATGGTTTCAAAATCTTGCTGATAATTTATATCTTCGATAATTATTGAATATATATGATATATATTATATATACGATAATATAATTATATTATCATATTTATTTATTTGGGTAGTAAATTGTATCAAATATCAATAAATGTTAAAAAATATAATTTTTTGTTCAAAAAAGATTAAATATTTTGTTATATGCAATATCTATGCTCAAATAATAAACAGTATAGAAAAATAATGCAATTATATTTAAGGTTTTATTATATGAAGGTGTGATTTATCAATTTGGAAAATGATAGTAGTTGAAAAAGACAGCATTATATGTTAAAAATGTTGGACATACATCATACGATAACCATTCCTCAGACTGATTAAATGTGAAAGACAGCAGATGAATTGTTTATATATTACATTTTTGTGAGTGCAAAAAATATACGATAAATTAATGAATATAGTATTTATTATTTTATTAGAATATAATTAATTTCAATTTTTATAAAAAAATATTTTTTTGAAATTCACACTATGACTATGAAATAAAATTATTGCATTATTCTTTGATGCAAGAAATGTTCATTGAACTTTTTTAAAAAAAATAATGATATTGTTCAAATTTTGCATAAAGATGAATATTGAGATTAAAATCTTGTGGTAAATATTATAAAAAATATTATGAAATAAAATTTTAAAAAGAGTAAATTACTGAATAAAATTCGTTATTTAATGATACAAATTTTAGAAAACGCATTGAAAATGTGATTGAAATAAGAGGGGTATGATATTTAAAGTTAAAATTAATTAGAAAAAGTTTGTTTTTAGTTACGGATAGTAAAAGATTAAGGTAATATACATACATATATAAATGAGATTATATTAATGATGCAACTTATAATGTTATGAATTATTTTGAATATTTACTACACAAAGTACTATTTTTATATATATTTACGTATAAGTTATATTAACCGCAAATTTTTCTATATATATATTTAAAAAAATATGGTGTAATATGATGCAATCAGCACATCACGTGATGTTAACGCAAAAACTACAAGGTGTATTTTGGAGGAAATATTTTTTTATATGTATAATAAATATTATATATTTTGTAATTGATAAGACAAGGAGTCAGATGATTTTAAAACATAGTACGATGCTCTTTCTTGGATACATATTATTGAAAACAAAATAATCAGAAATTTATTAGTTGATACATTTTGAATAATATTTATACATACATACATACATACATATATATATATATATATATATATATATATATATATATATATATGTTTATTTTATATAACAAATAATTTATCAATTCATTCGTATATTTTCAAATATGTCTAGACAAGTTATACGTCTATACATAAATATATTAACCATAAAAATAGATGTAAATTAAGTTTGAGCCGAAATTAATATTTAAATTATTTATGTGCTACATTTTGAATTATTTAGGTGATGTAAAACTTGTGTAAAGTATTATATTTTTTTGATAAGTTTTGTTTTATGAAAAAAATTGGGATTTTGTAAGCACTGTATACTGAAAAAAAAGTTATAATTAATTTTAGAAAAATGCGTTAAATTTTTTTCAAAATGTCATGATGTTTGTAAAACACGATTATATATGTTTTAAAACCTATAAAAACTTAGAAAGTACAGAAAGATTTTGAAACCGTAAAATACTAATCTGCGTACAATTAAAATAGCAAGATCTTTTCAAGACTTCTGTCTCATTTATTTAAATTTGATATAATTCACTAAGATATTTATATACATATGTGAGTGAAAATGTATGTTGCAAACTTCTTAATGAATTATGTGTTTAATTTCTTGTACATTATTATTTTAAGAAAAATGATCAAAATAAATTCTACTGTTACTTAAATACAGTTTTTGTATTTTTCAATCATCTTTCTTTATATATATATATATATATATATATATATATATATATATATATATATATATTTATATATATATATATATATATATATATATATATATATATATATATATATTATATATATATATATATATATATATATATATATATATATATATTTATTTATATATATATATATATATATATATATATATATATATATATATATATATATATATATATGGATTTCTTGCATCCATTGAAACATACAAGATTTCGAAATAGATTAGCACAATAGATCATTGAAGTACTAAGGTAAGAGTTATAAGTTAATGTAACGAATATCAATTACTACTCTGTCTAGATTATAAAAAAAATCTTTGATTCAATCAATAGTATAAACAAAAAAGCTATATATAGAAATGCATTGAATTATCGATGAATTGAAGAAGCATGTATTGAACTCTTAGGAAATATGTGTCAAAAATACTATCAAGTATACGACACAGGAAGATTAAAATTATGAAAGGAGTGAAACAAGGTGATGAGGTATCGTCTAAAATAATTTATATCTAGAATAATTGGGAATCTGAAGGAAGAAAAGTAATTGGAGAGATGCTTAGTGTTTTAAGATTTGTTGACGACATTATTATTATTGAAGTGAAACTTCTTTAGCCGCGTTAGGGTAAAAAAATTACTGACGCGGAAATAGAGACCTACATGACGGAACTTGATTACGAATTTTTGCGGTTGATTTGAATTTGCATAAATGCTTAGACGATAGAGTGAGAAAAAGTAGTAGATAGAGTGAGAAAAAGCCCATCACGCATGCGCACTCTTTTACCATGTGATTAGATAGCGATAGCTATTAATGCAGGCAGCACGTATGTTTACTATTTGAATGATGTCATTATTATGTTTAGTAATTTTTATATACAATCAGTTGTTGTTTTTAATCTAACTATTTTTGATAGATAATGCAGATGTTGAACTATTTATGCTAAGTATGTTATAAAAAATAAGATATTTAAGTTATATAAATAAATAATTTAAATATCAATACAAGTAATAACTGACGAAATTGCTCCATAATCAACTTCGATTGGCACAACTCCACATGTGGACAAGAACAAATTGCATCCTTTTGTTTGTACAAATGTTTGCATGTACTTAAAAGCTCGTGTCATGTGGATCGGCTTTAAGAATGGCAGGAATTTGAAAATTTTGTATAAACAAGGATATTTGTATTGCATTTACAAATAATCAATTTTGTGGAATTATGCTAATCTATCTAATATTTGTCTGACACAAATAGGGCGATAAAATTTATCGTATTTATAGTATGAATAATAAACGATAAAGACAATTCTGAAAATCGTCAATTCTACATAAATCATTATTAAAATAATATTTGAAATATTCTAATCGTATTAGATTACACTTGTAAATATAAATATTAAAAAAGGAGTATTAGTATTTAAAAAAATATATATTTTTTACTAGAAACCTGGCATCTTTTGATGGAAGTTATTATATTTTATCAATATCAGGTGCAATTTTTGCAATAATGTATTTTATATTTTTTTAAATTCCTTTTTTTGAAGTGAAACTTTTTTAGCGGCATTATCGGTCCGACATTATCGGTCCGACATTATCGGTCCGACATTATCGGTCCGACAATATCGGTCCGACAATATCGGTCCGACATTATCGGTCCGACATTATCGGTCCGACATTATCGGTCCGACATTATCGGTCCGACATTATCGGTCCGACATTATCGGTCCGACATTATCGGTCCGACAATATCGGTCCGACATTATCGGTCCGACATTTATCGGTCCGACATTATCGGTCCGACATTATCGTCCGACATTATCCGCCAGTATCGGTCCGAACATATCGGTCCGACTGTATCGGTCCGACATTATCGGTCCGACAATATCGGTCCGACCTTATCGGTCCGACATTATCGGTCCGACATTATCGGTCCGACATTATCGGTCCGACATTATCGGTCCGACATTATCGGTCCGACATTATCGGTCCGACATTATCGGTCCGACATTATCGGTCCGACATTATCGGTCCGACATTATCGGTCCGACATTATCGGTCCGACATTATCGGTCCGACATTATCGGTCCGACATTATCGGTCCGACATTATCGGTCCGACATATAACGTCCGACATTATCGGTCCGACATTATCGGTCCGACATTATCGGTCCGACATTATCGGTCCGACATTATCGGTCCGACATTATCGGTCCGACATTATCGGTCCGACATTATCGGTCCGACATTATCGGTCCGACATTATCGGTCCGACAATATCGGTCCGACAATATCGGTCCGACATTATCGGTCCGACATTATCGGTCCGACATTATCGGTCCGACATTATCGGTCCGACATTATCGGTCCGACATTATCGGTCCGACATTATCGGTCCGACATTATCGGTCCGACATTATCGGTCCGACATTATCGACATTATCGGTCCGACATTATCGGTCCGACATTATCGGTCCGACATTATCGGTCCGACATTATCGGTCCGACATTATCGGTCCGACATTATCGGTCCGACATTATCGGTCCGACATTATCGGTCCGACATTATCGGTCCGACATTATCGGTCCGACATTTATCGTCCGACATTATCGGTCCGACATTATCGATCCGACATTTATCGGTCCGACATTTATCGGTCCGACTTTATCGGTCCGACATTATCGGTCCGACATTATCGGTCCGACATTATTGGTCCGACATTTATCGTCCGACATTTATCGATCCGATATTATATGATATAAAAGTTTTAAAAAAAGTTTTGAAAATAAATATTAATCTTACTTAACACTTGTGTGCGGACAACGTCTCGACGACGTATTTCGCATACTATTACTAGAGCGCGAAAGACATCATCGAGTCGCGTTGTCCGCATACGATGTGTTAATATGAAATAATTGTAAAAATTGAATTTATTTAAAACATTGATCATTTTCTGCATAAATTTTCATCTCGTGTATTTGCCGCTTCTCTCCCTACTACATTTCTTCATTTTGTTACTTGCTTTATTCTGAAGAATTTGTTCACCTACGATTTTTAGTCATACGCTTGTCCGTGTACCTTTTAATTACTTTATTGAAAGGAAATTTCACTTCTGGCATGTGTATATAAGTACACATACCCTTTTTTTTTAAGAAGCCCAGTTAGAAGAATTAGATAAAGCAAGTAAAAAAACTGGTTTTATAATAAACTTGATCAAGACAAAAATAATGTTTAATGAAATCTAAATCAAAGAAGAATAGAATTAAAAGGAAGAAAACTGGAATTATAAAATTACGTATATTTGGAACAAGTAACTAACACTGAAGGAACATTTATAGCTGAAGGGAACAAGATAATAAAAATGGGATGATGTCAAACTGGAAAAAATTCATATATTATGAAATGGAATATCCTCTGTTTAAAAAGAAAAGTTTTTGATCAAAACATCCTACCTGTCTATTCTCACATGGTAATAAAATTTGAATTTTGAATGCCAGAATAATTCAGTGGTTTTAGACAACGCAAAGAAGCATGGAAAGTAGCACGGCAATTGATTGGATTATAAAGAGAACAAGAGTTATGGATATTACAGCAAAAGTTAAATTTTGGAATGGAAATGGGCCGATCATATTGTAAGAAAAGAAGATTACCAATAGATAAGAGAAAATATTGATTGGGAATCTAGATATATATAAAAAAAAAAAAAACACAGAACAGACTTATAGATAGGACAGATACGAAAAAAAATGCTAGAATGGAGTGGAAGAGAAATATATTGGATCAGTCAGTGGCAAGTTTCATGAGATAGAAAGAAGCTACTGCTGGTGTATATGTATATATATATATTAGGTTGGCAAGTATCTCCCTTCCGCTTTTTTTTTTTTTTTGTACATAGCTGCGAAATTCAAAAGACCAGAAGGCGGAAGGGAGATATTTGCCAACCTAATATATATATATATACAGACGCGTGTATGAGTATATAATTTACATGTATTTATATATGCATGTGTGTTTGTATGTATAAATTGTCGTTTAAAAGTCAAATGTTCATATTATATGTTTTCAACTAGAAGATAAAAACTTATGACGAATGATTAAAGAGAATAGTTATATTAAATGCGTAATTAATGACGTATTATTGATAATACCGAATATAAATATGGTATATATTTTTTTTAATTAACCCCGAGCAATCAAATATTAAGGACAACAATGATTTAAGTATCGAATTAAGATATATTCAAAGCAGAATTAATAAAAAAAAATATTGAGCAATAATT
>CP092087.1:13167500-13200000 GCA_029203775.1 Neoneuromus ignobilis
AATCTTAAAATTATCTTAATTTCATGGACTTTTTCAATTTCAAAATTGTTTGATTATTAAATAGTAGATTTTTTATTCAATAATTTTTCATTTATTGCCGTTTTTTGTACCACAAAATAAATTTGAATTTTTTTTCATAAATGATGCAACAATATAAGCAATATTTTTTAAAAATTAAGTAAATAAAAAAATATATTTAATTTTCCTTACTCACCTTATTCTTCATTATAACTTTTTTCAAAAGCACTATGGAAATATTTTTGTATTATTTAAATTAATCTTTCATTTCTCTTTTTACTAATACTTAATGATCAAATACTTTATAATGACTGATCACTACTAATTTGTGTCGTTTATAATTGCAAATACTGATATTATAATCAACCTGTAAAACACAGTATCTCTCAAACTAAGGAAGTTGAATTATATGCATATCACTTTATTGTAGTTATTTTATTTATTTTTAAACATACGTTATAAGTTATTGAGAGTTTTATTTAACATAAGTATTTTTAAATAAATTTAAGCAGAGTTTAATTTTTTCATTAACATTAAGCTATTTAAGAGCTAATTTGAAAGTCTATAAATTTAAATCTAGAAACTTCTAGAGAAAAAAGTAAGGAAACTTTTGAGAACTTTTGGTGTTTTTTATTAAATATATAAAATATACTGCCATCTAGAAATAATTAATTGTACTTATGAAAAATTATTATACCTGAAATAATTTTTTTAAACCACGGGATTTCGCCTTTTACTCGCTTAGCTCGTTTATTCCTTAATTTATTTCTATTTAATAATGAATATAAGTTATGAAAAGTAAAATATTTAGAAAACTATGTTAATATTTCTTTGTATGCAATGTTCATATAGAATAATGGGTTAATGTGCATTCAAATTTAATCCAATACAATTAAAATTGGTTTTGTCCGAAAAACTATTTGAAAATCTGTCTGAAAAAGTCTTAAAATCTATCTTTATCTATTTTTTGTCAATTTTAATATATCATAAAATTTGTACTTTGGTAATTCTCGGAAAACTTCGGAAAGTTTGAAAACTAAATATATATATATATATATATATATATATATAATAGTTCCCTTTCAAAATTAATTTCATTAATGCTCACGGTACTCCAAGCGTGAACGATTACCACTGAAGATTAACAATGGTAACTACGGAGTGATGTGAAAATTTCAACATTCACATTACTCTGCAATTGCAATCTTTAATTTTTGGAAGTAATTGTTAAAGATAGGAAAAGATTATTGATATTAATTTTGTTATGGAATTATATTATATATATATATATATATATATATATATATATATAAAGATATATTTTTATATATATATTTAAATATATATATATATATATAATATATATATATATATATGTATATAGTTATAAGTATATTTTAAATTCGCCGCTCTTACGCAAATTATTCGATTGTACAATTTTACATAGGTTGTTAAGTATAATTGTTTTATATTTTTAAGTTAAAGCACGATTTAGTTAATAAACAATTCGTATTATAAGATTGAATGAAGTCTGTTAGTTAATGGATAAGCCCAAATTAATTGTTTTAAAATGTAGATATGTAAAAATGCTGAGCAAGAGATTTATGGATAAATGGAACAGAAACATAAGAAAAATTGTCGAAATGGAAAGTTTAGAAAAAGACTTGCATCCAACTGTGAAATGAAAGAGACCGATAATATATATATATATATATATTAATATTTTGATTGTTACAGATTTTAAATTAAAAAATGTGTTCATTTCTTTACAGATATATTTATATGAAAAGGAAACGAAGTTTGTATAATTAATAATTGTAATTCTTTTAGGCAACTTAACATACATACTGAGAAGAGTATTAAGAGAATAACCAAGAAAATAATTTGTTATCTGCTATGTCAATTGCAAAATATTACAATATTATGGACGTTTATATTTGAATCATATTAATAAAATAAATGTTTAAAAATTAATTTTTACAGAAATATAGGTGACATAAATAAGATTGAAAGATTTAAATATATATCTACTTGCTTATTGTATCATTTACTTGCTTATATCGTTTACTATTCTTTTAATTTCACTTGGGCTACCCTATATTTTGTAATTTTGAAGATAATACTTTTTAAATTTAAAGAATATTTGTTAATTTAAGTTTTAAAAATATTTATTAGAATATTAAACTATGTAAGAAACAAAATACAGTGAGATAAGCAAGAATGAAAACGAAAATAAAATACTTTAAAAATAATAATTGAATATACTTATATTTTTTAGTGATTATAAAATAGTATGTAAGGTTTGAGTAGAAAGTTTAATTAAATTGCAAAAAATGTATATCTTTAATCATTCTATTTTACTCAGTATTGAGGTTTCGATATTTATATGAATATAGCAGAATAATTTCTATTATCATTTTTTTCTTTATATATAAAGAATTCTAATGTGACTAATAAAATTATTTTACATAAAAGGTATTTTTCGTCTGATCTTTTTTTATTATTATAATATTATGACATTTTATATCTTTCAAGTAAAAATAACAGTTATTCCTAATTTTTTAAAAATTTAAAGAAAAGTAATAACTTAGTTGATAAAATTTTCATTTTAACACATATTTAATATCATTGAAAATATTAAAAATTGTAACTTACATACGTTAAAAATACTTGCTCTATATATCATCATTATCAGCCTCTTTGCTTCCATAGCTGGATGAAGAATTCTCCCAAAATTTTCCATCCTGATAATCGTCATTAAAAATCATATAGACGAATAAAATTAAATAATAAATTACAATGGATAATCCACGTCATAAGTTAATTAAAAATAAAACTCGTGTCCATACATATGTATAACAAATATACGTTCTGTATAATATGTTGCATAATAATTTAACTCTCAATGAATTTTTAACATAACCATTAATAAAATATGTGTTTCATTATTAGTTGTATGTTATTTTCTAATAATGGAAGTAAAAAAAAATATTTTTCATAATATTTTATTGAAAATGTATTTATACAAAAATATAATATTAATTAATATATTTTGTAATTAATGTAAATGTGTAATATTTATTTTACATTAAAAACAAATATTAATAGGTGTTAATAACTGTTATTGATTTTATTAAATAATAAAAATATTTTTAAAGTTTATCATTTTTAAATGAAACAAATATATTTGTTTGTTTATAAAGTATACATTTTGCATGCAATTTCTATAGTGTTTACAAGTTTTTATGTTAAAAAATAATTTGAAATGGTAAATATATGAATTTATTATTTACTATTTATGTATATAATAAAAATTATAAATTTAAGGAAATTCGATAATGCATTTTTAATTGATTTTTTTATTATATAATTAACATTTAGTAGTGTATTAAAAAGGTTTTGATTATTTTTCAATTAATGTTTTTAAGCCAGCAAAAATAATATTTATGCTAGTTATTACATATTGTGTTAATATGAATGGATTGTATATATATATATATATATATATATATATATATATATAAACAAAGAAAGTTGGAAAATGTTTGATACAAAGCTTTATGCGTGAATAAGCTATTGTAGTTTAATTTTGTTTTAAAAAAAGTTTCAACAAATTGCGCATATACTTTTTTTCATTCATATATGTATATACTGATACTATGTGTATATTTTGATTACAGCAAAACATTAATCATTATAAGTGATAATTTGGCCAAGTATCAAGAATGAGAAACATGTGTTTTCATTTCCAAACTTTTTCTCTAATAATTTACACGTGTTTTTTTTTCATCAAGTTCGTGTAAGAAATGAAGTATTGTTCAATGTTTATGTTTCAATTATTTGGAATTTCGATTAATGTTGTTTTATTCCATTAACAGTTTCATTGTCTAAATAATTAATTAATTATTTTTTTAATTTATTTTGGAAATTAAAATTTTTAGGACATAATTAGTGAGCAGTTGCTTTGTTTATTAATCTTTGCAGTGGAAAAGTTATATCTGAATTTTCAGTAGATAATTAAAATCATATCCAAATTATAAATTCTTTACATCAAATGTACGTAAGTTAAAAAGTAATTAAGAGATAGGTAATAATTAATCCATACACACATATATATGTACACGCACACATACACACACACATATATATATATATATATATATATATATATATATATATATATATATATAAATTTAAATTACAAACAGAACTTTGTGCTTGTTCTACAAATAGACATTTAGAGTAGGTCAGAAAATGTGATATTTTAACTGCACCAATATATATATATATATATATATATATATATATATATATATATATATACACATATGTGTGTGTGTGTACGTTTCGGAAAATAAGTACATATGAAATGAACTTGACCGTTAGCAAACAAAATATTTGACTGTAAAGCCCTAGAGATGTGAAAGGTCACCATGAAGACAAAATCTACGATGTGGAAATGAAAATTTGTTGGATTAATGTGAGAAGGAGAGACCGTAAATTATATGAAATAGAAGACTCTTGAGAATCATCATTCTGAAGGAGTTGACATGTCTAAGAAGGAGAGAAACTATTGTATTATTATTAGATAATATATATATATATATATATATATATATATATATATATATATATATATAAATTTAATCTGTAGAATATAATAATGACATTTTATGAATATTTTTTTATAGTAAATTTATTTTGTAAAAACTTTTTTATATTTTGTAACCTCTTTATTGATTAATACTTTTTATATATTATATTTTATCTGCTTAATAACTGGATTTCCAAATTTTAAAGATTTTTAATTGAATTTTAAACATCTCCCTAGTGAGATTAAAAAGAATGTAGTAAGATTTTTTTACTTATAATCTTGAGGAATGAAAATATCGCGAACAAAATTAATTGAATATTTCGTTTAAGAAGAATACATTTATTTCATTTCATTATTAAACGTTGACAAACTAAACAATTTGAATTTTTTCAGCGTTTTGTACAGCCGAAAATAATCTTTTAAAAATGCAATTTTATAACATGTGCATGACATTGGTATATACAGAAAGATGTATAAAATCAAAACACATTACTCTGACATAGAAATAAGAAACACAAAAACATAACATATGCAGATATTCTATCTACTTCAATCAGATCTCACAAATTGTTAAAATTTCAAATACTTTCGATTGAAAAGTAATATTTAATGGCAATATGCAAACTATTTTTTTTTAAATGATAGGAATCCTAAACAGGAGCTATGTTTTTTTAAAAAAACAATAATTAATATTTTTTTATTTAAAAGTGACAGAATTCTTATATACAGACAAATAAATATATGTAGATATGCATTGCATATACATAAGATATTAAAAAGAATGAGTCGATCATTAGTGGAAGATGCAATGAATAAAGATAAAAAAATATGTAAGAAATTACACTTATGAAAATTTTATTCGAATTAGCTATGGAACCGGATTTCCAGTGGCCGAATTAGTGGTAGTCGATTGTATTATATTGTCAGTCATAAGTTCAGTTTTTGAAAAGACATGGTATTATAATATCGGCCAAGTTTATCTTTCAAAATTATTTTGAGTCTATTTTATTTTATTAATATTTTGAAATATTAATAAGTTTATATTTTATCTAATTAAAGTCATAATTATTTTTTTAAATTGTTTTCACTTGTAGCTAGGGTTAATTATTTCATATAAGACAGAAACGATATTTATGTTATTTTTGTAATAATTAATTTCAGCAGTTGTTCCATCTTCAAGATAATACTTATTTATAAATACTTGTTATCTTTATTTATATAGTGTCTGCATGCTCATGTAGATACTAGATAAATGAGACAATAAGTGTTTATCTATTATCTACAAACAGCATAAATGCTGAATTTACATTAGCATGCACGAGAAAGATTTCAAATTATTGTACCTAAAGTTTTATAAAAATAGTTAATTTTCTCTCTACACTACAGTTATACATTTTTTTTATTGTTTTATGTCAATATAAATATTAAAGTAATTTTTAGTTTTTTATGATTTCAATATATCTTCGTTTTAGATGTATATATAAAAAGAAAAGAAAATATCTAGTTTTTCATAATTTTGATATAGCAGTATTTTATTGATTATATTATTGGAAGAATAATTTTTTCAAAATATTTTTTTTGGTATAATATATATATATATATATATATATATATATATATATATATATATATATATATCCCTGTTTATTTATATTGGTTCTTTGTTACTTATTGTGTTTGATTAACATTTAGAAGAATGATAATTAAAAAAAGAAAACCAAAAAAATCTATTTTGTTTGATTAACATAGCTTACTGTTAACAGGGAATTGTAATCATTACGGTTTTGAGGGTGGGGGAACCTGTCTACCCTCAACGATGCAGCGTTCGGTGGTTTGAGTAGTCAAGGCATTCGCAACAGCTTCATGTTGGCTGAGAGTCAGTTGGTCGTAGAGCAGCCAAAGAACAGGCTGTCAATCGATGCTGTCGTTCTTTGACTGTATTTATGACGGTGTTATTCGTATTCGTCAAATATAATAATTAAAATATCGTTGTCGGGTTTAATATTTAATGAATAATATTAAATCGATTGGATTAGATAAATTTTAAATGAAATGTACATAAAAAATAAGTATGCATTCATTGATTTAATAAACTCAAACTAGGCTAGTTAAATATTTTTTTTTTAAAAAAGCTGTGTTCGATATGCGACGGTCCTTTTAAATTAATATTTGTGTATTGATGTAAAAAATAACTGACTTGTGCTTTTTTCGAATTCTCGTTGATAAACTTTCAATGTGTATATAAGTGTGTTTGTTTTGAAAACAAAAACGTGATAGTAGTTTTAAGTGACTCATAATAAATTGTTATAATATTTGAATATTGAAAACAGAGACACAGGTAAATATTTTCGATTAAAGATTTTTTTCTAAACCATTAATATTTTTGATTGAATATAATATATTAAACATTTTAATGTTCAAAATCATTTGTATTACTTTTATTATGAATAAATATTAAAATACTGTCGTACTATTTATGCAACTTACATTTTTAATAATTTTTATTTTGCAAAATATTTCGTATATTTAATAACTAAATTAAATTATAATTTTAATACTTTAAAAAAACAAATATTTCTTAATTATATTTAACTAATAAACAAAAAATATACTTAAGAAACGTAAATTTCCTTTAAGTTATACATACATACATACATATATGTAAATTATTTATATATATATAAACATATATCAAACTAAAAATAATAAATTTCAACTGAGTTGAAAATATTTATTATTTATAAATATTTCTTGTAAGAATAGTGGAATTTCAAAATTGTATATATATAATTTTTAATTTTATTAGCATATGAATCATTTATGTACAAATTTTAAAATAAATTATTATAGTTATTTTCATAAATTTTGTATGTAATTACTTTATATTGTTTTAGTATTTATAAATTGTACGAAATTTTATTTCGCTGGACATAAATTGAAGTTGTATATTTTAAAATAAAAAATCGAGTTACTTTTAATGTTTTATATATCAAATACAACTAAAAAATATTCCAAGTATCAAGTATAATTAAAATAACAGTATAATTTCTGTTACTGAGTCATGTGTGTAATATGTTATATATATATATATATATATATATATATATATATATATATATATATATATATATATATATATTAAAAAAATACGATACTTTTTAATTATAATCAATATTTAACAAAAACAGAATATGTTTATTATACTTGTTAAAAAAATTATTTTATATTCTAAAAAATTACTTCGAAAAACAAAACATGTAAATATTTATTATATTTTTATTTATTTTTCAAAAAAATGGTAAATATTATTGGTAATTCTATAAATACTCAATATATATTCTCACTTTTTACAAATATTAAGAATATATTTTTATTTATTTTATGTATATCAAAAAGTATATGTATATTCTTTGAAAATAATTTACATTCGCATTCATTTCATAAATATTAACTTTAAATTGTATTAAAAATATATTTAATTCAAGAAAATGTAATTGTTTATAATATGTTTTGTTATATTGTAAAAAAGTATAAAAATATTTATGAATTTGTAGTTGTTCTATTACTTTTAGCTTTTTATGAAATAATTAGTGCTTATATATATATATATATATATATATATATATATATATATATACACACTGCTTTTTTATTCGTTTATTTCGCTTATATTGCTTTCTTATGATATTTACTATTAGGTTATTGTTAATATATTTCGTGGTGACAGATTCCGGTAGTGGTATTATCTATAGTCAGCTACCCGAAGATGGTAAAAGTATCGAAACCGGTCGTAGGGGATACCTCAAGAGGATCATAATGTAGATACATTAAATATATATATATATATATATATATATATATATATATATATATATATATATATATATATTGATAAAAATTGAAGGTTTATTTTGTTTATAGAAAATTGTCATTTTTAGTGGAAAATTACAGATGTTTGATTAAGTGGTATTTTCGCTTATAAATACAATATCTTTATTATCTAAAGTTTTGGTATTTAATAGAAGACTTTCTGTATCCTTCAATATGAAATATTGTTATTTTTTTGGTTTGAATGGTTTTCTAGAAATTTCGATAAATGTACTGTTATTAATATTTGTTTTATATATATATATATATATATATATATATATATATATATATATATATATATATATATATATTAAAGATTAAAATGTCACTGATTCTGAAGTAAAATAAATGATTCTGACCGGAAATAGCATAAATACGGGAACAGACAAGAGTAATTGATATAATAAAATCGATAAAATGGGCAAGACCAGGGCATATAGAAAGAAGAGAAGACAATACAAGGGTAAAAATCATTACAGAGTGACGATCAAGATACAAAATGAAACTTAGGAAGAGGTCTATTAAAGATGGAAGGATGATATTATAAAGTATGTTGGAAGTGATAAATGGATGAGATTAGCCACGGATAAGGAACAATAGAAGAATTTTGGAAAAATATTTAAAAGGATCTAAAGATATTCGATAATTCTTTCTCTCAGTAGTGGGACGTTATAGGTTTTTATGATGATTATGATAATATATATATATATATATATATATATATATATATATATATATAATTATTTACATTTTAATAATTTATATACATATAGTGTTTTTTAATGACAAAGTTAATTTTTGTTTTTATGAAGTATAAAGATTTTTTTCAATAAATTTTTATAATGTAAAGATAATTGTTAAGTTGGTATTGGAATAAAATACATTTTCCTGGAATAAAATGACTTTATGATCCTGTTTTGCTTACTTTTTAAATTGCATTATATATTTTCGTATCATTGTAAATATGACGATATTTATTTTTTGCTTTTCATATTAAGTTAAGTGTTTTTATTTCAAAATGGTTATGTATTTACTTTTGAGATATTCTCTTATATTTTATATATAAACTTGAATTCTTTATATCATTATTGAAACAATGTTTCTATTTAAGATATTTTTCAAGCCAGCATTACAATACTTCATAATTGTACTCTTTTTTGAAGTACTCTTCAATTTATATTCTTTTATTGATATAAACGTATATATATATATAAATCCATACGACTGATGGTTTAGTTTCAAACAATTATATTTATATATTTCAATACGTAATATTTTTTTTAGTTATTGATAGAAGTAATATTAAAACGTATTTATTTAGATTATTAAAATAAATTCTCATACTGCAATAAAAATGTTTTTGAAATAACAAAAAATGTTTATTTAAAAAAATTTCACAATCTTAGTATTTTTTAAACTAACCGCAGAATTTTATATTAATTTTAAAATTAGATACTATGGTAAACAAATATTTATTTAATTTTATAGAAATAGTGGTAGTTAAAATTGAATTTACAACTCGTTAAAAGTTCACAAGTAAATAACATGGTTATAGAAGTTCAATGAAATATTATATTTGAAAATTACATACACACACACACACACACACACACACACACACATATATATATAATATATATATATATATATATATATATACAAATATATATATATATATATATATATATTTGTTACCTGTGGCTAGAAATTCGATTACGAATCAGGGTAACATGAGTAGTATTTGGAAGAATGAGTAATATAATGAAGAGTAAAATATCATTGAGCCTGAAATGAAAAGCTTTTAATAAATGTGTAGTACTTGCTTGTACTAATGGGTTAGAAATTTAGTCACTAAATGCAAAAATGAAGTAAAAACGTTCGGTCACAAAGTGAAACATGAAAAGAATAACGTTAGGAATGTCTAAATGTGATCGGAAATTTTATAAATAGATAAGAAAAGAGACAAGGGTAATTGATATAACAGAAAAAATAAAATTGATAAAATGGACATCGGCAGGATACATAACAATAAGAGAGGACAATAGATGGCCAAAAATCATTATAGACTGGCGACCAAGAGAAAAAAAAGATCCAGGAAGGATCTTTATCATGGAAAGCTAGATGATATTGTGAAGTAATGCAGAATTGAAGGATGGATAAATTAACCACGGACAGAAAGAACCGAAGAATTGCGGGAAAACATTTAAGAATACCTAATGATATTCGATAATGCTTTCGCCCAGCAGTGGAGTGATATAGGCTTTTATGATGATGTTGATGATAATACATTTATTTATAATAACATTATTAATAATTAGTACTTTGTGATTTTGTGCTATTTTTTTAAAAAAATGTTAACGAAAACCAGTTTCTTTTTAATAGCTGTTAACTTGGATGTAATTTAAGAAATGGTAATTTTACGCTGGAAAGAACATTTTTATTAATTTCTTAACAATAAATATGAAAATAATGAATTAAATGAAAATAATTTATATCTTATAAATTCTTGACATGTTAAATAAATTTATTATATAAATTGAATTTTTAATTTATATTACTCTTAAAAATCGAAATTATACCCATTTTTTAAATAATAAGTTGGCAATTTAAACCGTTGTGCTTTTTTATTATTTGATATATGTACGCTTATTTATTTATTTATTTATATATATATATATATATATATATATATATATATATTATCATATTTTTTTATTTCAAATCGTAAAATAATTTTGATTCTTTTAATTAAAAATGAATCATTATTAATTAAATCATTTTTCCTCATGTTCATTGAAGCCTATTAAAAATATAAACTTTATTTTGTCTAATGCAAAGGACGTATAATAAAAACTGTTATAATATAGTAATTTATAATAATTTTAATAATAACTTGTAGATCTGTTTGTATTGTGAATAATTTAGAAAAATATATATTAATAAATTACAATAATGAGTTTATTTTATAAATAAAAATGGAATTTTAAGTAAATATATTTTATCAAAAATGCTATCAATGAAATAAAAATATTATATATATATATATATATATATATATATATATATATATATATATATATATATATATATATATATATATATATATATATATATATATATATATATATATATAGCTATATATAGCACATGAATAATTATGACGTATTTTATGTGGTTCATTTACTCTTTTGTATATGTGAATATGATCAAGACAAATAAAGAAAAATTGCTCCATATAACATTAGGGTTTAAACATGTTGCCAGAGGATCGACATTTTCCCACCATTCTATCAAATCAATCAGTGAGTGAAAGTTATTTTTTCACGATACGTACTGTAATGACTCCGTCACTCAAATCACACCATTCATTATACCAAAATACCATGTGCAGATAACATGCTCTAGTGACGAGAAATACGTATTTAATATATATATTATTATTTGGAACTAATCGATATCTCTGTTAAAGCTATTCATGTCAAACGCATGCAGTATGCTATAATTGTTCGGTAAATAAATATTTATTTTTTTTATTAGTAGATTACAATTTATAATGCTGTACTCTGGTTAAGTATTTGAAATTGTGTGTATTAGGGTGTATTTTAATACTAAAGAGAGTGAAAATTAAGAAGAGTTTACAATTGTTAAGTATTAAAAAAAATATTCATGTATTACAACTCATTAAATTAAAACCACTGTGTGGTTTTTATAGATTTAATTCCTTGAAAATAAATCCACTTTATTTTTACCTTGATATTAGATTAATTATTAGTTAATCTATGTTTTTACACTCAAAAAATGTTATTATAAAATTAATTTATATCTTTTATTAAAAATAACTTCATTTTTTCTAATAAATTGGTAGGCAATTTTTAGTAATTTTTATATTATTTTTCCCAAATATTCAGATTAATTTTATTTTATATTTTATTAATTAATTCTCATATATCTGACCATCATACAACTATATCTAGTTTGTTCCACAATAATTGAGTGTCGATTAGAAAATTATAATGAACATTTTTTGGATTTTTTTATTTCCTAAAAATGAAAAGATTTTATTTGCGAATTCTAGACACCTGATTGGAATAATTTTTGGTCAAAATAAATTGTAACATTTATTATTCGTTGTATACAAGGTACTACATCATTGCTTTATCTACTTTTAGCCACCTTTGTCGAGTTTTATTTCAATTTTAATGTTTTTTTTTGTAATAGTATTTTTAAAAATCTCTATATTACATGATTGGTAAAATACATTCATCTACAAAGAATAGGTAACTGTATTATATTTACCATTATTTTTTCCTGTGATCATCGAATACCCATCCATTAATATTGTTTAAAAAATTTCAAATTTTGATTAGTTCGTTGAAAGTATTCTTATTAAATCTTTATTTTCAATTTAACAGGTAGAAGCTTTTTGAAAATATTTTTGGCGATTAATTTTCCTATTGAAGATGCACTTTTTAAAAATCTCAGCCAATTTTCATTTTTAGATTTAGAACTTTAATTTACGTTATTTATATTAGTTTTTTTAAATTATTTTAAATAAAAATACTTTGTGCTATAATTAAAAAGTAATTGGATTTTTTTATTACTTTTAACTAGATTTTTTTATTTTAGAAAATTTTATTAATAATTAAAATATCATTTTTATTTTCTTATATTAATTATATATAAAATGGCTTCCCAAAATATCATTATACTTTCAATATTATAAATTATCGAATTTTAAACATGAAAAAAAACTTAGAATAGAAAGAGTTGTTATGTATTCAAAAATTATAAATAAATATATTTAGAAAGTGTGAATTTTACTAGATGTATATGCATATTATATATTAAAAATTATTTTTCAATAGTTGTTTCAACAATTTTAATACATATATATATATATATATATATATATATATATATATATATATATATGTATGTATGTATGTATGTATGCATATACCATATAAGCGTGAATACATTTGCTTTTTTGTGAATATATAGACATTTTCTCCGTATTCTGTTTTTGAAAAGAAAATAAATGTATGCATGTGTGAATTGTCTTATCAAATAGAATGCGTTGATTTCAAATGCTTCGCGTGTACGTATCAAGTATTCTGGTATCCCATGGGATAAAGTCGTATGTATTCTTTATGGCCAACAGATGAGAGTATCAGAGTATCAATGGAATGTCGTTACATTATTTAGAGAATTCATGTATATTACTGCCGACTGCTTTAGTGCGCAACGCTCGGTCGGTCTGTACGGGAAAGTATTGCACGGCGTGAACGACGATGGTCCTTCCCAAAGCTCGCATAAATCTCTGGATTTAAACCCGGTCGCGTTGGAGACCGCGCCGCTCTCACCAGATTCATGGTAAAGTTAGTTCGCCGAACAGGAAAGTATATCTTACACCCGTCGACTGAAAATTTCAATCCTTTTACCGGCTCGACCTAGCGACTAACATAAGCTTTATATTTCTTTCCTGATGTCAATACTTGAGATTGCCTGTGCTTCTTTTAAACATAAAGTTTAAATTTAATTGTATAGAAAAAAACGGAGAATTGCTGAATGTATTTCGAATGGAATTGTTTCTTATAAATCTGCGAATTGTTTCTTTTTTCTTTTATGTACGGACGAGGTTTTTACAGTTTTTTAGATGTCGACATTTTGATAAGATTACACATAAATTCACGTTTATAGTTGTAAATCTATTAGAAAAAAATTAAGTTCATGTATTTATAATATAAACATGATAATGAATATATAAATATTGATACATAGTAAATACATACATAGATCATATTGAGATGTTATAAAAATAATTTTATTTCACCTTAATATGTAACTAATAATAATTTATACAAAATTCCATACAAATATCTACTATTATTTAAAAAAAATCTTGTACTAAAAATTACTACCTTAATCATATAATTATTTGCTATTATGTTGTATGTTGAAAAATAATAAAAAAATATTTTATTAATCTTTAGTTATAGATTTTTTTAATATTTATTTATTATGTGATTGATTGATATTTTGTAATTTTGAATTTGATTGAATAATTTGCTTCTATCTTATCATATTTTAAATTAAAAAATTATTAAAAATGAGAATCAAACAAGAATTAAATTCAATGAGATCAGGAAGAACCATTAATTATAAATATTTAATAGTTTCAAATCCTCTCAATCGAGTTTAAAAACAGGGTTAATTTTCAATGACTAGTAAAAAGATGTTTGAATTTAAATAAAGGATATTGAAACAAGTATTTTACGTCAATTTCTTTTTTTTATTTTACCATCTTAATATTTTTAATTAGACCGATTAATAAGTATTTAAATTAAACACGACCATTTTGGCAATCAAATATTTATTTAATATAAAATTATTTTACTGAGAATAAATTAGTTTGTTTATTTTTAAAAATGATTAAATTACAAAATATTTAATTAACTGTAATAAATAACATGGATTTTACATTTATTTAAAAATTATATTTTTTATAATATATAAAATATATATATATATATATATATATATATATATATATATATATATATATATATATATATATATATGAAAATACTAGTAATAAATATAAATTTGTATTTTATAATTTTCAAATTTTAGAAAAAAATATTAAAGCATTTTTATGCTTCAGTTTGTTTAGATTACGTTTATTAATATTATTTCTTTTTAATTTAAATATTTCCAAAAAATTAAATTCTATGAAAAAATTACTGTTTATATGCAATTTTTAACTAGTAAATGATAATAATAGTATTTTATATTCATATTGATTGTAGATAAGAGGTTATAGTTTTAGTTTTATATTAGTTGATTTTCTATATACAACTTAACAGATGTAGCATACGCACATACTCTCTCACGCACACACATACATACATACTTATATATATATATATATATATATATATATATATATATATATATATATATATATATATATGTATGTATATCAAAACGAGTGTTATTACATAAAATCTCCACTAACTGTCTTAACAAATTTACAACCTGGTGTTCATTATTACTAGCTATTATAAAGTAAAATATGCACGGAAATTTATAGTTTGTCGAACCGATAAAATGAAACGATAAATTTTTTGTTACGACTCTGTAGGTACACATATACACAATATACAAACATGCATACACATATATGTTTGTATATATATATATATATATATATATATATATATATATATATATATATATATATATATATATATATATATATATTGGTTTAAACGTCAACTATATGAGTATTTATAGATAGCAAGTTCTTGAGACGACCAAGCGCACGTTCATACTTATTTAACGATTATTAGTGGGCCGAGTGCACACCTTTTATGACTATTTTATGTTTGAATATGTACAGATTGCGCGTATGCTCATACAATATACATGGCTCAGACAGTTTACAACCCTTCTATAATTACTTTTTACTATCTGATCGACAAGAGATTATTCGAAGAAATGTACTAGACGACAAAAATCACTGATTTATTTTTTTCTATTGAAAGTGTGGATTTAAACTTTGTTACGTGTATTCCATTGAAAGTATTGACGAGTTGTTTTTAATTACATCACTTTTTTCTGAATATTTCGATTTAAAAAAATGTTATCTACATTGAATGTTTTTGTAATAAACATTCATATATATTTAAGTACACGTATTGAATGACACACACACACACACATGTATTTAAATTTGTTTTTATGTGTGCAACGAAAAACCTATCATGTTTTCACGACTAGAAGTGAAATGAGATTCCATTTAACGATTCAGATAAAATGAATTTAAATACGTTAAAATAACTATTATTTAAGATTTTAAGTACACTATTAAGTCTTTTAGAAATTGTTAAATTTCAAATGTTTACATATATATATATATATATATATATATATATATATATATATATATATATATGTAATATTTCAAAGAATTTAAATCACTATAATCTACATTTACATAGATAAACTACATATAATATAAAAAATAAAATTTAAAAAACGATGATTTTAGTAGAAAAACGATAAAATATATAAAATAGAAAATGACAATAAATAACCGAATAATACAAACATAAAATGGAATGTTTGAGCTTTATTACTTTATTTTTATTAGTTGATATTTATTATTATTTTGAAATGTTATATAAAAAAACTAAAATACTAAAAAAATAAAATAATAAAAAATGGTAAAAATATATTGCTAAATTTTGCTGACAATTTATATATTTATATATATATATTTATATATATATATATATATATATATATATATATATATATATATATATATAAAACCAAATATTAAATTTTTATTTAAAACATAAATAATAAGACTTAAGAATTTTAATAGATTTTACTGTCTTTAAATAAATATAATTTATAACGAAATATTTGTAACTAGTAAAACTCAAAAATTATTTAGAATGTAATGTATAGTAATATTTAGTACGATACAAAATACTATTTTGAAAGTAATATAGTAAACATATTTAGTGGTTTTAAAATATTTTCTTATAAATATTATCATTTAATGATTTTTTTGTTCAAAATATTTTAGTATTTATTATTATTTTTATTTTAATAGTTGCAATTATTTAATAAAATAATCTAATTTAGTAATATTATTTATTCGATTTATTCTAATTATTTATGAGTTAATATTCGTTTTAATTATTATATTTCTATCAATTCTCAATATTAAATAAAATATGTATTTTGTAATACTAACATAAATTCATATTAAAAATGTACACTATTTTCTAAAAAAACATGTCACTATATAAAGACATTATTAGCTAGATGTGTTGTATATTTTTTGTTGATTGATAATACGTTACCAAATGAAAATAACTTTATTTTGCTACAGCTAAAGAAATTAAATAATTTAATCGAAAAACGTGACACACAATGGAAATGTATTTTGCTGTTTCTCGAGATGTCTAGTTTAGAGTTGGCTTGACCGACTTTCTTAAATGAAGTTTTTGTTATCTATAGGAAATGTAAGGTTTGGGGTTTGTTTTGTTTGTTAAATATTGATTTTCTGGAATATTTGTACGTTTTCTTAAGAAAAGATTTAATTTTGCTTATTGATAAATTAGTCTTAGAAATATTTAATAATTAGTATTATATATATATATATATATATTTATATGCATGTATACGTGTGTGTAGGGAGAGAGAGAATGATTGTTGTATCTTTGTAAAAAAATCTATAATTTAGTTACTAATACTAAAAAATATTTTATTTATAGAGTTTATATCAACATATATATTGAACTTTTGTCTTTAAATGTAGAAATTATCGATTAGATATTGGTAGTTTGACGATAATTGTTTTTATTAGTGTATAATTTTCATTTATAGTACATACATTTTTTTTTATCTCTATTTATAATATTTTATTTGTTTTTCTATTTATTTTCTGAAAGTGAAAAACATTCATTTAATAGTTTTGTATTTAAGTTATATATATATATATATAAATGTATAGCCGCGAAATTCAAAAGACAAAAAGGCGGATTTGATATATATATAAATGTTGGACATTTCTAATTAATTAATATGTATAAATACACACACATACACATATTTATAAATACATATAATATATATATATGTATATTATATATATATATATATATATATATATATATATATATATATATATATATATATATATATATACATATATATATATATATATATATATATATATATATATATATATATATATATATATATATATATATATATATATATATATATATATATATATATATTTATATATATATATATATATATATATATATATATATATATATATATATATATATATATATATATATATATATATATATATGTATAATATATGGTTTTAAGTCTATGAAGCTTCCAAACTACTTCCGTTTAACTTCCGACTCACAGTTCGTCTTACGACATTTTGTGTATAAATAATGAGTATAATAACTTCCTAATATGAAATAATTATAATCAACAAATGGTCATAATATTAGTTTTGAGATATTCTGTTTTTATTACACTGTTTAATTTAATTATATCATTATTTTATATAAACACTTGTGCCCTTTTTATGAATATTTTTTTCTTATTATTTTACAATATAATCAATATTTGAATTTTTCTTTTTACTACGATACAAACATATTTTTTTTAATTCAACATTTATACATACATAGTTATATATATGCATAAACACACACACACATACACACACACACACATACACACACACACACACACACACACACACACACATATATATATATATATATATATATATATATATATATATATATATATATTTCATTTTACATTTTATAAATATCTTTTAATTTTATACTAGTTTTTTCAAGCAATAAGATTTTGTTTGTGATAAGAATATTTTTTTCACCTAATGAATATAATTTGTATCTTAAAAAAGATAGTTTATAAAAAAATATTGCAAGAAAATTACTGTTATATGTATATTAGATTCTTAACTACTGGCTAATGCAATTCAAGAACGGATAACACAAACTAATAAATCTAATTATAATAGCAGTAAACGAATTTCAATTGAAATGTTTTAATTTCGAACAACTCGTTTTCTTTTATAGAGCGCAGGGCGCCAATTGTTAAAATTACAGCTCTGAACGTACATAAACACATACACACACGTTTATGTATACAAAATAATATACATACACACATACATATAGATAATATAATACACAGTTACACGAGCCGAGGTCTCTAGCGGCGTAATTGCGTCCGCTACTGTGGTACGCATCATACAGCGGGACCGCCGTGCGTTCGTTCAGGTGGTGTCCATGCCGGGCACTGACCCACGTTCGCCTCGCTGACCCAACACACTATTCGCAGCCGCAGAGACCACTTCAAGGACCCCACGGGCTTCTCATAACTAGTAATACCTGTCCATGTGCATAGGTTGTGAGCTGCCCACGCTATCATATCGATACTATAGTCACAGCATGGATGCATAGGTGGCAGGTCGTCATAATTTCTTAGGGTTGGATTTTTTCTCGTAAATCTATTTTCTACACGTATTGTTTCTGCTGACTTTTATTAATATTATGAACTCTGCGGGATAGAAACTATATTTTTTCTTATTATTAGTTGTGTCATACGATTATTATTTGAAGCATATAAAAAATAAACTTCCTGCGTGTTCAATAAAGTAAAGTAACATTACTGTTATTTTTAAATGAGTAATAAAAGATTATATTTATTTCTGAATGATCAATGGGTATTAAGTTTTCTAAAAATATACTAAAATACATCATAACAGAATTGTATATTTAAAATAATTAAGTTATAACAAGAAAAAAACATTTTAGTTAATTCTGTCAAAAAAATGGAATAAAATAGAACGAAATATTTTATATATTTATAAAATAACGCTTTTAATTCGTTTATATATATATATATATATATATATATATATATATATATATCTATATATATATATATATATATAATTGTTGTTTTTGTATACAAATATATAATAGTTTACTTGTTATAATTTCGTATCTATTCTTGTGAGTTAATAATTATTTTCTTAATTCTTGAACTCATATTTAATCAAAGTATATTATTGTTAAATACATTAATATCTGTTTATTTATTAAAGTAGAAAACAAATAAGAAAAGAATATTTTTCATAAATTTATAGAGATGTGTATACAAATATTTGTGATATCATTTGACAAAAAATAATATATTTTTCATATAACCATTTTAGAAATTGAACTATGACTAAATTATTTTTTTATAGATAAATCAATACCGTAAATGTTACCAGGAAGTCAACGCTGTGCTTAGAATAACGAAACCGTCATGATATACCCACAATTGAATTAAAGTATAAAATAATTGATTGTTGAATAAATTATTATACAAAGTTGTAATGCTTAAATTAATGATTTTTGAAATACATACATCAAAAATATTAACAAGTTCTATAATAATTTCTATAAATAAATTATGTATCTGAATTTAGCTTAATACTTTGTTAGAATTTTTATTCAATTATATATATATATATATATATATATATATATATATATATATATATTTATATATAATATATCTAGTAAAAATATTGCATTTTCACAAATTATTTTTTTATATTATATAATGAGTAATACAAGTCGATGAAATAATTTTTTCAAACCTTTATTCGTAAAAATATTGAAATTTAAAAATATGAAAAATGATTGGATATAAAAACTGTTTAATAAATTTATTTCAGATTAATAATCATGAATCAAAATTTATGAAATATGTCAATAACGTTTTATATTAATGTATTTTACATAAAATAAATGAATCCTATTTTATGGTTAGTGCGTTTTTGTATTTTAGTAGAATAAATGACAAATTTGGTCAATGAACATAAATCTAATTAATAAATTAACAAATAAACTGCCAAGGGGATATAACATTCGCCCTTAGCTATACAAAAAAATAATAAAACATTACAAAACAGATTTATGAAATAGCAGGTTTTGTTTGAATTTCCAATTATGATGTTTGGAATCGCAATATGGTATTTGTTTTTAAGCTTCATTTTTTATTTATTCTTTTTGAGCAATGTTGAACTTGAAAAATTATGATAGAATTTCATTTTTCACATTGTGTTAACTACATGCTTTATAAAGTTTCATTAAAATACTGTACATTTAATACATTTACATTCAAGATCCCCAAGTTATTTGCAATGTTGGTACCAATGTTTGGTTATTACTGTGGTGTATAACATTATGTCAGTCAATGTACATACATATATATATATATATATATATATATATATATATATATACATATGAATGTGTGTACATGTATGTGAATGTATGTATGTATGTACGTATATATTCAATAACATGTATGAACGTCTGATCTGGTTTGGTATTCTGGTTGGATCGATGTCCAGCCTAACATCTGACATGAACAAACCATTTTATCGGTCGATTTTCGTTACCTCGCGTCCGTCATGACGTGCGAACGTCAGCATTTGGAAGAAAAAGATCGGAAGTGTGGATATTCAGTCGGAAATACAGTGGCAGTTCGATGTTCAAGCAATAATGTGTTTCGGAGATTGGAATGTGAACGTGTAGTCGTTGTTGGACCATGAAATCATGAATTTATTGTCGGTGTATGTCGACACATTTGTAATAACTACGGATACTAGTGTACTTATATATATATATATATATATATATATATATATATATATATATATATATATAGATAGATAGATAGATAAACGTTTGGATGCGTTTTATTAGATGGCTATTTTAAAAAGATTTTTGTGTCTAAGATTTTTCAATTCCTAAATAAAGCTTTTTCAAGCTTTCGCTTAGATATTTTCAAGTGGATATTTGAAATTTATATTTGTATCTTAAAATATTCAGTACAACTGCTAAACAATTTTATAAATATTTTACGCTTTAACCCAAGTGATTTTTTTTATTTTGGTATTTTATATTATCGAATAATTAGAATAGGATATTTAATAAATATTTATGGTTCTATTTTTATGTCTATTTGACGTTATTACTTTTATTGATTTTTAACACAAATGAATTTTAATCCCAACACCACAATGGTTACTTTATAACCATTGTGGTGTTGGGGTTAAAATTCATTTGTGTTAAAGTGAATCAGCCACAGTTCCCGAACAACAAATTTTATTGATCTATTGAAATTAAATTAAAGAATAATTCCTTTAAAAAATCTATAAAATAACAATTTATAATAATATTTGTATTTTTTACTAAATTAACTGACTTTAAATTATGTAATATATTGGACAATGTTTGTGAGTAAAAATTAATTAAGGATTTTTTTTTATATTATAATTGGAAATACTATTCGTAGTTAATTGATAGTAATGAAAAATAAAATTTATGAAAAAGTTAATTATTTATTAATAATTATTTTTATTTCTGAAAAAAAAATATAAAACAGTATTGTATTTTTGATTTTAAATAATAATAACGTTCATAGAAATATTGTCTAAATTTTTTATTTTCATGAATTTTTAAATATTTATTAAAATTCTTTTATTGACGAAAAAAATTTTTTTACTATAATATAAAATATATTTCTGCTATTAAAAAGGGTACCTTTACATTTATTATTTTTTAATTGTTTTATTTTATTGAATTGTACTAAAAATGGAAAATTAAATTATTTAAGATTTTAGAAAAATTAAGCTTGAAAATAATCTAAAATAATATTTTGTTTTCTTTCTCTCTTTCTCTTTATATATATATATATATATATTTATATTCTGAGATATACTAGTTTAATGATTTTATTTCTGAAAATGTTTCTATTACACTATATATATATATATATATATTCACTAAAATCAATAAAAATGTTAACTATAGCACATTAAAATAGCAAAGTTTTCATATCATTTAAAGTTTAGTTTCAATAAAAAATCTGCGTATTTACAATTTTTTTAAAAAAGTTGATTTCGAAGCTAAAAGTATCCAACCTATTCAAGATATCAATAGTACACAAGATAACAAACTTTTGTTGTAAGTTACGTTGATTAAGAAAAAAGAAAGAAAATAATAGTTTTTTTGTGTAATATAGAATAGTTTTGAAGTTTGTGATCGGAAAAACAAGTTTTAAACATGCAAAATTGATTAAAAACTTGCTAAGATATTTTTTTAATCGCTGACTTGAACAAAAATTGTTTTTAAATTATTTTAAGAAATAATTTGAAATAATATTGATTTTATTGATAGTAATATTAAAATATTGTATGTATATATATATATATATATATATATATATATATATATATATATATATATATATATATATATATATATATATATATATATATATATATATATATATATATATATATATATATATATATATGTAGATTTGATATACTTACATATATACTTATGTATATATTCAAATTTACATTGGCTTGCGGAAAATTCTATTTCTGTACGAACAATAAGTTTATATGATTGAGGACATCGAAGAAAAGTAGATACGGTACTATAGGGGAGGAATATTTTACCTGACGCCTCCCGCATAACATTTAAGAATCTCACTGACTGCGCTGTTTGCCGTTGTGCAAAGTACTTTTTCTTCTTTTTCCCCCGTACACAAACGCATAACGTTAACGATTATTATCATGGCTGATCCCTAGAGACGATAAGGGAACAATTGCCTAGAGCATTGTATATTTCAACGGAATTATTTTTGCTACTTCGAAAAATGTCATCGCTTACATTTTTCCCTTCATCATTGTATAAATATACACGCGAAAAAATCCGATTTGACGAGTACGTAACGAACTTTGGAATGAAGAAAAATCGTCTCACTTAAATTGAAATCTACATTCGTTTTTGTTCTCTTTTTATATTCTAATATTATTATTTCGATGTAGACCTTTGTGTAACTATCATTGTTTTTCTGTTATTATTTTATCGCTTACTTTTCTTGATTCAAATTGTCTACGTGTTCCAATAAACGTAAGATAATTTAATTTATATTTAAATAAAAATTGTAGGAATAAAATTGATTTCATATATTTTTTTCTCATTTGACTAGAAGTATTATCAAGTAATATGTACTGGAGGTGCATGACTTTTTATTAATAGTTACATATTTTTCATTCCATATGATAAAAGTCATTGGCATTATTTAAATTGTAAAGAATGCGAAATAATAAGTTAATGTTTTATTCATAACAATTAGGTGATAAAAATCGTGCGTATTAAATAGAAGATAATTATTTTATAAATTAGCATATTTAAATTAAAATATTTTATATTAATATAATATAAAATAAATAAAATTTATGATTAGGTTCATCTTCAAGTAGGATGATTTATTTATAAAAATATTTTTCAAATGCAAACAGAAATAATTATAGAAATTAAATAAAAATATATTAGATACATGGTTAAAAAAGAATGTGAATTATTACCCCAATGTATTAAAAAAGTGTTCAATAATTACTTATTCACTCTGTTTATTTATAATAACTATAAGCTTATTGGTATTTCGGTGGAAATTCCATCATTTTTAAAGTGTCGTTTTGTAAAATCTATGTTGAGATAATAATTTATTTGAATGAAAGTAAATTCATCACAATTTCAAAGTAAATAATAAAAATATGTATTTCAGTATTTGTTTTGATTAATACATATTATTAATTTATATTAATAATTTATTATTACGTTTTTCAATCTAGATTTGGAATTAATTGAAATAAGTAAATTTTAATAATTATATACAATAAATTCCATGAAATCCTTTTACGAAATTTTAACATTTTTTTCCTACAATTATTATTGTTGGATTATTATAAAAATTATAATTATTTAAAATTGATCTAACGGATTTTTTTGAGCTAGTTAACATTTTTAAATCGGTTATTTCGTTAGAAATTCGAATATAAATTATTGATTAAATCACTTGATTAGACATATAATATATCATGTATTATTTTTGACTATTCTTCAGTCTCATTTATGCCACTCTATACAAACTTTAATAGATTTTTCTTGTTACATTATCAAATGTACATATTTAATAAATTTTTTTTTGTTATTTATTTATATGATTGAAATAAATAACAAAAAAAATGTTATTAAATATTAAATATGTATTAAATATGTTTTGGCTGTTATATTTCATTTAATGTTTTAAACGTTTTATTGACAAAATTTTAAATATTTTTTTTTCTTTATAACAAATTTAAAAATATTTTATACATAATCCGATTGAAAATTCTTATGAATAATATTTTTTTTTTAAAATAATATACTGAACAATTTTGATTTTTTTACTGAAAGGTTTTATACAATAAAATAATTTTAATTAATTTAAATGACTTTTAAAAAGAAAATTTTTGAAATTAGTAACAGTATGACTTTTTTATAAATGTATATATAAATATATATATATATATATATATATATATATTTGTGTATGTACGTATAAATTTAAAATATAATAATATAATTTAAAAGTTTTAGCAAAATAATTTCTTACTTACAATTTGCTTCAAATACAAAATGGTTCATCATAAAATTCATCTGTAACAAAAAAAAACAACATAAAACAAGTCTTATCTAAAATAGATTTAGTACGCGTAATACTTAAATTTCCACTAAATATAGCACATTGTGGAGTGCAGAAATGGGTTTTTAATGTTATTCGTGGATATATAAATGCACATCTGGGTGGTGTTGGTCTACTGAAGACAATACGTTTTCAGTGAGAACGATAGCATTTGTCTAGATTACAAAACCAACGTGACATTGCTTAAGCCCCTCCCGTACAAAGCAAGTGTGTGTGTCAGTCTATATACTACCATACATATATAGTCAGCCATCGGCTCAGAGAACCGTTAAACTGTATTGAATCATTGACATGTTCCACACACGTGTTCACTCATCTTATGCCAATAGCAAAACCACAAACGGTATATTCAAAACTGTATTAGTGAAATTATTGCACCGGAAAAACTTGATTTATAGAGTATTAAATCGTAATATACAGCTGTACAGAAAGTTCGGATCGTGGCAAGGTTTCAAGCCGTATTATATGTATCAAAAGAAGTTGATGTAATTGGATTTTTTAAGTAATAAATAACTTGGAAATTATTTCAAATTTACATAGCTGTAATCTTTATAATTTCGAGACGAAAACTTTACCAATAAATAATTCATTCAATTTTTTTTTCTGTTCTCCTCTTAGCATCAATTGATTAACTTTTCGTGTCAGCTTATCGATTTGTGCCAAACATAGACCTAATATATTACTTTTTTTTCGGTTCCTTTCTTTTTCGTTTTTTAAGATACCTAATTTTGTAAAATAAAAAATAACTATTATAAAGAATTACAAGTGTAGAAAATAATTTGAATTTCATATACAGTTATTGTTTGTTAAAAAAAGTATGTATACTTAAATTATATATAATAGAAATATATAATGAAAAATATTATGATATTTTATTTTTCAATATCAATGATTAAATTAATTTTATTAATAATTATATAACATTTTTTATTATCCGTTGGATTGTTTTTAATTTAACTGTATTATCATAAATATTTTTCTACTACTTAAATATTTTATAGATTATTATTTTTATTCACATATTTAATTACATAAAATCATATGTATATATAAATATATATATAGGTGTTTTTTGAAACATGATAGAAATTTAAATTGATTTCAATGTTCATTTCTATCACTCTCAACAAACTATCTCTCTCTCATTTCTCCCATTCTCTCACTATATATAGACAGGTAGAGATAAAGAGAGAGAGAGAAAATATTATTGTTCTATTTTTGAAAAACTAAAATTATTAAATATGTTGCAAAATTGTTAAGGTTTAATTCAAAATATTAATTCAATTTTATGTTCTAATAATTTAATATAAAATTCTGAAAATTAATTTGGTATTCTGTATTAATTATTGTATACATCATGTACTGTTTTAATAAAAAAATATAATATAGTATTTTTTAAAATAAATCACAAGATACTTAGAAATATGTAATTTTATATATTTATTTTGAATCTATTTTTATTATTATATATATATATATATATATATATATATATATTATATATAATTACATTGTTTTATATAATGTGATTATTTTCGATAAATTATTAATACTGAATGAAAATATCAAAAAAAATATTATATGCTTTTAAAACATATTTAATAATATATATATATATATATATATATATATATATATATATATATATAACCTATGTGTGTGTGTAGTAGAAATATTATTTTTGACACAAAATTAACATTCATTTAATCATTAATCATTAACTGTAAGTTTTTTTATTGCAAAATATGATAATTGATATCAATTAAAAACTCATTAATGAAAATTGTTGTTCTATGAAAAAATGAAAACGTCAATATTTACCAAGTTTTACAATTAATCATATAACAAAATATGATATAAGCAGTAACTGATTGATATAACTAATTGGAAAACACCGATTGATTGGTAATTATTTTTATTTGCTAAAAGGTAATAATACTTTTTAACAAAAAAATAATAAAAATAATGTGTTTTAATATATAAAAAAATTCACTTTGAATAAATTAACGCGTTCTTATCTTAACGCATTTTTATTTAATAACATTTTATCTGATTGTATTGTATTATATTTTTTAATACTTCATTAATCATATAAAAGAAAATTTTCATAATAAAAGGTATATTGATTTATTAATATCAACAGGTTTTGATGCAAATTTTGTATATATTTTTAAACAATATTTTAAACTCTTTTTTGAAATATTATTTTCTGTAAAAAATATCTTTATTGTAATTTTGATTAAAATAGAACTAAATATAAATAAGCTAATGACTATGACTTTAGAAAATGTGATAATTATTATTTTATAATGTTTTAATTATTATTTGAAAGAATGGATTAATAGAGTAGTAAAATATGTTTTTGTTTAGAATTTTTACTTATCTGTTTTATATCTTTTTATTATTAAAGTAGCAATATATGTTTCTTGTGAACAAATTTAATGGGATTTAAAGAAAAAAAGACATATTAGATACTAAACTTATTTTGTACTATTGATGCCAAATATTTTAAATATAGTTACTTAAAAATAATGGGTTTTACTGAATATATTACATGGTATAAATATTTACCCTAGTATCGATTTTATTTTCACAGGTTGATCGAAAATGTTACAGTATGTAAATATGTATGTATGTGTGTGTGTGTATGTATATATGTATATATATATATATATATATATATATATATATATATAATACGTGTTCTTCCGCATGTATTTGTATTGTTGATTTTACATTTGTAAAGGAAATGTTACAGAAGTAAAATCTGCGTGAAATGCAGCTTAAAAATTCCCCTTTCTGTATACCAATAGAAATTTACATTTCGAAGCTGGAAATTCTTCACTACTAATTAGGGTAATTAACAACAGTGAACACAGTTATCAATCTTTCCCCTAAATCTTTACTAAAACTCGCAACAAACGGATTAGATCTTTCGAAAGAATTTTTTTTTGTCACAAATAATAGATTTACATTTAATGTTTATTAATATATTCATTATATTAAATAATTTAATGTTTTTTTCCATATATATATATATATATATAGTGAAATTGATATAAAAATAATGAAAATAGTGACTATAATCATTGTTATAAAAATATATTCCAACTAAAGTACTTGCATTTTTTGCGTTCCTTATATATAAATATAAAAAATATGATTATCATTCAAGTGATACATATTTTTAAACTGTAATATGTTTTATATATGTTGGTATACATAAAAAATTCATTGTTCAGGTTTCTCGTAAAATTAAAAATATTCATTTCTTTCTTATAGTATTCATAAGAAAAAATGAGATGATAAAAGAGTGTTATCTATTTTTTTCATTCTTTAAAATAGGGAATCACATAAAGAACTTATATACGTCTGAATTTAATATATACTGAAATAAAAAAAGAAACAGATGTAAGCCTGAGAATAGAGAATTTTGTTGGGTGAGTAAACAAAGTGTAACGTAATTATATCTAAAAAATATTTAAATAAGTCAAAGTATTCAGTATATACTCACATATGTATATATATATATATATATATATATATATATATATATATATATATATATATATATATTCATGTATAATCTTTCATCAAAAAGGAAGCATAATAATATTTCACCTATTCAGTAATTCTGAAATGTAATTGTTCAACATAATTAACTTCTTTATGAAATAAAATAAATTGTATTTAATTATTGTAATTTCAGAGTGAAAATTATTTATATAAAGTTCAAAAATAATTTTTAATTTTTATAACTCAATTAGCATATAATTAAAAATGTACATTTACACACACACACAAATAAACATATTTATATATATATATATATATATATATATATATATACGTGTGAGTCTTTCTTTGTGTGTATGTATGTATATTTTTTATTGTTTATGAGAAGGTTATTAAATATTTATTCTTTTTTTCTAAAATGACTAATTACTAATATAAAATTTTATTAGTGTTCAATTATAACTCGTTGTTTATTTTGTTAATTATACGAATTTGGTTGGAAATGTCATCATATTCAGAGCACAGATATGTAAAATTTAATTACATATTTACTACTAATAACCATATAGAAACTGCTAATGAAAAGTATTTTATTTATAAATTAAATCATAACGAAATGAATACTTGTTTTATATTCAATGATTTTTTTATAGAAAATATTGATTTTATTATATTAATAAATACTGCTGAAAAATATTGATATTTTATGTATGCAGATAATAAAAATAATTTTGTAATTTAATTTGAGTTCTTTGTTCAGAAATGAATCATATATTTTTATAAACCAGGGGGTTTCACCCCTTTCTCGCTTTGCTCGTTGACCCCCGTACTTGTTTCTGTTTAACAATGTAAATAAGTTTTGAAAAATAAAACGTTTAGAAATTTGTCAATGCTTTTATGTAGACGATTTTTATTATAGATTGGTAGTTTGATGTACAATCAAATCTAATGTCAATATATAATATTTATTTTATTCAAATATCTGTTCGAAAAGTCTGCTTGAAAATATATATTTTTTCCATTTTTTTTTATTAATTTTAATATTTCATAAAATTTTTATTGATAATTGGTAATTCTTGGGAAATTTTGAAAAAGTTCAGAAACGAAATTTTCACATTACACCAGAGGTGGAGCGCCTTTTTTTAAATAGAAAAATAATCCTATGAGACATTGAGTAAATAATTAAATGTTAAGACATCCAAAAAAAATTTTGTGGAAATTTATTTAAAAACATATGTAACAATCTTTAATTAAAGATATTTGGATTTTTTTTATTTATATTTTTTTTTAATAAAATATTTTTTTTAAAAAATTTACTTTGCTTTCATTTGTATTACTATTAATTATAAATATTTAATTTATCTATTAAATTTAAAATAATTCTTTGAAAGTAGTTATTAAAATCAAATATAATATTAAAAAGCAAAGTACATGTTATGCTTAAAATTTAGCCGTGGGGTAATAACATTTTTAATACAAAATAATCGATTTAAATATTTCATTAGGTGTCCTTGTGCGCGTGAGCGTTTTTTAATAATACGCAATGAAGTAACATATTTTTAATAAATATATTTGTAATTCTAAGAATAATCTATTTTTGTATTCTATTTTTAACTTTCGATTATTCGATAAAAAAGAAAATTATGGAATATTTCAAGGATACGTACCAATAAAAATTTTATACGTTAAAAAATATAAATTGCTTCTTTTTTAATACAGTTTATCAACATATATTAATTATAAAAGTTTTTGCAAGTAAGAAAAGTTTGCAAAAGGTCATTGTAATTTTATATGAGGCATCCATAAATTAATTCCTAGATATTAAGTTGGTTACGAATTGTTTATTCTATTGAAATTGTGACAAAAGTATTATTTTTTTTTCTTTATTTTTGATAATACTTGGTATTTGGTGTAAATACTTTTTATGTGTAAAAATAGGTTGTTTGTGTTTTTGAAATGTTAAGATGTTTAAGAATTCAAATATCGATAATATTTAAGGTAAAATTTAAAATAAATTATTATTTATTTTTTTTCTTTAATTTTTTTAATTGTTATACGTTAAGATTTCTTTTTCTGTCAACTGTACTATTTTCCTTATTCATTTTCGTTTTCCTTATACAACTTCGTTTGATGAGTTAATTGACTGTATATTGTAAAAACATTAAGTCAATAGTTATGGGAAATATTGAGTAGATTTGACTATTCACTGTTAAATTAAATCGTTAATTAAAATGTTAAGAATTTAAATTCATGTTTAAATAAAATTTTAATTTGCATTGAAAATAATTTTGTAAAAACACATGATAAGGATTGTAAATAATAAATTTAATTTTGATATAATAAAAAACTTAATAATTTTCGATTTTAAACTATAGAAATAATTTTTAAATATTAATTACATATTATAAAACAATTATTTGCCTAAACAATTAAATATGATTATATTATTATGAAAATAATTTTCAATACTATCAAAATAATTTTACAAGATATTTAAGTCAATTTATTGATGAATTAACTAAACTGTGTGTTAATTATTGAAGAGTAAGTAGTGAAAAAGGAAAGTCATTCTGGGATATGAAGTTGACAGTACGAATCATTTTAGTTAGTAATTAGAAAATAATTTTAAAGACCGGTTTAGAACAACTTCATAATTATTGTCAAAACCCTTATGACTGTCAAATTTTACTGAAAAAGTTTATCGGTCTGGAAGGTTATGACTTTCGAAGCATGTAAATGAAAAGCTAAGGTAACCACGAATCAGAATGGTCGACCGGATTTAGAGTAGCCGTCTTAACGTTTGTGCCACATACTTTGCTACTGTCACGTATTAGGTATTCATTATATATATATATATATATATATATATATATATATATATATATATATATATATATAATACAGAACAGATATGTATGTACATATAATACTGAATGGAGAGAATGTAGCTGCGCCAGTTCAGAATTATGTGGTCTACTGCCTGAAGCCGAGAGTGTAAGGGTGGATTTAATTTAAAGTATGTTGGTTTCCTGTCAGCGTTCGCTATAGTTTCGTTCTTGTATTTAATCGTGATAAAATACAGTGATATTGTACTATACAATGAGTTAAAAAAGGATTTCAAGGAAATTCTCGTATCAAATATTATTTTTAAATTTACCCATTATGTTAAAACGACATAACAAGTATTACAGAAAAACACAAAAAGGATACAATTAAAATGTACTGGAAGCACGAAATTTTCATCAAATTTTTTATATTATACGTGTATTGTTTTACAATAAAAATGGAAAATTATAAATTGAAGTGTATAAA
>CP092087.1:13205000-13257500 GCA_029203775.1 Neoneuromus ignobilis
TTAAATTAGATGTTGCTTTAGAATATTTGCAATTTAATTGCTAAAAACGTTATATTTTAAAACTGTTCATTTCCCCTCAAAACATTCAATTAATTTAAGTGGCTGGCCTATTACCGCAATTGAATGATAACGCTTCATTAACTTCAGTTTCTGTTTAAAAGAAACTGAAATTGCTGTTGTTGTTTTTTCTTGTTTGTCGCTCGACGATCGTTTCTGCTACCTAGTTACGTTTCTTGAAGTCGAAGATTAAATATTATGAAGTGTGCTTCGTCATGCCACGGTGGCGGCTTCTATTAACTCAAAAGAATTCTAAATAAAATATCATAAATACCGGTTTTGTGTTTCTGCCTCGCTGTGGCTACTGCTTTCTCACCGACTCCAATTAAACGAGCCTAACTGACAGGTTAGTAGCATAATACATGTATTTATCTGACAGAAGAGACAACAGACATGTGACATCCAGTTTAATATATTTTCCTTCGTTCGTAACACGTCATATGCGATATTTTATGTGTGAACAAATTCCCGGTATTTTACTCTGTTTGGAAGATCTGTGTATTAGACTGAAAATTTTAACACGAAAAATGCGAGACGATATCAAAACTTGAGATATATCTTTCAATATAATCAGCGTTGTGTGTAAAGTATCGATGACTGACGGCCGTGATTCTTAGTTTTGTTTTATTTTCAAAATGTGTTATAATTAAGGTACCATTTTAAAAACAAATTACGTTAACCAAAGTAATTTTTTGGATAGTGTTGTATTTTTTATTGTCTTTTATGAAAAATATTTTTAGAAAAATTTTAATTTTTCATTTAATGATGAAATTTTAATTTCATTGAAATTGAAATTTATCATCAACGGAATAATCAGCGATTAAATTAATTAAAAACAATTCCCAAATTATAACCGGTCTTATTTTATATAATTAATTTTAATATATTAACATTTTATTCATTTATTATTTAAAAAAATACAGTTATTGACAAATTAAAAGTTAAAATTGCCATTAATTTTTATGTACATTTTTTTAATATTTTGATCGACTTAAATATTTTCACGTATTAATCAATGTTCGATTTAATTTATTAATATCGATTGAAATTATTTCCGTTCAAATGTGCACATACACATATAGATTTATATACCCATGTTAAGAAAATTAATGTACGTTTCTGATATTTGAGAGCTATAGGAGTACGCATATTATATCTAGTTAATAAACCTTTATAATAAGAACAAAACATACTACAGAAAGTTGTTGGTACGTGCCTGAGTGAAGAAATATATTAAAAAAACAGGGTGGTGCCTGTACGGACACTGATCATGGCATATATTTATTATACGGTTATGTTGTTAACACAAGTCGCTAATCATTACACGAAAGATATATTTAAAATTCATTTTGGGTCGTTAATTTAACGAAAATTAATTAAGAATGTGTATGTAGTATATATATTTTTTTATGTAAAGATTATTTGTGTATGTTATAAATTTGCATACAACATAAATGTCAAATGTATCATAAACTTGATATTTTTTTCTTCTATTCCTTATACGATCACTTAATGTTGTTTTTAATCGTTAAAAAGTCGTAAATTATATATGCATGCAAAATTTTAATGATTTGTTTATTAACTATCCGTAAGATATAAAAATAATATACCAGTTATAATAGTATTTGATTTATTGGGATTATTTTTTTGTTGTTGTGTTTTTATGTACAACAATTTTTATTGTTGTAAATAACAACATTTGAAATGTATATTGCGATATAGTAATTAATTTTTTTGTATAATCTTTACGAAATATGTTATTTTTTATGTTGTTCTAAATATAATGCTTACATTATTGAAATCTTTTGTGTGAATCGATTAAATGAAATTAATTCTAATTTACTTAAATGCATCGTAAATTTTAGTGTTAACAATACATTAAATATTTTTTTTCTATTTTTAAAGAAAAACTGTTATATTTAATTATTTTTATTCCTATAAATCAATGATTTATTATTTTTTAAGACAATCTTCTTTATCTATTTATCAGGTTGTTTGGTATTGATATAATCAATAAATATTTGCATTATTTGAAAATGGTAAAAATGACAAAATTGAATGTAATAAGCAAAGACAAATAATAATTATAAAGATAAATGTGTTAAAATATTTTTTTTATATATCTAAAATCGATGAAATGGATATGGATAAGAAATATAGTAAGAAGTAAAATCAATAGATTTACAAAAATCATTTTGCAATGATGATCAAGAGACAAAAAAGATCCAGGAAGATATTTTATCAAAGATGTAGGAATGATATTGTGAAGTATTGAAGAGATAAATCACGGATAAGAAACAGTAGAAGAATTTAGAGAAAACTTTTGAGAGGATCTAATGACATTTGATGGGGTTTCGTTCAGCAGTGGGCTGTTATGATGATGAAATATATTTAATTCTCTTTTTTAATACAAAATATTTTGTGATTATATTACACTAAATAAATATATAAAACCATTTTAAATTTAATAGATATTTTTTTCTCTGAGTAAAACGAAAATATTTTAATTTCAAAAATGAGACTAGAAAAATATTGTAACATATTTTATTAATACGTTAAAGATGCCTTTAGAAAATATATTAAAATGAACTAGAAAAGTGTTTCGTACATAAAAATAATACAATCACATTTTTATTTTAATTAAAAGTAGCAAAAAAGTACTAATATTATATGAGTTAATTATTTACTATTTACATATCTATCATTTAGAAATATTATAAAAATAAAAATGTTGCTTGCCTCTAATGCCATTTGAATTATTATTTAATTTTAATTAATAAAAATGATTGTTTAAGTATGTAAATTAAATATTATAATTTTTTTGTTGAAATTTATTATTAATTATATTATATTTATATTAAAGATGTCTTATGATACTAATTGTTTTAAATTTCATTTTATTTGTTGTTATAGTATATTTTTGTACATTAATTTAAATAGCATGTTAGAAAAAGTATTTACATATACTCAGAAATTTTGGTGTGTATAAAAAATAGTGATTGTTATTTAAATTCGTTGCTACAATATTTCAATTTAAAATACATAAACAATACACACAATATAATATTTAATATTCTTTGTCATTTTGATAAATATATAGTATTCCTCTCTCTCTCTCTCTATCTATCTATCTATATATATATATATATATATATATATATATATATATATATATATATATATATGATATGTCGACCCAAGTGAGTTTGAAAGATATGTCTAAATAGTTTAGTTTCATTTAGGCTATTCTCTCTTTCTTTCTCTCTCTCTCTCCCTCTTTCTCACTAGATAGATATATATATATATATATATATATATATATATATTTACTATTTAATAAAAAATATCCGTTAAGTTTTTATACAATCTTAAATATTCTACCAATATATAATTCTATTAATATAATCAACAGATATTTTACGTTTATCACGAGGGAATGTTTTCAGTACCATTAAATGGGTTTCAGCGCATCAAAATAAATAACACCTATTGTATATTTTCTTAAAGAAAAAAATGTAATGCATGCGGTTAGTTTATTTACGTAAGTAATTTTAGATTGTGAAAAATTAAATAAGTTGAGCAACAAATAGGTTCTATAAATTTTTGTACAATTTTCGATTATAGCATACATTCTTAAAGAATGGGATTAACGAATGATGTGATACAGACTTTATTGAACTTTTTATGACTTCAAAGATGAACGTTGTAAAATAATTTTAACAAATATTTCTCGATTTAATACAACTAGTTTTATATTTATTCAATTAGATTTATAAATGAATTATTTATTGTGAAGATACCCCAGTAAACAATTTTAATTAAACTTTATTTTATTAAAAAATTTTGCGAGAAAAATGTTATTTTTAATTAAAAAGCATTGAAATTACAAAATTTTTTAAATTGCTTTTATATATGATTTTTATTATAAAATATATGTATAGCATTGATGAATTTCAAATATTGTATATATATATATATATATATATATATATATATATATATATATATATATATATATATAAATATATATATATATACCAAGAGATATCATTATGTAAAAATGTAATTTTAACAGTAAATTAATAAAAAGATTTATATTTCTAAAAAAGATTTGTTTATAAAATAGAAAAACGATCAAAACTGACACACTGGTACATTGGTACGTTTTATGTACAAAGACCATTGACTCTACAAGAAAATGATAATCGTAGTGAGTGCGTTTTTGCCATTGTGCAACACAATGAAACAGGAAACCAACGATAAAATATAATTTAGTTGTCACTAAAACAAAGTTCCAACCAAACATTGTACACGATGACAATATCCTCTTGACACTCGTCGGAAATAGACGCTTTGTATGTATATATATATATATATATATATATATATATATATATATATATTTGCATATTTAAAACGAGTCAGTTTTCAAGGGTATTGCATAAACACAGCATGATATACTGTAAACGTGATACCACGTTCAGAATACCAACTGTTCAATGAATTGACAATTCGCGCACAAGTATTTGTTTTGTTGATGACATTTTTGTCAGGATAAGTGACGGAATGTATATAAAGTCCTTTGTTCCGAACTGAATCACTTGATAGAATTAATGCATTCATTGTTGTTGATTCACTTGATGAACGTGTTTACATTTACACTCGATGTTAAGTGATGTGCTAACTGTTAACGAATTTATTTTCGAATTTTTTAATAATTTTTAAAAAACAGATGAATTTTAAATTTTTTTGATATATATATATATATATATATATATATAATTGTATTTTAATTATAATTTATTATTAAATATTTTTTAACAATTATAGGGAGTAAATTAAAAATTGATATCAAGTTATATTATTGCAAATCAATTAAAAATTAATATCAAGTTATAAAATAATTTATCTACATTTTACAATTTATTTAAAGTAAAAATTTCAAAATCGATTAGTTTTTTAAAAATTGCGATTTTTTAAAAAAATATAAGTAATATATTTTAAACAATTTTATATGTATATATATATATATATATATATATATATAAATATGAACAAAATAGTTTTTTAATGATAAAATAGTTAAAATAATGTTAAAAATTTATCTCTGTTTTTAATCTATTTAAGTGTTTCTATAGTTGAATTCATGTTTAGTTATCTACGAATACAAAGATATTAAATAATTTTATTTCTTTGTGATAATAGTGAGAACTAAATTTCAAAATCATATATTGCACTGAAATATATAATAAACATACATACATACTTACATACTTACATATATATATATATATATATATATATATATATATATATATATATATACATTAACAAACGAGTCATTTTCAAGCTTGATTACGAATAAACAGACATTTTTTACGATGAAATGAAAATCAAATAGTAATAAAAAAGTAGGATAGTAATAATGGTCTGCAGATAGTGTTTGAAGTATATGTTATAAATAAGTGTAGTTTCCAGTTGTATGGAAAATTATTATAACGTTATAAAAAAATATTAAATGTATTTATCAGTAATTTGTACTTTTTTATTACTAGAATTGTTTGTTTTTATACTAGTAAGTACCGTAAGTTAAGGGTATTGAAATGTTTTATGATATTCTAGGACAAAAAGGATTGTATATAGGGTGGCATAAATGAAATTGAAGAATATAATCTATATATATATATATATATATATATATATATATATATATATATATATATATATATATAAAGTAAGATTTTTATAAATAAATAAATATTTAAATAATTAATTACTATTTATTTTGTTACAGATTACGGATATTTCGACAAAAAAGTATGTATTAAATTTTGTAGAATTTTTGTTTATAACGTAATATATATTTATTTCTCCATGTAATTATATAAGAAATATTAGCTTTTTATCTGTTAATATTTATATTAAAAGTTATTTTAAAATTAGAAAAATATAATTTACACACACACACACACACACACACATATATATATATATATATATATATATATATATATGTATGTATGTATGTATGAATATTTATCATAAGTTAAAATACTTGACTAATTTTTTTAAAAAAATATTGGGAATACCAAACAAACTCAATCACTTGAACAGATTTATTTTTTTCTCTTTAATACAATATTAACTACATCATTTGTTTGCTTCAATTTTTATATTCTAATTGTATTCTGAAAGTAAAAAATTGTTTTACACCTTTAAAGTAGAAATAGCATCAACGATAATAATTATCTCATAAAAAACTTACGATTCTTTACCTGCTACCAATTACGCTTTATAATTTTTTAATCAGCACTGGTATAAATAAAACATGTAATTCAATTTCTAATGAAAACCGGTAAATTACTTACAATGAACATTGATGAAATTATTTATTTTGTAATTTAGATTGAGCTGTTTGTATTTGCCTTCATATCACTTCATTACACTTATTATATTATTTACTCATTTATTAATATAAATGGCGATTTTTGATTTTGTTATTTTTAATATACATATATATATATATATATATATATATATATATATATATATATATGCTGGCTCAAATGAGACTGAAGGATAGTAAATGATAGTAAGCAAATAAATGTATGTCTAAACCCTTCATTCAATGAAAAATTATTTCATAAATATTAGAATTTAATTGTGAAATATTATTAGTTTGAAAAAAATTAATTATAATTTTCTTATATCTAGTGTTCAAAATTATGTTTATTATTATATTTTTATAAATAATTTTTAAAAAATAGAAATAATTATTAATTAGAGAAAGTTTTAAAATCAAATGTAATTTTTTATATTAGAGAACTATTTCTTTTGTATTTTTATGTACATTTTATTTTAAATAATATGAACAATGGTTGATCTTACTGTGCTACATATCATTAGGAAATAATAATTTAAAACTTAAAATAATATGTTTCTGTTAATACAATTATTTCCCTTGAGAAAATAGTGTTTTTAGAATAAAATTTTAGTGAATATATAATTATTTTAATGTCTATGTTTGATTGTAATTATATATTTATATTTTTTTTATATAATATAAAAAGGATTTAGTGATTTCTATTATACCCATTGTTCAATCATTGCTATTATAGTTATCTGTTTGTATTAACATTGTTGCAAATATATAAATGTTATATACAATTTGTATGATTATTTTGACAGCTTTCATTTGTATGTGAAATTGTTTTATATTGAATGTGTTTTTATTGAATTTTGTAATTACTGAAATTGAACACAGATAATATTTGTATTTTTGTTATATTCTATTATTTTAGTATTAAACAGTAAATATTTCACTAATTACAAAAATAATTTGTGAAGCGTAAAAATGCAAAGTAATTGACAGAATTGCTAGATGTTGGTTTAAAATATTTCAGTATGATGATTTTTACTTGTCTGGTAAATAATAATGTATCGATTTAGTGAAGCTGAAATTAAATTTTATTAAAAATTTATTGAAGATAAATATACTATTATTGAGTGATTAAATTTCTGAAAGACGGAAAATCGATATTTTAATAATATTCTGGTGTAATAAAAAAGAAAACTTAATATATTTCAAAGATTAATGTTCGAGAATTTATTTACGAAAATAGATTGTGTCTAGACATATTTTATAACTATTTATCTAAAGTTTTATAGATATTTATCTAGACATGTTTTATTGAAAATTAACTATAGTTTATTTTCATCCATCACTCAATTCTACAATAAATCACAAGTTTTGGTTGAAAGTTAAATTGGTATTTTATTTAATTATCTTCTGTATTTTTGTTAATTAAATTAGTTTTTACAAAATATAAAAATGTAAACAGTTTTTTTTTTAATTTAAAAAAAATCTCTTTTCATCTCCTAAATATAAATAAATCAATTTTTACAATAAAAGCACATGAATGATGATAAAAGCTTCAAAAGAAATGTAGTGAACAATTAAAATTATTTAATTATTTTATTCAAATTTAATTACTGTTTCAAAAGGAAAAATTGGAAAATAATTTCCATTATCATTCAATGTTCATTGCTATTTTATATTTGGACATTAATGCTACGTTAGAAAGATTTTATACTTGGAAAACTAAATTTTCAATGCTGTGTTATATAACTAATACGAAGTAATTAAGAGCTATTGAAAAAATTATAGTTATAATGTTTAGATTTAATTAATATAAATATGAAAATATTAATTGAGATTGACAGTACAGATATTTTTTTTGAATGAAAAAAAATAATACTTTAAATACAAATGTTTGTTATTAATTTTATAATTTTTATAATTTAGGTTATTATGTACTATTTAGAAGAGCTATTTCAATTAGTTAAATTTTATCTATAATAAAAAAAAACTTTATATATATATATATATATATATGAAATCAACCTTTTTATCCATTTCTGGATGCCTTTCTCTTCCAGTCAATTTTGACTAATTTTCTTATATAGACGGATTTTAAGCGTGATAGAACTTCAAATTGAATTCCTATCAAAAGTTCTATCTAATTTAAGAAGCATATTTATATATATATATATATATATATATATATATATATATATATACATGTGTGTGTATGTATATATGAAGGTATGATAAATGTGTGTTTTTTAGGTTAGATAAAATTTTTGATGTGGATTTAATTTAAAGTTCTATCATATTTCAAAAAACACCTATATTTCTGTTAAATTTGTCCATGGGTCTCTTTTTAGGTCTTCATGTATATAATTTAGAGAGGCTATTTTTTATTTTTATGCAAAAATAATGTTCAACAATTTAGAGTTATTCAATTTCCATTAAATAATACATTGTTAAATTAAATAAAAATATATATTCCTTTTTATTACTATAAAATAATTTTATATTAAGTGTTATAGAAAAACGTTAAACTCGTGAACTTGATTTAAAGAAAACTTGTATTGAATTAAATCGAAAAGGAACAAAAAACATAAAAACAATTTATTAAATAATACAAAATCGATCTGAAATAAATAGTTATTATTGTATGTATCACAAAAAAGATCTATTTCAGTTTATGTATCATACGTTTCTTTATTTACAGTGATAGAAAAAAAAATGATTCTGCACAGGTCAATCTCTGATGCTATTATTTATATCACTCCGATATATTGAACAGTTATTTAAATGTTGCCCCTGTGTGTATGTATTGTAAAGGTAAGCTAGCAATTGTTGCGATCCAATCAATATCGCGGTGGATGTGGTCTACCAATGATAGTTTGTTCGAACAATAATAATTCGTTTATTATTGCTGGCGTGTACCTTTCAGACAGCGGTTGAAAACCGCGGTAGAATTGACGAAAAAAACATCGATAATCTCGGTGTACTGAACTGCAACGACATTATATAAAATTGAACGTAATTTTAGAGATATTTCCATTTATTTAATGCTACTGTTTATACATATATTTATTGTTGATGTTGCTGTCATGTGTTAAAATATAATAAATTAAAAAAGAACCATTAGTGTAGTTAACTTATGTATTATATGTATATATATATATATATATATATATATATATTGGGGAATTAAATTATTTATTTATTTATTATAATGCCATATTGTTTTAGTAACATTAGGTATAATCACTCATCCTCAACATTATAAAATTTTATAAGACTGTTCAATAATCACTTTTTATTCACTTTATTTGGTTAAAAGCTGATGCACATTTTAGCGTATTGTCATAGTGCTTTATTATAAATTCATTTTATCTCTGCAATGGATTATCAATTCTAAAATCTAGATTTTATAATGCACCATTCTGATGATGATGGATGGCAATTGAAGTGTGTATGAGTTTTTAAGTTAATAAAATAACAATAAGTGATTATTAAAAACTTTTATAAAATATTGTGTTGGAGATAAATGTTTCAATTGTAATAAAGTAAATTTGCTACAATGTTAAATATAGTAATATAAATTTTATTATTTTGTAATTATATCGTCTATATAATCCAACTTTTTATACCCAGACATAAATGCATTTTTGAATTTATAAAAATTTAAAGTAAGGTATTTTTAAGAAATATCAGATTATTGACAAAAAATGAATTTTATATATTTTTATAAAGAAAAAATACTGATAGAATTGTTTTATGTTAATTTAAACATTGATAATATGTATATAATTAGACTAGATTTCTAAATTATAAATTAAATTTGATTTATTCTAAATATATATTTATTGTATATATTTTTTACTCATAAATATGTATAGCTTTGATTGTTGCACGGAAAAAATCAAATTAACATCTTTATAAATGTGTATATTGTACAGAAAACGTGCTTGCGTGTATTACAATGAATACATGCATATATTGTAACATCAATATATTATTTTGAACAAATATTACATTTTTTAGGCGTACGTGTATCTGTTTGGAATTTATATCATTTTATCGTTTTCTTATAGAGGTAATGGACAGGAATGATAAAGGTAAAGAATTTTTATGGGGTGTATAAATCATCACTGAGTTTTCACCTAAATACATTTATATACGTATACACACATACATATACACCAATATTTACATATATATATATATATATATATATATATATATATATATATATATATATATAATGTAAATAGACATTAATCAATGACTCAAATAATAAATGAGCTAATTAGTTGAATAAATTTAATAATTTAAATTTTGAATAAAAAGCTTTACAAATGAATTAATTTTTGGTAATCGCATTAGGAAAAATATTTAGCTATTTTTAGTCAAAATCATAGCTAAATTTCACTAATTTTATGTGTATTATTTTAAAAATAATATTACATATATTTATAGTAAATTATTTCACTGATAGATAATTCTTTTGCAATTATTTATCATATATTTTATGTATTTTTTTTGTTAGATGAAAATACAAGAGAAAAAAAAACGGTTTATAAAACAACCCTCAAAAATGTTAAATTTTTGTAGTTTAAAACTTTTCCATCGTTTGTTCGATGGTGTACATATCTTTTATTGAAATTTCTATTTTTCTGAGTATCTATTCAAAGATTTAAACAAACTAGTGTCACAAAATGTTTTATAATATATATATATATACATACAATCATTATAAATGTTTTTTCATTCACTGCTGAAGAAGAGTCTCTTTTAAAATTTTCCACTTCGACCGATCCAATGTCTCTTTTCTCTATACTATCTATCCATAATTCTCTTTTTGGGTCGTCTTATATACCTAGATTTTCAATTAATAACCTCCCTTGTTCATCAGTGGTTCTCTCTTCTTGTTATATTATTGACTCATTTCTATTTTAAACTTATCACTTTTGTTATACCATTCATAACTTTTGTTTTTGTTCCAAGCCACTCAGTTCTCTTTCTATTTTTTCTTGTTATTCCTAAAATACATCTTTCTATGTTTCTTCATGTTATCTGAAGTCAGTGAATTAATCTGATATTTGAGACCCCTATTTCATTGCTATAGGTGAAAACAGGTAGGAAGCATTGATCAAAAACTTTTTTTTAAACATAGAGAAATATCTGACTTCATAAAATGCAAATTTCTTTCGAACTGACGCCACCCATTTTTATTCTTCTGTTTACTTCACCTGTAGTTATTATATATACATATATATATATATATATATATATATATATATATATATATATATATATATATATATCGTTGATATAAAAAGGTAAAAAGTAAAAATATTTCATAGCAAATAATTTGTTAATATTTAATAATTTAATCATTCTTAATATAAGATACTATTAAAAGTAATGCTAATCTCAAATAATATATAAGTGAAATATTTTTTTTTGATAATTCTGGATGAACAATATTCAGTAGATCTTTTATTAATGGTCAGTGGTATCTTTTATTTATTTTCAAATAGGTATTTTATACTTCGCGTATCTATAAATCATTCGTACCATAGAATGAACGTACAAACAGAATAATAATAATGATAATAATGAAATGTTAACAAGCAGCTAAAAAAACAAACCACGTCGGTAATAAGTACATAATATATATATATTCTTCTGTTGAAAAAATAATCACGCCCCGTTTATGCCGAGATAGAAAAACATACAAAAGACACCTGGCCCAAGAAGATGGCGAAGTGTGTCCACATCGACGAGGTAAGTATAAAGTCGTAAAGGTATAATACCCAGTGCAAACACAGCCCCCAGCTCGGTGGAAATTGAAACCGGGATTATCCTCTCTCGGCGGTTAGTTCAACCCTAAAAGAGAAACGCTCACAGGCAACTGTTGAAATATTTGTATTGTGGTGGAACTGAAGCAAGCGCAAACGACACAAATAGCTCGAACCTACCTGCCTACCTATATACAAGACAGAAAGTATCGCACGGCCGATGTTTGACCCATTACACATGCCTACCCGAGAGTCGAACGTGATCTCACAAACGAAATGGAAACCAGGATTAGCTTTTGTATGGCGCGCGATCCAGGTGCATTGTACCGAAGAATATATATATATATATATATATATATATATATATATATATATATATATATATATATATATGGCATGTGTATGTATGTGTGTGGTGCAGATGCGAATGAAATTATATGTAAACTTCAAAAGCAACGTTTAATCAACTATTTTTCAAATGTAAATTTAAACATTTTCACGAAAACAACATATGTGTATCGCACGTTTAAATTTTAACATTATTTCAATAGAAATATATACATAGCTCACAAATATACATATATATATATATATATATATATATATATATATATATATATATATATATATATATACATATACGAATTTTATATTAGTAAAAAGTATATTTGTTTTAAAAATGAAATTGAAATTTTATTAATAAAAAATATTGCATTTTTATAAGTATATTAATAAATACTGTAGAATAAATAACTAAAATAATTTAATTTTTGCAAAAAGTCTTAAAAAAATATTATTACTTTTTAAATATTTTTTTTAAAAAAAATTGTATTATACAAGTTTTTTTACTGAACATTTATTTTTCTTTTAAAATGATGAAATTCATTTTTGAAATATTTTTTTTGTATCACGGAGTTTTGACCTCTACTCGTTTTACTCTTAAACTCCCGAATTTACTTCTATTTAACAATGTAAATAAATTATGAAAAATGAAATGTTCAGAAAACTATGTTAATGCTTCTGTGTAGAAAAAAAATCATTAATTTTTTAAAAAATATTTATTGTAAGGAATTGAAATCTAAACATTTTTATATAGCCTGAGATAAATAAAATAATCTACTCTTTTTTGATTTAATTAGCTGGTGATTTGAATTCATTTCTTTTAATATTTTATAGCTATGTCACTAACAGAACTGGATTTATTTATCCTGTTGATTATTTATTATATTTATAGCGTTAAAAATGAAATAACTCTTAGATTAAAGATTAACTTTTTAAATTAAATTTTAAATTCAATTAGTTTGTTTAGAAATTAAAGTACATTTTTCTTTATGATCACAGAACGAATTTTATATAAATGAAGTTTTATGATTTATATTTCTTCAACTGAATGAATTTAAGTTTTAAAATAATTTATTGAATCATATATATATATATATATATATATATATATATATATATATATATATAAATATTTATATATTGATAAAATACCAGATAAAATAATATTAATAACATTTCCGAAATGTAATGTAATGTGTAAATGTAATTTTTTTATATCTATTGAAAATTGAATTTTATTCTATATATCTCAGACGTATTCATCTAAAAGACGTATTTTTTATTCCCTTCAATCATATGATTGTTGGATTTTCGGACATAAAGATTTTCTTCGAAGCGGAGACATCAGTTTTACGCTCAACCTGAAACTACAATTTTCGAACCACGAAAATATTATCTATAAAAAATCAAATGTCGTAGTCGAGCATTATATCTGTGATGTTCAATTTAACTTTCCTATATATAAAAAAATAGGTGATAAATTCCAATATATTTTTAAAAATTAAAAATACTTTTATACTTGTATATTTTTTAACCTTTTTATTTATTTATACACAGTCATGTATTATATATATATATATATATATATATATATATATATATATATATATACAATTTTTTTTATTATATTTGTGAATTGAAAAGTTTAAGAAAAATTAAAGTATATTTAAAGTAAAATAAACTTTATGATGAATTATATATATTTTGTATATTGTTACACATTTACATTTCTTGAAATAAATTTATTTTATATTATATATTTATAATATACAAAAATAATAACCGAACTAAAAAAAATATTTTTATAACTTCATTTCATTTTTTTAAAATTATTTATTCGTTCATATTTAAAATGATATCGTATTGATTTTTTTAAAAAAATATTAGATAATTTTTATACTAATTTTTTTCATTATAGACTAAATTATTTCTTTTGTAGAATATGTAACAATGTATATTAAATTTTAATTTCGAAAGCAATAATAATCTAGTGATAATTGTAAAAGACTAGTAGTTATAATACTTTTAAAAAAATATTTGATATTCTGTGTGCATAATGAAATTTAGTTTTAAATATTATATTTTGAATTAAAAAATAATCATTATGTATTGTATTAAATAGAATGCAAATAAATTTGAATATATTTTTTTAAAAAAATATATCAGTTAAATTTATTTTCAATATTTATCCTTTTAATCTAATTTTCTTTTTTAGTACAGTTAAACCAATTAAATATTTGTAATTTCTCAAGAGAAATTTTGTAACGTTTAAAATTATAATATCGGACATCTAGTAATTATATTTTAATTTAATATACGTTAAAATTGATAAAGAGATATCTGTTTGTTTAAATAATTCATATCTTTAGTATCATCAAATATCTCTGTCCTTTTAAATACATGATGTCGATTATGTTCATACGTGTATATGAATGTATATAATATATATATATATATATATATATATATATATATATATATATATATTTTTGTCTGTATGTATATATATATATATATATATATATATATATATATATATATTTAAGGGTGTGTATATATAGTCAAATCCATGATAATATCGTTCCACAAAATACTTAACGCCCGAACCGAGACCGCTAAGAATTTGTGCTTTTCATCAAAAGCGAATTGAATTGTGTGTCGAACACAAAATTCAATTCTCTTTGACGTATTGCTTGCCAACGAACGCGACCGATAATGTAGGGTGAATATGGTCTACGTTGGTGCTTGTGTGTGAAGTGGCTATTTAGATATTCTTTGTAAACGACAAAATGATCGAACACGTCTCACGAACAAGGGACGGACAGCACAATGCGCGTACCGGAAGCAGCCCGGCTCGGTTGCTCGGGATCAATATGACGACGCTTTTAGAAACGTCACAACATATCGCGTAACTCATTACCGGATCGTGTCACTGCAAACAAGGATAATCTGCGTGAACGTTGAATGAAAGCCTCTCGTCTCGGCTCTTTTCCCACGTTTATCCGCGAAAACGAATACGAAACACATCAATACTAGCCGATTTGTGTTTTTGATATTCATGTAGAATGGACAGATTTCGTTCTGTCGTGTATTTTGAATCGTCAAAGATGTATATACATACATATGTTTTTTTTTAAAAAAAATCAGAATCATTTAAATGAAATTTATTTAATTGCTTTTATATCGGCATACTTTCAGCTTCAATCAAAATGTATTCAGATATTTTAATTATATAAGAACAATTTTAATTCAAAAATTAATTAATTGCTTTCAAAAATCTCTTTTGAATGAAAAGTATTTAACTTCGGAGAATTTTTAGTATTTTTTAATGATTATTTTTTCAATTTTAACATATAATATATTTTTAATGAATTAGAATAGTTGATAAATATAAAATCGGAGTTAAATATGCTTGGAATCTAATGTATTTTTTATTAAAAAATAACTAATCCCAAACTATTTTTGATATTTTAATAATTCAAGTATATAATATTTTTACACCTTTTTAAATATTCTTATAAAATAAACTATTTCTATTCTTGTATTTCTATCTTACATAATTTTGTTATAATATTAGTGAACTATATTGTTAATATTTTAACAAAAAATACTGAAATTTATATACATACATCTAAAAGTTTAAAAAGTTCAATTACATTTATTAACGAAAGTAATTATTTCTTTATTACCAAAAAGTTATTTGTAATAAAAACTTGAAATTTAATTATAATATTCAACTTTTAAAATTAAACGACTATTATTTTTTTATTCCAACATTCTTCATTAAAATATCAAAGTATTTTAAGAGTTTTTGTATATTTAAAAAAAAATATATAAGAAAATAATTATGATATATATTTTTTTTCTAACTATAGTTTTTATTTTAAAAGTTCTTAATGCAGACATTTTTTTTTGAATACCTGGATAATTTTTGTTCATAAATTTGAAAAATAAAAGATCATATAATATATAATCAAGAGTAAGTTTACACTTAATCATGAATTTAAATTTTTAACTGAAGTTTTAGCATGATGTAGTTTTCTTTAAAATTATTGTCGTAATAATTTAATGATATATAGTATTTTATATACATTGGTGGTTAAATTATTAATAAAGAAAGTTAATTAAAATTAACTTTTCTTAAATTATAAACTTATTGAATGGGATTTGATTAAATATCTACTACTACTATTCACTAACTTTTTAAGGATAAATAAAAATAAGTGTTATTTTTAGAGAGGTAATATTGATAAGAAATTCAATCATTTTCTTATCAATATTACCTCTGACTTAATCAGTGATTAAGTCAGTTTATGAAAAGATGCCTTGAAAGTGTTTAATGTTGAATATTGAAGTAATTATCAAAATAAAAATAATTTTTTATAATGCATTATTACTATTATACATATATTTAATGATATAGATTAATTGATTTTATTATTTATATATATATATATATATATATATATATATATATATATATAAATGTACACATGTATACAAATGTACTGCAAATATTTTTCTGATGTTTTATGTTAATGTTGTTTTCCAAATGATATAGTTTCCTTCATATAGGCTTGAAGGCATACCAATCATTTCCATTATCAAATTAATTAAATATTCTGCTATTCTCAATTTTAAATGTATCCCTTGTTGATACTAGGGGAGTTTTGTATACAAAATATACATTTGCATGTACACCATTTATCAGTACAATATAAATGCAAATAATAATATATTAGTAAAGTATGTATATTTATTGTCATGTTTAGCTTCGTAAATAATTAATTTTCAAAAATAGCTAATGATTTATTATTGATACTTTTAATGAAAAATGAATTTTTAGAAAATATTACTGTTAAGGATATTAAAAAGTTGAAAATGTTAAAATTTTACATTTTTCTCATGATATTATCTATGTACATGATTCTAATAAAATTTACACCTACACACACATGCACGCACACACACACACACGAATATACATGTGTGTGTGTTTGTATGTGAATATACCGTTTATAAAATCGATGTATTATTTAAATATGAAGTCATAAATTAGACTTTTTTTAAAGGTTTAAACATTGACTGTAAAAAAAGATCTCGAAACACGCTTACGTAGAAAAATGTTCCATATTTTTTTGCAATGTGAAAAGCACATTTCAAGAATCTTAAATTCTCGCCATCATATATAGCTGCTCATTTATAACAGGCATTCTAGGGAATAAAATTTTATAGCGTTGGTAACAGCAATAATATGGTGCATCGCAAATGTTCTTAAGTTGTGGATGAATTGTCGTCATTTTCTCTCGAAACGTAAACAGACTGATACAAAATGCAAATAATATTCATGCATTTCCGAGTGACATGTTGGCAGTTTCTTTAGATGTTATGAACTAGGGTTGTTATCGAATTGGAATGCAGTAGTAACGTAATATATATATATATATATATATATATATGCATAGATAAGTATATATACATACATGTATTATATACATATACTTTATGAGAATAGTTTTCTGTTGTAACAGGTGCACGTGTATATTCACTTTAGATTCGTGTTTTTGTTTTACTGTTATTGAAATTCAACCGTTTCTATATTAAATATGTTTATATCGTTTGATATTTGCATGAAAATAAATGTTAGATATTTTTGTTACCATGCTGATATGATAAACTGTGTTCATACTTTCCTAGTTTCGATTCTATTTTTATACAATTCTAATTCAGAAACAAGTTAAAACTGACATTTTGATTACGATTTTTTTTTAAATAACTAACTTTCTAAATAAATAAGTAATTAAAAATACAATTACTTAATTATTAATATACAAACACGTTTCATAATGAATGTAGTTCCTATAAAAAGAATAAATTGTAAAAGATTTAATTTATACTGTACAATTTAAACTCTATACGCGATATAACATAACAGTATTGTATTTTTAAGTGCAGATGCATTTTAATAACGTTCACAGGTAAATATTGAACAATGTGTATTGAATAATGTATGATTGGATAGGAAATTAAACATGGATTATATACAGATTATATCGCAAAAGATTTCTATAGAAAGCATGTTTTTATTGTGTTCCAATTTACTCATACTATACATACAAATACCTGTATTTATAAGTACACACATACACACACACACACACACACACACACACACACACACACACACACATATATATATATATATATATATATAATGATTGAAATTAATAATTATTTTTTAATTTTCAATTATTAATCAATTAATTTGTATTTTATTTTTGTTTTGAAAAGTCATATAATGGTTCATTTTTTTTAAATACTGTTTTAATATTAATACTATTTAGTATTCTACTGAAAATCTATTTTTTAAAAGAATTTCTTTATTTTATATATTTTAACTTGCATATAGAGTTATTCAATTACTACTTCAGAAGTTTAAATAGAAATAAAAAAAAGTTTTTAATGAATTATTTATTTTTTAAGCATATTCTATGGCATTAATGATAGAACACACTTTTACTTATATGACCACCATGACTTTTCTTGACATAGTGCAGTTGTTTAGTCCAATTTTTAATCACTCTTTCACATAATTATGGTCCAATTTCATGAATTATACGTTCAATGTTTTTTTAATGCTTCTGATGTTTGTGGTTTATCAGTATAAATCAACGATTCCACATAACTCCACAAAAAATAATTTAATGAAGTTTGATTACATGATCATGAAATAATGGACTCATTAAACTTTTGTTTCAATAAGTTTTTTGAAGTTTTTATAATTTCCAAGCGTTGTTGAAATGTTAAACGTTCTATGATAATTTTCCAAACTATACTGAGTTGAAATGTCAAAATGAATTTAAAAAATTCAAACATTGGCTGCCACCAATTTACAAAGTTTTGACATTCTTATTGGAGAACTCTATATAATTATTTATGTAAATTATAATTATTTATCTTATAAATTTCTTTATCGTATTTAATTTCACTAGTATTTATAAATATTTTTTATATTTTTATTTTTAGAATGAAAGAAATATTTTTAATTTAACAGAAATGAGGTTAAATTATTGAAACCGTAATGTTAACTAAAGTTTAATTTATTTAAGTCAATATATTAATTACTTATTATGGTGTTTAGTGATATTTACCAATATATCAATATAACATAATTTATTATGAAAATAATGCTAATGGTTTAACATTATTTATTTTTATTTAACTATCTTAGATGCAAAATCGTTATTAAAGATAAATATGTTTAAATTTCCTATAAATAAAATAATACGAAAATATTTTTAAGGGATATTTTATAAATCCTTTTTGTATATAAAATTTATATAAATGTAGCATTCAGGTAGAAAATGAAAGTTCGAAGGAATTTTATATTGTAAAGTATATATCCATAAAATGTAATTTTTAATACCTTCATAAATATAAAAGTATTTATTTGCAAAAAATATTTCTCTCTCTCTCTCTTTCTATATATATATATATATATATATATATATATATATATATATATGTACAAATATTAATTTTTGTTGCTAGTTGTAGTCATTTACGTTTACACATGTTCCAATATTGTAACAGTAAATCCTTTTGTGTGATATTCGTATCGCGTTATCGCGTATATAATAATTATATACAAGGATAAAGCCATATTATAAAATAAACAACCCTGTATTACATAAGATAACAATTCTCAGAAAGCGCGTGTTATATAGATAAGATCAATTACAACTTTATAATACAATATCATCAATTCAAATCTCACTTGCGTACCATTTTATTATTAATCCAGAAATAGATTGTTTTACCTAAAGAAAATATTTGATTATTCATTTTCAAACATATTTATACAGACGAATATGTATAAATAATATATACGAATGACTTAAAGTAATATATAGAGAGATTAAGGGATGCGTGACTAATATGAGAAATTTTCAATCGTGTTTATATACATATACATATATATATATATATATATATATATATATATATATATATATAAATCAATTATGACACAGTCAACCGGAATGCAACAACAAAACAAACTACAAACTCGATATAAAAAATGACAGCAAATATAAATTGTCGTCATACAGCTCCCGCAACAATCAACATAGGACGAAGGAAAGACATTTTTGAAAAATGGAAACCATCATTAATTCCTGATTGTAGCAGGCTGGTCCACGGCGTGTTGTTCGTCGTACGCCCGTTACTTCCACACGGCGCTAGTGGCGGCGGCATTTCTGCACTTGACTTACGTCATAAATTTATCCGCTGCCATGGTTCTTGTTCTCGCTGGTGTACGACGGCAGCGACTGAGAAAACTTTGGACGCGAAGCAGCCAACAACCACAATACGAATTACAATGTTGACAGCACATCCATTTTGTGCAAAGTAGTGTGCGGTACGTATACGTCGACGGGAAGCGACGACGCGCCATACCCAAACAACAACAACTTCATGGCTGAATAGACAGATCCCGTGCGAGGTGGGAAAAGTAAAATAAGATCTCCCGCGCGTTTAAAATGTTATTTTTGTAATTTGTCATTATATAAAACGTTATTAACGTCAGTTGCGTTTATATTTCACGTTTATATTTCCAGATATGGTCATATAAAATATAGAATACAAAACATAAGATTTAGTTTATATTCAATAGTATTAATTCGATACTAAATCAATAAAAAATAGAAGTTGATTACTAATTTTCGTATGGAAGAATTAACAATCTTAAAAAACATACTAATTTAATATTTGTAAAAATATATTTAACAATGTTTCTATTTTCTTTACTTTATACAAATAATAAAAAATAATATCTGTAGTGCAAATTTTTTGTTCTTGTTTTGTAAGTTTAATTCTCAAATACTATTTAGTCTGTAATAGAAACAATTAAACTGTTTATATACATGTACATATAATCTAGGTACACATATTATAATGTGAAATAGGAGTGCATGTACATGAAAAAATTATATATATTATCATCATAATCGTCGTATCAGTTTACATCAACCTACTGTTGGAATAAAGCTTCAATTAATGTTACTATTCACTGATGTTTGGTCATATTCACCACACTAATCAGAAGGGTTGGTGAGAATTTTTTTATTCAAGGTTTACCCCTTAGGTAATTTACTTGCACTAAAGCTAAAGAGTGCTTGCCCTATATTTTTGATAGGGGATCGAATGCACTTCTCTCGTATACCAGGCAGCGATGAGCCATTAAAACAACGGTTGATATTGTATATACATATACAAAATTAAGATATAAGAGATTATATTTCTGCTACATATTCATATAAATCATAGATATACTGAAAACTAACTTTTTTACTTTAAAATTCAGAAATTTTATCATACTTAGCTGACATTCAAAAAAGTTACTGAGTTATTTGAAATGTCTTCAGAGTTATTTTTCATATTTACAACTTTAAAAGTATTTAAATAAACTACTATAAGTAGTTCGAGACTACGTTTCTAGAACTAAAAGGACTATCATGTAGAGAAAGATGATATATTTTAAAATTTATCTTCTTTATTTTATCAGTGAATAATAGAAGAAAAATTAATAGTTTTAAATTTGTAAAAATCAATAAGTACTTTAAAAAATATCTTACTGTTTTTTTTTTAGATTATATTAATGCATTTTTTTTATTTTTATTAGTAAATAGTAAATTTTGTTATTATTCTAAGAAGTTATTTTAATAAAAAATATTTTTTTATTAATTTCATTCATTTTATCTTACTTACGGTTTTGAATTAATTGCAATCTAATGTGTACTGTCAAAATAATGTAATACTTGAAAAAATATCAATTTGTAAAATTAAAAATAAATATTTCATAAATTCATCAAGAAAAAACTATCTGGCATTTCGTGTCATAACTAGAGAATATTACAATTTATAATCTACATATTAGATTTTTTTTATAAGTGAATAAAATATTTTTTGAAATTCACTCACTTTTCATTAATTAATCATTACGATTTAATTTTTTAAAAAATATCTCAATCAATTTATTTATGGAATATATTTTTTAAATCAATTATCATTGGAATATATTGAAGTTAATAAATTATATGAATTTTTAAATTATCATTAGTATATTAACTGTTTTTTCCAGTCTTGTTAAACTTCTTAAAATTACTTTAATAACTGTTTATTTACTTTATCATAAAACCACAGTACAATCTTGTAATATGAAGACGATTTATTTCCAAGAAGTTGCATGATTAAATTGTAACATAAACAAGTACAAATGTGCTGAAATATATGTGTTCTGTTGTAATACTCGAGTAATTTGACACAAAACTGTAAATATATGTATGGAACTTTATTAATCGTTATATATGACTAAAACTGTATGTTTTCATGTTTAAAAAAAATTAATTTAATTTGATAGTATATTTTTATTCATTAATTATTAAACAGGAATAAATTTACTGTAAAAAAGATTTGATAAATCACTGGTTTTATACTTAAAAATTAATAAGAGATTTAAAAAATATTATTTTATAGAAATTCTTGTTAATGAATTATGCTTCAGTTTTATTTTAAATAAATATAAGTTTGTTAAACAGTTAAGATCTGTATTGATATATAATTATTATTTTTGAATAATAATTATAATTTAATCTGAAAAATGATTATTTTAAAATAATTTTATATTAAAATTTGTAAATAGATTTTAATTTCGATAATATATTTATATAGAAATATTTATTTAATAGTAAATAACTAAAATATTGAATGCGTTTTAGAAATAAAAATTTTTGAGAAAAGATTTTAAATTTTTAATGAAAATTTAAAATATGTTATATAAATTAATAAGTAATTACATATATATATATATATATATATATATATATATATATATAAAAGAAAAAACTTATTTGATCTGTTTAGTTATTTGCTTTTAAAATATAAATATTTTAAAATTTAATCGTTCGTATTGAAGTTTTATAAATACAAAATTTATAGTGAATTGTATATTAAAATAAAATCCTAACTTCGAATTATTAAACATATTCTACTTTTCAATGTTCATGGAAAGTTGAAAACTAGAGTATACATTCGGAAGTCGCCGAGTTTGACGCGTTTCTATTGATGCTTTGATATTTCATATTTTTAAAATGATTCTACTCTTGAAAGGACAGTTACATTTTTCTTTCTTTTTTATATGTTTCAATTTTTATCTCATACTTCAGATCTAAATTCGTGAAGACAAAGTTTTCTCTTGATTTACGATGTTACATTCTGATTATATTCTTTGTTAAAGTATCGAATGAGTTCTACTTGTATTTTCTGTTGTAAAACATAACTTTTTCGACATCGTTCTTTGTCAAAATCGATGTCAATATAAATCAAGAGTGAATAGATGAGAGATAATTTTTATTATACTAACGCATATAGACCATATATATATATATATATATATATATATATATATATATAAATGTGAATGTGTATGTAATTGCGAAATGGTTTGGAATCTCGTACTAAATATCCACAACTGAAGCTTGTAAACGAATTTACAATAGTTATTTAATGTAAAAATATTCATGGTACGATTATGTAACATTATTTATTGTCGGATTTTCAAATCAGAATTTGTTAACTATTACAGTGTTGGCGGTAGTGTATGTTAATATATTCGAACGTACAAGAGGACTTTAATAAACAGCACCGATAAACGAAAGAAAAAAGTAATAAAACCGTCGGTACAAAAACTAAATTGTTGTTTTAATTACAAATTATTTTCATAAAGTATGTAGTCAATTTGGGCGTTATCTTTGTTGAAGCATAAAAAAGGTGTTATACATTGCGGTAGAATTTGATAAGGAAATATACATTTTTTGCAATATTGATTTTTTTGAATTATTGTAAGCTTATTCAAATTTTAAATTTTAATTGGACTTTTGAAGAACATAAAGAATTTATCTAGTTACTAAGTATAAAAAATTAATATATATTTATAATAATATTTAAAGATCTAAATGAATTATTAATAATTATTAATTTATTTTATTATTTTGTAATGACAAATTATACATTATATAATTTTTAAAAATATTAAATAAAGGTGTAGATTTATGAGAAGTTTTAATAATTTATATTTTGAAAATATTTTTACATATAAATTTTGTTTGGTTGAAATTAATAACTGAATATCGTTAATGAAAAAAATACAGAAAAAAAGTTCATAAATGTATTATTTCTTTTTTATATATATTTATTTATTTTTCCTAATAAATCTTTGTAACATGTGAAATTATGAAAAAATATTGTAAAATTAATTCAATGAAATCTAAGAATGACATTAAACTTAATATTATATTCCAAAGTACGAAATAGAAATTATACTTATTTTTTACAATTTTTATTTTATTTAATAATTATTTTTTAAATTCCACATAAAAAATAGATAAAAATTTAAGAACAATTCAAAGAAATCACTATTATTCTAATAAACGTTCTCAGCTATGAAAAATAAATATTATAATTTATTTCTATACCAAATAAAAATATTTGAAAATTTGATTTTTTAAAAAAGTAAAAATAATTATTGTAATAAAAATAATGAGTCAAAAGTTATCGTGAAAATAAACATTGAGAATGATTTAAAAATAATTTAACGCACTCGAACGTTTTAAAAAAATAAAATGAGACCACCCCTCGTCAATATCATCAATAAAAATGTTTATTTAATGCCTTCCGTTGACTGGAAGCACATCTGTAGTTCACAATATTGAAATTAATTTCAATATTGACATAGTGAATTTAAATACCGATAATAAAACAAACATGATTTGTTGTTTGTACGTCTAATGTAAGTTTCTATACATACATTCAAACATGTGTATGTACATACATTCATTCAAACATATGTATTTACATACATTCATTCATACACATACACACACAAATATATATATATATATATATGTTGTAAAATTCACTCATGGATGAAACTAGATCTCTTAGGGTAAATAATAACTTCTTTGATTAAATATTATTTTATTATCACAAAAGCCTTTCATTTAAATATATTATTAATTGAGAATAATTATGAACTACAAAATTTGTAATTTGGTTTTATATATATATAGAGAGAGAGAGAGAGAGAATATTCATTTTTTAAATAATAAATAATTAAATGTCAAATTTTATAATTAATAAAAAATGGAAAGGGTATACTCATTAAAATATTTATATTATTAAAATTTAAATACATATTTTTTTAAAACATATTACGCCATAATAAATTTTAAGTTTAATTATTAAGACATTATATAACTTTTTTGAAAATATACAAATTTTTTTTATAATACAGAGTTCTGACGATGATGGTATGATCATCGATTCCTAAGCAAAAAAAAAATAAATTATATTAAGTGATTATTGAACATTTTTTTAAAATCTTATGATGTTGGGGGTGAGTGATTGATTTATATTAAGGTAAATTTATCACAATACCAAAACAAGCAGTTAAATATTTTATATAAATATTTAAAAAACATATTTAATTGTGAAATTATATGAATATATTTATTCATAAGAAAAACTATGACGACATGGTATCAGTTTTAAAGCAAATAAAGTGAACGGTGTGGTGTAGAGGAGGGAGTGATTTATTTATGCTGAAATAAAATTTTCACAGTATCAAAACAAAAAATGAAATATTTAATATTTTTTTTTTAAAAAAACGTATTTAAAATTATATGAATAAAATTATATAAAATAATATAAATATATTTATTTATAAGATAAAGCTGTAATTTAAAAATTGATTTAGTTTAGTCAAAGTTTTTTATATAAAATCAAATAAACAAATATTAAAAAATTATGTTCGATTATTTTTATGTTTTAATTTGAATAATTAAAAGAAATTAAAAATGTTAATTTATAATTTTATTTTGTATATATATATATATATATATATATATATATATATATTTAAATATATAAGCATATACATGTCTAAACATGTACTTCAATGAATGACCGTTTAGAAACACCACGTGACATTGTAACTCTCATCAATAAGCAATTAAGGCCAGTACGATGGGTAAATGGGCCTTATTTCCTTCATAAGTAGTCATTGTTGTACGAGTTTCTTGAAGAGGCATTCATCCTGTAGCGAATTGATGTTAAGTCTTGTATATAATGGATATTCTCTGTATATATATGTATATGTATATATATATATATATATATATATATATATATATATATATATATACACACTCACACAAAGATTTTGATTTTTTGTTGAAGTACGCTGTTAATAATCCCATTTAATCTGCTTTGAAGAAAATACAATTTATTTGTTGATGAAAATAAAACGTTGCTTTTATGGTTTTACTTTAAGATTCTTTTCATGCAAATTTTTTGACATTTTTTCTTTGTTTCCAAATTTAGCTTTCTGTTTTTATGTTGAAATATTAATTAAAACAGATCCATGATAATTTAACAAAATTTTATAATTAATTATTTTTTTAATGAGATAAAACTCTAAATGAGTTTCTTACGAACAAATCATTCAATAATACTTCATTTTTCGAACAATTTTAACATAATATATTTTTTGGAGAGGAATTATAAATAAGAATATTTATTTTCAATGTAACCTATTTTTGAATATCGAAAACTTTATTATAATTAATTACATTAATATACAGTGGCCCAAATGAAACTCAAGGTTTTAAACATACATTTACTTCCTTTGCTATCATTCAGTTTCATTTGGACCACTATACATAATATGCATACATTGTAAAATAAATGCAAAAATATAAAATTTTAATTTTTCTCTAAATTTTTAATTTTTGAAATTAATTTTTTATTTAAATATTAGGGAAAAAAGATCACGTTTACATTAATTTTGTTTTTAATTATATATGATGGCCTAAAGGAAACTGAAGGATATAATATGGAAATATGTATTTAAATTTTCAGTCTTATTTGAGAAACTTTGTATATATTTTATTAGAAATATTTTCATTCAATATTTATCGTTGGAATATTAAACATGTCATCAATTGATTATTATTGAAAATTAAATATCTAAATGAATGTATAAAATTATTAATAATGAATTAGAGAAAATAATATAAATTTTCTTTCTCCTCTATCTCTCTGTTTATATAAATATATATAGTATATTTATTTACAATGCTTGAAAAATTATCCTCCCTTTTTCATTATGTAAATAAAAGAAATGATATTTTAATTCCAAAATAATAATGCAAACTTAGCGCATCAAAAATAATTCACAATAAGTAGCAATAATGAATGAAAGACGTTCGAACATGTCTTTTTATTACAAAATTAATGAAATTTTTCATAAGAACTTAACAATAGAGCAACATAATACATTCTAATAAATAAAAACGAACGGTCGTAACTTCTGTAACATTTCTCAATTAGAAATGGATTTCTCGTATATATAGAGATTACATGTCTGCAAAAAATCCCTACACTTTAACATTAAATGTCTGTACCTCATATCCTGTAAATTCATTCTTGAGTATGAGACGTTGTATCCTAATTGTGATCATTTTATATAGCTGCGTCGAACGAGCCAACATCGTCCTGTAAAACGATCTTTTCAATATGAATAATAGGCGTGAAATGAGACTTTTTCTGATGAGACATTGAAAGTTTCTATTATGTCTGCGAGTATTAACGAATAACAATAGGAACTGAGTAGAACGTTAAAAATTGCTGTTCAATTTATAATTTGAATTAGGAATGATTTTAATAACGTGCGTTATTTTATTTTTCATTTATATATACATGAATCAACATATTTGATCTTTGCAGAACAACATGCTTTTTTTAAATACGTCTTTAATAACATCTTATGGATTTCAAATTGGCTGCAATTAGATTTTATTATAAGAAATAACTAACTAACAATAAACTGAATATATTTCAATTTAATCCTGTAATTCGATTTTAATTTCTTTCCGCTGACCACTTTTTATACATTATGTTGATTAGTCCACTTTTTGAATCATTATATATTTTAATTCGTTTTTTTTTTAAAAAAATAAAAACGTTTAATAAATTTTGCCTTTAGATAAATTTATTTTTATATTTAATTTAAAGTGTTATACCTGAAAATTAACATCAAGTTTTTTTAATGAAATAAATAAAATTCTATGAAAATATCTATCAATAATTTTAGTGATTTTATTAGAGCAGATAAAATAATATACATCTTTTAAGTAAAATGTCATATTTTTAGAAATTAGTATTATCCAAAATTTTTTGATAAAAGCTGTTTGATACTAAAATTTTTTGAAAATTTTCTTCTATAGTGCTTTGGAAAATTAGTTTAAGTTGCATCTAAGTCAACTTAATAAATTAGTAGAATAATTAATTTGAAATTTCATTATTATTAATTGAAGATAATATTACGATATGTAAAATAATTTAAGTTGAATATTATCTCTATTTTATTCACACACACACAAACACACACACACACACACACATATATATTTATATATATATATTGTGTATTCTTTAAAAAAAGTTGTATTAATTTTTTTAATATATTTATTATCTATTTCTATAAAGATAATATTAAAAATTATGAGAGCTAATACATTTTATAAAAATATTATTAATTTCAATAACTACAATTGAATAATTTTATAACATCTAGGGTTTGTAAATATTTTTATTTGAAATTTTTCATATATATATATATAATTCGTATAATTTGAAAACGTGTTTCTGATTCGTAAATTGTTAACATTAACGAATGAGGATATCAAAATTCAATTACTTCAACTGAACTGTATATTTTTCTCCGGATTGTATTATCTTTGTACTGGAAAACTTGTTTACAAAACACCTGTTGGAAATTGTAATGCAGCAGTAGAGGATACATTTAACATGGTGTAGATTTAGGTCGTTTCTTCAGTTCGTTGAATTTGTATCAAAGAAAATTCTCTTTTCAATATACTTGTTGTTAGAGAGAATCGAAGTAAGAAGAGTATCAGAATATATTAATTTGTATACAAAAAAATGTGATAAATTTTAACACCCCAACAAATGTTAATGATTCCAAGAATGTGAAATTGAGAATAAATATTGAAAACAAAATATTTTTTACTCAGAAAGAAATTTAATGTAATTTTTTTAAAAATAACATTGGAATTTTTATATAAAATATTAACAAAAAAAATATATATATATTTATAATAAATTTTTAATTGCGATTTTTATCAATAAATTATTACTTATAATCTTATAATTGATTATATGTGTTAAAAAAGTTTTGTTAAAAATTATTTTCTTAATCAAAAATTATTCTTAAATATAATTGATTGAAATCAAAAAAAATTTAGTATTTTTTAATAAATAAGTATTTTTAAATGAGAAAACGATATGAGCAAAAATATTTAATGCAGTGATTTTGAATTAGAAAATTTAATAAGAAAAAACATTTTAAAAATTTAAATTAAAAATGTCATGTTTTTTCTTTAAATATTAGTTATTTTATAATTTCATCATATTTTTTACCGTTTTTCATTCAATATGCTAAATGATATATATTGCACTAACTTCTTTAATACGTGTTACTATAGGGTGGCCAAATAAAACTGAAGGATAGTAAAGTATAATAAATGATAGTAAGCAAGTAAATGTAAGTCTAAACCCTTTAATCCTACCTGAATCTTAGTTGTACAATAATGTTAGTTATTGGATTAAATTATTTTAGACATTTTTGAAATTAAAAATATCTAAAAACATCTAGAAATAAAAATGAAACATTAAAATATATTAACATTTATATATATTTTATGTAAATTTACTGAATATTCAATTATTTAATGTACAAATATTTATAAAGAAATAATTTCAGTATTTTTAAAATTTTAGTTGTATTTGAAAATAGTTGTAAATGTCTATTGAAAATTATATACATAATCGATTTATATATTTATATACAATAATTTAATTTTTCATTTTTAGTTATTTCAAGATCGGATAATAACTATTATTGTAGGGTGATTTAAATGACACTGAAGGGTTTACACATATATTTACTTACTTATTATCATTTACTATTATTGAGTTTTATTTAGGCCACCCTATAGAAGCATTCTATGCAGGCTGCTATTTTTAATGGTTATTTCATATTTTTAATCAGATAATATTTGCTTATATGTAACTATGTTTATATAAATTAATTATATTTTGACTTGACACAATGATTTGTTATGATAAATCTAAAGAAAAAAAACATGAATAATATATTGAGTTGAATTTCTTCTTTATTTAATTTTGTTTTATTTATTGACGCTGGCAGGAAGGTTATAATTTATAAAAAAATGATAATTATTACATTTGATATTAAAAAATATATACGTATTAATCTAATATTTTCTTTAATTATTTGAAGATTATAAAATGTATTTTTTTTATTTTGATAAAAAAATAATAAAACAGTAATTAATAGTCATAAAAATTAGAACTAATAGACACCTTATGAGAAACAAATTATTATTAGTACGTTGATGTGCGTGTCTGTATGTATATGTGTTTGAAATTTATTCAACGTTACAAGTGTTCTTCCGGTTACGTGGTAATGTTCAGTTGACTTGTCACTTTTTTAATTACAATGATATAGTGAAGATGGATATATTATTACGCTCATTTCTAAATAACACTTAGGTATAATTGAATAGTTGAACAAGAAAATTAAACACGAAGACTTAATAATAACGATTAAAAATGCCACCGACAACGAAATATCTCGTGATGTATGATTTGGACTGGGAGATTAACTCCTTTTGCTACTGGCTTGTGAGATTTAAGAGTCGCACGAGAGGTGGTTTCGATGCTATAACAGAGGAAAAAGACGAAGTAGTAGTCGTGTTTGAAAACGTGCGTTCATTTCGTTGAATTATGGCTTTGAAAGATTTTAATTAAAAAGAGATGTTGAATTCTTTTTTCACTGAGACTAACCGAGGTCGATTGTGTGCGTCCGTCCGCCGCTTCTTATTAAATTGTTAAATAAAATATTCCCCCTCTTCACAATTCCATTGTACAACGTTGAACGGGAACCGTATTGTGCGGAGAACCGTCTTTTCACCGGTCGTTCGGTAGTTTGCTTTTGATTGATTAAATTTTTATTATGATCGGAATATGTGACTTGTTAAACGGTGCCATATATTTTTTTCTGAAATTAATTTTCATTGTATTTTTTTTCAATTTCAGATCTTTCATGTTTCTTTAAAAGTACATTTTTTATTCCTCTTTCATTTTATTAAATTACTTAAAGAAATTCATTCACTGAAAACGAGAAGGGTCGTAATGCGTTATTAAATCGGATTTTGCACCAAAAGTTTTCAAAATGCTATTAAATTATATTGTTGCTTTATAGGGATCTCGATAAGAGATGTTGATAATTTCAAAATTCAAAATTTTATTGTTTTATCTTTAAAATAAATCATTGAAATTATTATGATTTATTATTTTAATTGATTAAAATTAAATATTTTTAATTAGTTTACTTAGAGGTAATTTTCATTACCATGTGTATTTACCGATATTGATTATATATAATCATTATTAATCTTTATTTATGGACTGCTGGATGAGGCCAAAATTTCTCTTCCAAAAGTTTTTATTTCGACTAGTCCAAAATTTTCTTCTTACAGATATACCTTGGCCATTTACACAAAAAATAGCAGAAGTAAGAGAATATTTATTCTTAGGAATTTTTCATTAATCTATTACTAAGTTATCCATAAAAGTTATCAATATTTCATGAAAATGTTTATTTATTTTGATGTAAATAATTAGTTACTTTTTTAAATTTCATCAATATATATAATTAATAATTCATTAACATATTTTTACTTTTACTTTCTAAATTAACAAGTTTTAAAAATCTATGAGAATTTTTGATGAACGTTCTACTTTTTTTAAGTAAAATATTGTTAATATTCTGAAAATATTGTAATATAATATTTATCTTATATAATGAATTTTTTTATTTCTATATATAAACTTGTTACAATTCACTTCTGATTTTATTTATGAAAAGTACTGATTAAGATAAAAATGAAAAATTACTTTATTTTCACGTAATGAAAGATTATCTGATTGGTAACGAGTACATTTTTTTATTTCAACGAAAAATGTAAAATAATATACATTTTATAAATAAGATTTAATAATTGTGAAAAAAATATTTCTTAAACAACTCTAGTAATTATATTAATGTCCATATAACCTATTAGTATCTTTAATTAAAAATTATTTTAGACTTTTTTATGTTGATAAAAATACTTTACTAACTAATTCATTACTAAGATAAATTATTACACTATCAAATATGTATTTTATTACTCAAGTATTTATAATTAATAATCAGTTATTAAAAAATAATATTTATATCTTAACCAGTTTATTATAACTCAAATAACCATTAGTTTATTATAAATACAATTTTAAATAAGAAAAGATTGATTATATAAATTATATTATCATTAAAATTAATATCAATAAATGATCGAATTCTATCTTTCAATATTAAAATTAAAAAAATTAAGATATAATGATTTTAATACTGAATGATGAAAAGAAATAATAATTGATGTTGAGAGATACATAAATTACGTGATTCGATTTTAACAAGTACATATGTTCTTGTTTCAGTATAACTAATTTCAAAAATTGACAGTGCATTACATTATTCGTAATCTTGTTTCACATCATAAATCAAAATTATAATTACTAGTCTGCAATTATATATATATATATATATATATATATATATATATATATATATATATATATATATATATATATATATATATATATATATATATATATATATATATATATATATATATATATATATATATATATATATATATATATATATATATACTAATTATATATATATATATATATATATATATATATATATATATATATATATATATATATATATATATATATATATAAAATGTTTTCAAGTCGAGGGTTTCAATGATATATAAATTATAAAATGGATTTCAATGATCAAATTAAACTTATTTCAATCTGTTGTCAAGATTATCGACATATGAATCAAATGATTTTTGATGATATGTTAATAAGATTGTATCTTCAACATGACTTAATAACAACTATTTATAATATACGACTTGTACCGAACTTGAAACTAATGTCATTAATATCTATATATTTTTTTATATCTGCTATAAAAATATCATGTGTAATTAAATAATTCGATACGTCAGTAATATTGATTATTTCCATAATTTTTATACGAAATTAAATATTTTGTCATCCTGTTTACTAGGTAATAAAATTATTTATATTGTTTATAGTTCATATAAAAATATTATTAAAGTAAATAATAAAAATCATAATAAAAGTTGAAATTGATATCTCGTGAACAAGAAATCGGAATGTTTGTATTTTCACATAATATTATTCATAATTTTAAATGAAGATGATAAAATAGAGAAGATATATATATTGTGTGTGTATTTGTATATTTAGTTTAGATTTCTAATTAAAATTAATTTTTATGAAAACGTTTGGTAAAAGTTTTATATGTTAAATATTTAACAACAACAATAAATTATTTGAATATAAAATTTAAAAAAAAGATTTATTTCTGTATACTTTATTATAATTTGTTTCAATAAGTTATCTTTAAAACATATTTTGATTTCTTTATATAATAATATTTTAATAGAAATATAATTCAAGAAAAATATATTTTAAGAAATGTGCTTAATTTGATATATATATATATATATATATATATATATATATATATATATATATATATATATATATATATATATTAAACTTAAGCGTTGTGTTATTTCGAAATTCTTTGTTTAATGAAAACCTATTAATTCAAAATATGGCGAAAAGAAATGATTTCTTGATATATCCGGTGGGTGAGTCTTTTAAACAATTTAGAGATCTCGTATGAAATCAGTGAACGTCAAAGGTATCACTTACTCGAGCAACACTCGTGCGATACAAATTTAATTTGCACGGAGAAATAGCGTTGCCACGAACGCTTTGGCAGCGAAATACATAGTACAATAAAGGAAAAACTCGAACAAATTTTATACACATTTGTAAACACACAGATTTGTTGTTGTTGTGTTGAAAATATATATATATATATATATATATATATTTATTGTTGCACGGAATAAATTTAATCATGTAGAACCAATTTCACGTGTACTAGTTAAAATACTTTCGAAAATTGAACACTTTTAGAATTGCATGTTTCTAAAAATTAACTGCTATAGAAAAAAGTATTCACTATTGTACTTTTTTCTTTACAACGTACAATTACGAAATTAAAAATATTTTACTCATTGTACAACATGAATACACATTTTACTTGCTCACACACATACACACACACTTTATATATATATATATATATACATATATATATATATATATATAAATGTGTACGTATATGTATGGACGAGATAAAATTTTTATAATTTTTTTATCATTGTTCACAAAAATTTTGGTAGAAAAAAATACAAAATTTGAAAAATATATGTAAAAAAATTCATATGAATAATTCAATATCTACAACTAAAATTCACAAAAAATTAAAAATGGTATTATTTTTCAGTAACATTTTGTCATTATATTTTTATTACATTCAGTGTAATTATTTAAAGATTTATTTAATATTAATATTGCCACAGAAAATATTTGACAAATAATCAGTATAAAATATAATATCAATTGATAGTTTCAAATAATTTATACAAAAAAAAATTTGTTGAAAATTAAACTATAACAATGATAAACTATTCAATTAATATAAAATTGAAATAAAATTTTCAATACATTTTTTTAAGGTTGACATTTGTAACGAAATTTTAAACAATTCTTTTAGATGTGTTACTTTGTTTATCTATTAAATAGTTTAACTAGTTTAATTAAGATAATCATTTTTCACTCAGTGATATTAAACACTATGAAGTAATATAATATTTTGTTAGGAAAATATTTTTTTATTATTCAGAAACACTATATTTGTTTAATTTATATTTGAAAGGGTTCAATAATAGATTTTAAATTATTTGTTTTGGAATTATGAATAATTAATTTTCATACAAATGAATTATCAGTCTTAACACTACAAGATGTCAAAAAGTGATCAATAATTATTTATTCATTTTATTTGTTTATAATAACAGTAAACTGATGAGCATTTTGGTGGTAAAACAATCATCATCAGAGCATTGTGCTATAAAATGTCGTCGAAATGCACATTAGTTTATTATTATTATAAACGATGAAAGTAAGCAATAAGTCATTATTGAATATTTTTTGATATCTTGTGGTGTTGGGAGTAATAATTTATTTGTATGAAAATATGGTTTAAAATTAACGAAATCAATTTTTATAATAATGTTATATGATTAAAATAAATTAGACTGTATACAAAAAAAAATACTAAAATCCATTTATAATATAAAAAATATATAAATGATTGAAAATTGATAATATTATAGTTTACTTATTTGCTATAAAATATATGTTGTGAAAAAGAATCAATCTATGAAAAAACTAATAAGACATATTTGTTACAGGCAGAATTACCGTAGTAATCGAAATACGTAACTACTAATATGAAAAACCGAGAAAATTCACGATAAAAATGGTTTCACCTAACTTTTATGTGTTGGGTGGTTGGTGGACACTGATTTGGCTAGTTGCGTGGACTGTCGCTTTAGGAGATGGATCGACCGGTTTTCCACACTGGACATTTTCTATGCTCCTACGTCCTGGTTACCGACTGTTATGGACACCGGGACCGAACGATATTACGTTTGAAGTACAAGCACGTACATTAGGCTACGTTGGTTTCGGTCTTGCGAGAAATTATCGTTTAACAGACGCCGATATTGTCTTAGGATGGGTCAGTAAAGGACAAACTTATTTACAAGTAAGTAAATTTAATTAAAATTAATAATATAGATGGAATAAATATTAAAAGAAAAAAATAAAATCAATCCAGTGTCTCTTTAAAATGTATCATTTAATTATACAAATAGTTTAGATTAAATAGAGATAATAATTATTTAGCTTTTATTTATAGTTTTCACTAAATTTAACTATTAATAATAGATTTTAACTTATCGTATTCTGTATAATTTTCTATGACAAAATATTTCCATTTTAAACAGTAATATTTTAAAAATACTTTAAATTTTAAAATTAAATAAATTAAAATTTTATATACGAGAGTCGTTTGATAAATATGATAAAAAAGTAAGAAAAACAAAATTGAAATTTCAATTAAATTAATTAAGTAATTAAATTAAACAGTAAATAAATTTACCATACTTATCAAACGACCCTTGTACTATGTTTCGTAAGCTACATATGCAGAATTTTTCATACAAATTTATATATTTTCGTACGATTATTTTCGATATGATTTAAAATATAATAATGTATAAAAGTATTCGCCATATGAGTAACATAAACAACTTATAGTTCAATAAGTCGTTAAATGAAAAAAAATATTTAATTGAAAATAAAGAAAATGAATATTATATTTATTATCATTTTTTTTTAATTTAACGACTATTGAATTATATCAATAAATTACTTATGTTACCCATATGGCCAATACTTTTGTAATGCGTCAGTGTACATTAAAAACTGTTGTAAGATTTAAGAATAATTCAATTTTAGAAAAAAAGATAGGGCCATTTTTATAACACTGATTTTATATTTGCTTTGTTTGATAAGAAAAATATTATTTTTAAAAAAATCATGTTTAAATTGTTTGTGAAAATTGTAAAATAAGACTGGAAATAATTGATCTTTTGAAAAAAATATGATTAGTCTCATTTTTATAAATTGTGTTTGAATGTGAAATATTTTTATAATTTAGCTAACTAAAAATCTTTTGTTATCAGAAAAATTACAATAATTTAATTTTTGTATTCTTCTATATATATATATATATATATATATATATATATATATATATATATATATATATATATATAAAAGCGGAAGGGAAGCATACAATAGAACTTTAAATTGAATATATATTATATATATAAAGTATTTTGAATTTCTAAGCTCTAAAAAAAAAAAAATTGAATATAAAATATATATATATATATATATATATATATATATATATATATATATATATAAAGTGCTTTTTTAGGTTAGATATGATTTTCAATAGGGATTCAATCTAAAATTCTATCATGCTTAAAAATTCTCTGTCTCTCTCTCTCTCTCTCTCTCTCTATATATATATATATATATATATATATATATATATATATATGTGTGTGTGTGTGTGTGTGTGTGTGATCTGTATTATCAAATAAAAAATGTTATATTTTTAAAAAAATAAATAATTTAATTAGTATAATGCAGTTATTATTTAAATCAAGCCTGTGCAACCTTTTAAGCAGAAAGCTCAATTATGAGTTTAGAGATATATTTGAATAATTAAAGACAAATGCATTAATCTTGAGATTTGTAATTTTATTATAGAAAAAGTTAACAAAAACACTTCTTTGGTAGAAACAACAAAAAAATGTTATTATTAAACACTTTAATATTTGTATGTGTAAAAATTAATGATATATCTATTATTTAAAAAGCACAATTATTGATTAAATTTTTTTTAAAAAAAATATTCACTTCTATGCCACGGGCTGCACAAAAATGTCAAAGTGCCCGCAGGTAGCACAGAAATAATAAAATCAATATTTAATTTAATCAAATTGAAGGATAATAAAGAAAAATGAATGTTATTAAGCAAATAAATGTATGTCTAAACTATTCAGTCTTATTTAAGCCATCCTATATATATATATATATATTATATATATATATATATATATATATATATATATATATATATATATATATATATATATATATATATATATGTATGCTTACGTATACATAAAGTATATGCATTTTGGATACGCGTGATGTTAAAAGTCATGAATAAATATTGACGGTATTAGCATAAAAAATATCATAGAAAAAACGATATATCGTTACACCTGCCACCATCAAATGAATCCATATAATTACAGGGTATTATTTAGTAATTTCGGAAAATGTTGAATTAATTCCTTGCTTTATGTTATGTAAATATGTAGATTATCGAAATTATATATCTGCAATTAATTATTAATATATATATATATATATATATATATATATATATATATATATATATATATATATATACTATATTAATCACGTATCTATAATTAATTATTGTATTTTTTACCATTGCATTTTGAATATATATATATATATATATATATATATATATATATATATATATATATTAATTATACGTATATATACCATTGATATATATATATATATATATATATTGTATATATCTGTGTGTGTATGTATAATTGAATATATATGTATTTCTATGAATGTTTTATCATGAAGATCGGTAGGCAAATAAAGATTTCAATCAAAATAACCACGCAATGAAATATTTATTTCGGTTATAAATAGTCCATTCCAAGAAAAACACCTGATAGTTTAAAACATTTAATATCTATAATTAATTTATAAATGATTTTATGTAACGTGGATCGATACACAAAACAGACTTCTTTTATTGCATGTTAATTATGGTTAATGTATTCATTTTATATCATATAAATTAAACTGGCTGTAAAATAAAAAAAGAAATGATGAGCTATGAACCCAAGTCGTAAAATACAATTTGATTCTGTTAAATTTTATACCTGGCTATTATGGGTGCGTAAATCATGGATGTTATAAATTTGTTTTGTTTTATTTAATTAAGCGGCTTGTTGTAATTTCTTTCTTTTACGTTTATTATAATAAAAAGTTCACTGTACGTTTATTTCAATAGCGTGCATTTTATAACCGAATTAACCTTGGATATATATGTATTAAATTATGGATTTTTAAGAGACGTTTTTCACAATTTTGTATTTTACTTATACATTCTAGTATATATTTTTAAGAAGTATTTATTTAATTACTTTATCGAACTGTTTAATTGTTTGCATTGAAACTAAAGATTCATTCATTTCCTCTGTTTAATCAAATAGAACGAAGATACAATGCAGTGAATAAAAACAATTCGATAAATTATAGTAAATTTATGCACTGTCATCTATTGTCTTCTCTTTGTGTAATTAACTGTTTTTTATCTTTATTTTAACTTTAAAGGAAATAATATTGTATTATCAGTATTATGAAAAGATTTAAAAAAATATATATTTGTTAATAAAAATCTCAAATATCATTTTGAACATTAAAATATTTTTTTTATTTACTATGACTTAAGATATATATTATTTTTAAAACTCTTTTGTAAAGAAACAAGATTCATTTAAAGCAATAAAATTGTTAATATCGTTTTGGATATAACCAATTTAATAAAATAAAATTCTCTTTAGAAATTACAGTTATAATATTTTACTATTCATTAGATAAGTTGCGTCGAAAAAAATTAATAATATATTGAAATCAAAAAAAATAAGTAAATGTATTGGAACTAAAAAAAATCTTGGAAGAGAGAATTTTATTTTAATTCTATGATGATTTTTTGGATTATCATAATTTCATAAAAATGAGCATGATTTTGAACTGAAATGATATTTTAATTTTTTAATTCATAAATACGTTTTTTTTTAAAGGACTTAAATAATATTTGTTGCTTTTTGTAACAATCGTTTTATTTGACTAAAAATAATTATTATATACTGTCTTTTAATCAATTCAATTACATACGTAAAAAATATATTTTATTATATTTTTGATTCAAATTTAATTTATTTATTTGTCAATTTATTTATTTATCTGCTTAGGAATTTTTGTTTCGATTTCAAATGTATTATATACATTTTTACATAAATGAATTATCACCTTAACACTAAAAAATGTTGAAAAAATGGTCAATAATTATTTATTGTTCATTTTTATTGTTTATAAGCTGATGCACATTTAAGTGGTAATGCAATTATCATTAGATCTCTGCGTTATAAAATTTAAGTACTATTACATTAAAATTTAAGTACTATACATTTGGACGAAAGGATTTTGCAAAAATTTTCAGTTCAAAGATCCAATTATTTTTTCGTCCATTCAATTCCAACGAATTTTCTTATGTTTTTATTTCATCTATTCATAGATCTTTTCTTGCCTTTTTTATATCTTTGAATTCCCAATTAATAAATTATCTTATTCATTGATGGTCATCTTTTCTTTTATATTTATGTTTTCATTTTTTTATAACATTCGTAATTTTATTTCTTTGATCCGCGTTTTCTTTTCTAAGTATGTGTTATTTATTCTTAACATGAATTTTTCTGTCTGTTTATGTGAATTTAAGAGCCATGTTTCACTTCCATAAATGAAAAAAAGTATTATTTATTGATCAAAAAATGTTTTTTTTTTTACAAAAAAAATATAGAGGAATACTCGACTTTCGAATTGACACCATACCATTTTTATTCTCCTATGTATTTCATCTATAAATGTTCCTTTAGTGCCAACGAGTTGTCCTAGATACATATAATTTTCAACTTCATCTATGTCTATTCCATTTAATTCGATTTTCTTCTGCTTTAAAAATTCATTTTACATCATTTTTGTCTTATTAAGGTTTATCGTAAAAATAATTTTTATCTTATTTAATTTTTTTACTTTTCTTTTAAATTTTTCTAGACTTGTAGAAAAAATAATGTCTTCAGAAATTTCAAGTGACTACCTAGCTTTTTTTCAGATTCACAGTTTAGTTTCTTAAATACTTCTTGTAATGCTATTGTAAATAGTTTTTATGATATCGCATTTTCCTTTCTCATTTTATTTTACTAATTTTAAGTTTTTTTTTCTACATGTGTGAGCTTGTATGAATATTATGTCATATATATATAGTAAAAAAATGTAAACTTTATAGTGTTAACATTTATTTTGTAATCTAAAAAAACCTCAAAATATTTCTTTGTTAGACACGTTAACATTCAATTCTATGTTTATTTAATATTAATCACTAGTAGTGCAAGGTCTTATATAATTCCTTTTATAATAAATATTATGTTGCGAGACAAACAGACACGCTTATGCAGGTAAACTTGTCCTTTGTGGTTAGTCACGCGCACCAAAGAGAAGAAAAAAACACACGAAACACTAAACGTGTAAATATGTCAAAGAAACATGCGATGCAATAATTTTTACACTTACCGATGAATCCGAAGAAAAGAAACATACAGATCGCAGTATATCTTTTTGAGAGGAAGTCGAGGGTGTTGTTGTGGCTATCATTTCGTTAATAGTGCGTAAGAACGGAAAAACAACTTCACAACAACATTACAGTTGGTCTTTTTTAACACAAGTTGAATGCTGTAACAAAAGAATAAAAGAAATGTTAATCTCACGAGCATTAGCTTTTCAAACATTTAGTCATTCTTTTTTTATAATGATCTAACGATTTTTTTCATCTTCCTTATATTTGTTTTATTGGTTCCTGTATTAAAATAAATAGTGATTTATTTTTGTATACAGAGAGAGGCTGCCTCAAAAAAGACTGAAGGATAATAAATGATAGTAAGGAAGTGAATATTGTCTAAACACTTCAGTTTCATTTGAGCCATTCTATATAATATTTATTTATATGCATATTGTTGTGAAATTAAATAACCAAAGGTTTTTGTAATAAATACAAATATATTTTGATAAAGGCTGTAAATAAAAGTCAAAAAGATTTTTTATATGAATATAATTTAAAAAAATATTTCTATAATACAGATTTTTCGAAAAACTGACAAAAGTATTTTATAATAAATGTGATTTTTAAAAATACTGAAATATAATCTAATATTATTTTACAAAAAAAAAACAGTGTTTTAAAAATTGTATAAAATTATATCACGAAATATTTTAATATTAACTGATAAACATTTTTAAAAAATCTGGTATAGCACCAAAAATGTTATGCTGTTTTATTATATTTTGTTAAAAGAAAAAAATTCAATGACATATATGAGTATATGTTATAACAATTAAATAATTTAAAATAAATAAATAAAATAAAATGTATGTTTTCTTAGAAATATTTTTTTAGAATATTATAAAAAACGTAATTTTAGAAAATGAATTATCATATGAGTTTGTTTAATTGATTTTTTCCATGGGTTATATAAATGTATATATTGTTTTTTAAAAAAACTATTTTTTTATTTTGATAGCTGTTTATTTTTTTTTAAAAAAAACGTACGTAGGTGCCGTATATTTAGCAACTTTATATTATGTATATTTCTCTGTCGATTATTTCTTTCTCCGATTAATCTTTCAATATGTGCATGTCATTTTCATTTGAGTGACTAAGTCTTCGTGATTATGTCAATCGTGCTTGTTTGCTGTCTAATTCATTCATTGATTCAATCTGATATAATTCATGTAGATATGATTGATCATAAAAAATATTGTCAATATAATATCACGTACATTTGCGTTATACGTCCAATGCTCTATGGTCGTTTTTGTGCGTTAAAATGTACTTTCTGTTACCATTTATATTATTTGATTTTATCTTTATAAATCTCCGAAAAAGCTGCCTCTTCTATTCTGTTCTCTTGATACTTTTTGTTTCACGAACAAGTTGATCCGTTGTAACAGCGGTTGCAATAAGGATGAGAGACAACGATGAGCTGTGTTTATAAACGACGGCCATTGTCTGTGATGTTATTTAAATCCAGATCAGCGGCGGACCGCCTGTGATGTTCAGACGACGCAAAAGACGACGCATGTAGATGCCCTGCAGACAGCAGACCGGAGACCAATGTTATGCTAATTCTGACCACTGTCGGCTTGCTGTAAGACAAGTGCGAGCCAGCGGTGGGTATGCATGAAAGGAACAGAAATTCACCACTTTCGAACTGGGAGAACTATCTACATTGCTAACTACATTCACGGACTGTTTCTATTAAACGAAATATACACAATACCTTCGTAAATTGTTAATTCATGATGCTGCTGAGTACACTGGGTCAACTACAGCTTATTGGTTTTCCATACTTAATTCAGGGTATTAATACGGAGATGGGAATTTCGACAATAAAAGATTTATAATCAACGTATAACTCATATAAATTATTTTTATATAAGAATGTCATGTTTGTCGCATTACGTCGTCAGCCTATTAATCATTACCACTTTAGTACTTTTATTTATTACACTTTTTGAATAATTGGTTAACGGTACGAATAGGATTTACTGTCGTCTTTAGAATAAAAATTTACATACATACATATATATATATATATATATAAAGAATATATTATCAGTTTTTATAAGATGAATTTTAATTCAGCTTCATAGACCTCATCGGTTTTCTTCGATTGATAAATTATTTAAAATAATGTATGGTTCCAAGAAAATATATTCCATAGAGTATGTAAATAGTTATATGTAAATTTTAAAGAATTCGATCGTTATCTTCTACATCCTGTAGAACAAATATAATTGCTTCCAGTGTATTTAGTTTTCAGATCTAGAGTTCGTTACTCTGTGAAAATATATGAGTTTTAAAAACATTTTTGCGGATTCAGTTTTATTGAAAAAAATATGTTTTAAACGAAAATACTGTAATATATTCATATAAATATACAAAAATATTAAAAAAAAATCTTTCAAGAATTTTGAATTTTTTTTTATAATTTTGAATGTCTAAACATGTATAGTAAATTCTGTTTTAAAATTAATTATTATTGAAATCAGATATTTAATATTTAAAAAATAAAATGATTAAAATTATTATTTATTTCTATATATAATTTACAATAAACATTTTTCCATATTTGTTATTGCATTTAAATATTGAATAAACTTATAATATTTTTTAAATGTAAATTAAAGTAGCAATAATAATCTCAATTGTTTTTTTCATTTTTAGATTATAAAATTAAGTATAAATGAAATAATTTTTGAGAATATCCTGTTTTTCAATTATATATAGTTTTTTAATTAATTTAAGAGGTAATTTTCCAGTTAAATTTATTTTAAAAGTATTTATAAATTCTATATAACAAAAATATTTTTTAAAATAATACATGTTTTTTATTAATTAAGAAGTGGCTACATATATAAAAATTAAGCTTATAGAATTAAAAAAAATATTATTAAATTATAATACTAGTATGTAGTCTAATGAGATATTTTTTTTAGGTTTCTTATATTTGAATAAAGATGTATTTTATTGACATAATAAAAAGTGTATGTCTGGAGTTGTATATTTTTTAAAAATGAAGAAGAATTTTTTTCTGTGTAGGAGTATAATATTAATTTAATTTTTAATTTATTTTGAACGAAATAAACAAAAATAATTATTTTAGTAATCTAAATATTTGTATTATTCGAGTTTTTATATAAAACTTAAAATATTATTATAAATATATTATTTACCTTCTTCAATTTCGAACAAATAAGAGAGTTTTTATAAGGATTTATTATATTACAAACATAAAACAAAGGTTCAATATATTAAAATGTTTTCATATATATTTTTAATATTTGAATAAACATATTTATTATTACACATTATTATTTAATTTATTAGAATAAATATGATAATCATTTGTTTATATTAAATATATATTAACATGTTAATATCAATTTATTTATTACTTCAAATAAAATATGATAAATATTTGTGTTTAAAAATAATTACAAATTATGTTATTTAACTATTTATTATTTCAAGAATTATCACTGAATTTAGAATCTAAGTAAGTTATTTTTTTTAATTATTTATATATAATAATAATTCAAGTATTTATTTTATTTCCACGAACAAATGTTAATTTTTAAAATAATTCAGATAAAATAAATAATGAATTGTTTTAAATGTGTTAGCAAATATTTATATAAATAATCTTATACATGGAGTTGTAGTAAAAAAATAATAAAATATTTCTGAAAGACAAAATAAGAAATTGTTTTTATGAAATAAAAATATATTTTATAATATTTAGTGACATTATAAAAAATATAATACAGTTTTCTAAATAATTCGATAAAATAAAACAAATAATGTACATTTCATGTCCACATAAACATTTCCACACGTGGTTTGAATAATGTAATTTTAGATTTTTTATAAACTGATAACGTTGTCTTTTCAAAGAATTCAATGAGATAAAATAAAAATATTTATATTATTTTTGTAATATATTTTTAAACATATATTTTTACATATAATTGAGTTAAAAATAGATTATTATAAATTTTATTTAATATAATTGGATATTTTTTAAAAATTCTTCTAAATAAAAAATGAAAAGGTTTAAAAATATAGATTGATTTATTTAAGTCTATAAAAAAATACGTTTCATGCGTGCTTCAATAACATTTAATGTCAACATATCTGATTATCGAAAATCGTGTGCGTGTTGTTGCTTCCTCATTTAACGTTTGATATATGTGCTTGTTTTTATTTCAAAAAAAAGAAAATAGTTATTACATCAAATTAGCATATTTGTTACTTTAATCCTAATGTAAATATTTAACTAAATATATGTAAACTCTAACTGTACATCGTAGAAAAATAAAATAAATCGAAATGAATTAAGTCCACTTGATAGTGACTTATGCAGGTAGCTAAATCGTTCATAAATTTCGTGGATTAACGTTAAGTAGACATGTAAAATGAGTTGACACTAAATGCTTGTATTGACTGCTGTATTTTTTTTACTCGTCGAATATTAAAAAGACCATCGCACTATTTCGAATATCTGGGTGTACGGGGGCCGTACGCGTTGAATGGAAACAGAGATTATCAGTAAGGATATCACATAAATAACAATAAACATGGCCGCCCAGAAAATGTACGTTGTCTGCGGCTGCCATCACAAACACGGTAGATTCATGTGTTCACTCTGTACACATGCTACATGGGACGACCACCACCTCATTAGCATAACAAGTTTCACAACGATATTTCATCTTAATATCATAAAACTTCATGAATTTATTGTCGTTTCATTGCAAATGCTCCTTTGTTTTGAAATGTATCATATCGCCGTACGTTCGTTTCTTATGGCTAAGGAATGCAAGTTAAAACCCGCGGACAATACATCTTTTGTAAAATGTTCTCTCGCGATAAACTGAAATAGGAGTTAGGAAACTTTTTGAATGTTCCTTGTCTTCGTATTCTTGTGTTCACGAACATTCGTGCCTTTTTCAACGAAAGAAAAAAACGATTCTCGACGATATTAATTTAGATAATATCTTTCGAAGTATTCGTTTCTTATAAACGTAATATAAAATCACTTCGTTATTATTTTATTCAATAACAATTTTAAACAATGGTAGATTAATTATAACTGCGCATTTATGTAAAGTTGAATATTTATTTAATTAAAATTTCAATAATATTATTCCAATTGTATTTAAAGATAATATAAATATACTTCTTATTTGAAAGTTTACCTGATTTTATGATGGACTGTATATACATATATATACATATATATATATATATATATATATATATATATATAGTTTTAAAATTTAAATATTTTTAAAATATAGGGTCATCCAAATGTGACGCCTAGATTTGTGTTTTATTGAAAAAACATGTGTAAAGTTTCTTTTATTTTTTTTAAAAAAAACACAAATGTAAGCGTCACATTTAGATGACTCTATGTAAAAAAATTATAATACTAAATTTGAGTAACACAATATAACTAATGAATAATTTTTAAAGTTCACGTTTCGATTCATTAAAGAAAAAAGTATTTTCTAATTAATAATATTTATTTATTTTATTAAAGTGTATATAGATTTATATTTGTTTTGTAATAATTTTCAAACTAATTACTTTTGTATTCAAGTAGAATAAGTATTAAATAAAATTGAGAGATGTAAATTCGTATATAGAAACGTATTAGGTGTTTAATTTGATGGCAAAAATCAGTGTCTTAAATATTTAATACAATTTGGCATTTGGTAGCTCATTTAAATAATTTTCATTAAACAATTATGTACTAATTTATATACATACATACACACACTCATATACACATATATGCACGTGTATATAGTTTAAACTTTATATTTATTTTTTTAAAAATAATAGATTTTAATAAAAAAAAATATTATTTTAGAAGAATATTTATGAACATGAAATGACTATGCATTTTTAACTTTATTGGCACACCTTACATTCTTTTGAGATCTTTGTACAATATATATATATATATATATATATATATATATATATATATATATATATATGTTTAATAATCAAATTCTGAGTAGAATTTAAATAAATCCGATAGTTTATTACTAAGCTATATTCTATATTCGTCTCTCGATATCAAAGTTAGTAATCAATGTTTTTGAAATATTTTATGGGCGTTAATGACATTCATTTTATTATATTAAAAATGTAACTTTAATTATAGGGGACACATTCCTTAACATCGCTGCGTGGGAGCACGTAAGATTTATAAATACCTGATTGTAGAGACTGTAAAACATAAAATCATATACACGTTTACAGTATGTCTTTGTGGAACGATTTATTACCAGTTTAAGAGCTATATATGATCGTAAATTACTTATAGTGGTAAAATAGTTAACCGGAAAACTACAGAATTAATTCCACGGTCATTTGATAACAATGCATGAAGAAAATACTATTGTGTAGTATTGTTAGTTGAAAACAATGTATTTACAATTTTTTCATTGATTTGCACGTACACATTAATTATATATATGTGTGTACTTGTACATGCACAGTCCATTTGTTTACGAATAAAAGTATAATATTTCAAATTGTACTTATTTTACACACACACACACACACAAACACACACAGGTACATACATACATACATACATACATACATACATATATATATATATATATATATATATATATTTATGTGTGTGTGTATGTATGTATGTATGTATGTATGTATGTGTTTATTTTTATTTGAGAATATAAATTTTAATTTTATTTAGAGACATGAATATAATGAATATTATATTCATGTCTCTTGAATTATTTTTAATTATTAAAAAAAATATTTTACATTAGGTTTAATAATTTTTATTTTGTAAAATTATTCTATCAAGTAATAATATAAGATTTAGTCTCAATTATTTAATTATTTGTTTAAAAAATATTTTATAAAAAACTAATTAAAATTAAAATATTGTAAATGACACCAGAATTTTTTTTTAATTACTAATACTGTTAAATTAATAATAATGATAACATTCTGTTAAAATAAGATTAGTATCTTAATTGCATCATGAAAGGAAAAATGTGTATATAGTTTTTATAATATATTTATAATTAGGATTAAAATTCATTATCAGTTTAATCTAGGTATATTAAAATTATTTTTATGTAGAAAAGTCACACTAGATATTTTATGTACATATATTATTTAATAATATAGTATATAAAATGTCATTTTATTTAAAATAGAAATAAATATAATGCAAATTAAAATGAGGGGAAGATATTTTTATTTTTCAGCAATATATAGATACTTTTATATATATATATATATATATATATATATATATATATATATAGTATGCATAATTTTATTAATTTGTAATTTTTTTAATTTTCAAAGCTTTTTCTGAACAATTAACATACAATTTCATTATAAAAAAAAATGAAATTTGCATGGAATTTAAAATTAATATACAAATGATCAATTTATGCTACATTTATTAATTTAATGTAAAAAAAATATTTTTAGGATAAATAATATTAAAAATACAAGAAATAAAATTTCATTTTTCATAACAAAAATTATATCATAACATTAAAGAATTTAATAAAGTGTTCAATAATTTCTAATTGCTAATTTATTATAAAATATGCATATTAAGATAAAATCTAGTGATTTTTAATTTTATGTTAATTTTACAATATTATTAACGTAAGCTTGTGTATATTAATTTACGTTACATACTTTAATAGATATATTTTTAATTTCCTATTTTCGTAACATGCAATTATTTTTTGGTTTATAAATAATTGCAAATAATTATTTAAAATAAACGTATTTTTTATTCAGAGTACATTATATTTTAATGAGTCTTACTAAGGGTAAAATGTAGTTATGATTTTATTAAATAAAAATATTTTTTATTAATATTAGATAACCATGTAAATTCTGCAACTTTTGGGATTGAAAAAAAACGTTTGTATATTTTTACTTAAAATAACTTTGTTAACTGGTTGTTTTTGTTGTAATGCACTATGCAATTCACTCTCTGTTCACTGTAAATGTTTGCCGTGAGAGTTTGACCAACTTGTAGATACTTATAATGAATAATTCCTTTTGAAGTCTACCAAATATAGAGAAGAATTTCTCTTGGAGTAAATTTTGTTTCAGGTATTTTTGGTAAAGAATCATTTGATGAAAACTATTTGCAACTATTTTTATAGTTAGAACAGAAAATTATTTTTTCGTCGCAAATTAAAATTTGATTTAAAAAGTTTCGAGATTTTAATTCTGAAATAAGAGATGCACAAATGTTAAGATGTTATAACTGTTGTCGGGAGTTGAAGTGATTTATTTAATTTCCACCTTTTTTCTGTTTTATGTAAATGATTTCATATTGTTTCGTCACTTGCTTTGAACTTTTTAACTATTGATACGTTTAGTTCGAATTGATTTCATTGTCTGTAATTCGTTGATATTTACATTTGATAGCCTATCAAATCTGGTTTCATATTCTAAAGTTTCATCCCCTAAAGCATTTTTTAAACCATAACTAGGTCGTTGTTGATATAACTGCTTCTTTTCGAATTTTTCTTGCAATTTTAACAGCGTTAAAATCAAGTTTAAATTCGTAAAATAAACATGCATATATTACACTATTTTGCACAGATAGTTTAAAAAGTTGAAATTATATTTTAAATTAAAGTGAACACATCGAGATATAGTGAACAAATGAAACAATACTTTAATTTGTTACTTAGTTAATGTATCGTTGTAATAAGTCATACGATACATAAAAATTCTTGGAATTATCATACATACAAAACGACAGAAATTATTTAGTTATCTAATAATTTTAATAGTAGATATTTTTCACAACAGCATGTATAATTTTCATTTTCTCTATAATGAAATATTGACTGCAAATAAAATTCTTTTATTAAGTATTTTTTAATCTCTGTAATTTATTTGCTATTATAGATTTTTAATTAATAATATTTATTAAATATTCATATCAAATAACATATTTTGGTAAACGAATTTTTAATTGAGAAATATACAAATAGAATTTTTTATAATTATTTTGAATATATCCTGATATTAAAAATTCAATTATTTTATTAAATTTCATATATTACATAATTTTTCTAAGAATAAATTTTTGATTTAAAAGACTTTATTTAAAATATAAATGATATCTTTATTTACGTTTATAAAAATGTATTAATGTAATTCAATTATTGTCAGATTTAAATCATTTCTTGGTACTGATTTTTTTAAATGGAACGTTTTTTTTTAAAAAAAAAACATTAAATCAATTTAAATATTTTTCTTCAAAGTACATACTTTAATATATAAATTTTCAACTTTAATTGAATGATATATGTATATGTAAGAGAAGAATGTTATATGTAATAAATTTCAAAGTTGTTTATATTAAAAAATAATTTATACACATACATATATATTATAAATTAAAATGGAGATATATAAAATAATCGTCATATCTTTTCTTTTAGAATATAAATAAAAATATATTTAAATTATAATTTTAAAAAGTAAATAAGAAACTAATCGATAACCTATTTTAATTACATACCGTGTTTCTTTAAAATATTTATATATTATGGAACAAACTAATTTGCATTTATAATTGAAAATTGAAAACACAATATAAAAATAATAATTTTAAAATTAAAGCAGTAAAAAACTTTTGGTTCAAAATAATTGTATCGTGTTTTTATTTTCCGTTCACTGGTATTATCCTGAAAGAGAATATAGGCGCAACCGGAATAAAATCAATATTTTAAAAACTGATATCCACTGTAAGCTGCCTATTTAAAAATACATTTACGTTGTAATGCCAGACTCTAAATATATAAAATATGTACAAATACACTCCAGAGAGTAACAAACTCACGACGAAATACTTTTAATACTAGCATAATTGAAAGGTGCTATAGTAGTTTTATCGTTATTGTTATCGAAGTAAGTAGATTTTATGGCGTTTGAACATGAAAGCTTCAACTATTAAAGGTTAACTTAGCGTGTAGTTACTATTAAAACTATTTTCGAGATTACAGCTGTATATAATTTTTTCTATAATTAATATGTGTTTGTGACAGCGAGGTTTTTTTTTACTTTCTGAATGTATAAATATAATTACAATAAACTATTGATTAAGTCTAAGATAATTTTACTGTGGCGTATAAAACGAACATTAACAAAACTTACTTCGAATACTAATTGCTTAGTTTCCAGTGAAATATAAAACAATTTTCGTTAATAGGCTAAATGGTGTACGATTTGTATTCTTTGTTGCTTATTTTTGTGTTTTCTTTCATTATAAACGTATTTTAATGAAGTTATTTCAAGAAAAATATGTTATTCACGCGAATAATTATTTATTTCAGATGAATAATTATATAGAAATTGAAATACTTGTTTATTTCAACTATTTCATCTAAATTACTCTAATTTTTCGTGAATTAATTACATTATGCAAATTTTTGATTGAAATAATTTTTTTATATATATTTATAAGCCTTAATTCATTCATAAAATTTATGAATAATTTTATAAATCGCTTGTAATTTATCAATTATTTTTAAATTAAATCTATTAATTATTTATTACTTTATTTATAC